>SJYW01001294.1:1957536-2005956 GCA_006410735.1 Raphicerus campestris
AACCTGGACTGGCGATCTATTTCACATATGATAATAGACATGTTTCAATGCTATTTTCTCAAATCATCCCGCCCTTGCCTTCTCCCACAGAGTCCAACAGTCTGTTCTTTACATCTGTGTCTCTTTTGCTGTCTCGCATATAGGGTCATCATTACCATCTTTCTAAATTCCATATATATGCGTTAATATACTGTATTGGTGTTTTTCTCTCTGACTGACTTCGCTCTATATAATAGCTCCAGTTTCATCCACCTCATTAGAACTGATTCAAATGAATTCTTTTTAATAGCTGAGTAATATTCCATTGTGTATGTGTACCACAGCTTTCTTACCCATTCATCTGCCGATGGACATCTAGGTTGCTCCCATGTCCTGGCTATTGTAAACAGTGCTGCAGTGAACATTTGGGTACACGTGTCTCTTTCAATTCTGGTTTCCTAGGTGTGTGAGGCCAGCAGTGGGATTGCTGGGTCGTATGGCAGTTCTATTTCCAGTTTTTTAAGGAATCTCCACACTCATTTATTAGAATATTTTTTAAAGTTTTTCCCACATTATTTTCAGTTCAGTGAAAGAGGTGACAGTATCCCCATGAAAAAAACGGAAAAATGAAGCTTTGTCTTAATTAAGTTACTTACCTAAGATCCCCAAGGAAGTAAATGACAGACCAGGGCTGAAACCCCAGCTGTCTGGGCCTGTGGCCTCTGTTGTACTAAAGTAAGCTGATGAATGGGATTGATTTCAGGAGCGCTCACAAGGTCATGAGAATGAACTGAGACATGTCAGGTGAGTCGTTCATGGTACAAGGAAGCCTATGATGTAATGCAAGTTTAGGAGAAAGATTGTTCCAACTAGACTTTTAGAATGCTGGTCCTCATGAATCTCACGTTTGGAGCAGAAAACGGACCACAGATTGTCTCTCAGAGGCAATTCTCAATGTGTTTCTGGGACCAAAGAGGCCAGCATGGGTTGGAAGATGATGCAAACTGAAAATGCCTTCCTTTTCTCTCCTGTAAAACTGTGGTTTATCTGTACTGTGGTATGGAATTTAATATCCATATTTAGAGACTTCAGAGAGCTTGGGGTGGGCCAGAGAAGGAAAATGTAAGCAATTAGAAAGTGAGGGACTTCCACGTGATGACACACTGCAATGATCAGAATCTTCTATCATGATAGACGTAGATGTGGGGCAAGGGGTATTGATTTGGATAAAGGCATGACTCTCACTTCATTAGATGAAGCACATTTTTACAGTATTGTAAAATTCTAAAAGTCAGAAGGCAATTTAAAGCCTAAAACTGGTAAATTTAAGGTTAATAAAAGTAAGCGATGGGTAGCAAATGAGGAAAGGTTACAGCCCTTATTCTTAAGGTCAGCATTCTAAACTGACCAGGGTTTTGTTTTGTTTTTTCGCTAAATCATAGTCTGAAGATCATCATCTCTAAAAATTAGCATAAAATCTTATTATATTTTCATTCTTTTGGAAAGTATGAAATAGTACCTTATTCACAAATCTAAATCTAAATCTTTGAGTAGTTTTGAAAGAGGTGATGGAGACCAAGGTTGGAAACTGAAGTGACCCACAGTGTGTTGAATGAGACATTGTGACAGGCTGATCTCTAAGTAAATTGCAGCAGTTGATCACTTTTGATTTAGTGTTTTCAAATTTACTCCAGAGAGGCAACTCATGGTTCCCAGTAATCTCAAAACCCAGTGGGAACAAGCTTAATCCTAAAGGCTACATTGTGTCATTCAGTGGAATTTGTCAAGCCCAGCAGAACTAAGAATGGTAGTACCAGAGTAGCAAAAATCCACAGGGATTTAATTTCAGTTTGACAGCAAAAGGGGCCACCTATACCTAGAGATTCTCTGAAGTTACCTTCCTGAGGCAGCTGTTTCATAGAGAATTTTCATAACTACCTACCGAAAAGAATGAAAGTTTAGGTCAAAAAGTTAACTCTGTCCAAACAAAAGAACATCAAAATAATTCTTAGCTTCGAGATCCTTTGGTTTCAGGTCATTTGAGACCCTTTGGTTTCTGGTCATAGCTTCATATTCCTGAAAACTGAATAAATAAATCTGTGTCATTTTTTCAGAAATTGGTCATCCCTGTGGATTCTGTTGAAAGAGAAGCTATTGGAAATTTTGTCTTCTTACGCTGAAAGTTTAGGTTCTCATTAGCAAGAAAAAAATTTGATATGAAAGATGTCAAATTCTTACTCAGTATTAAATACATTACTTTTTAAAACTTTTGGCTTGTGTAGTTTATTGTTCAGTTGTTCAGTCATGTCCGACTCTTTGTGACCCCGTGGAATTGTAGCCTGCCAGGCTCCTCTGTCCATGGAGTTTTCCAGGCCAGGATACTGGAGTAGGTTGTCATTTCCTTCCCCAGGGGCTTCCCGACCAAGGATTGAACCAGTGTCTCCAGTGCCCTCTCATTGGCAGGCAGATTCTTTACAAGTAGTGCCACCAGTTTTGAATAAACTTTGGAAAATATTTGGATAGCAATTTGTCTAAAAACTATAATCTCCTTCCAGGGAATAAAACAAAACCTAATCCCTAAGAGTAGGAACTCTAGAGACGGTTTGCCTGGGTTTGAATACGGTCCTGCTACTTGGTACTCATATAGTCTTAGGCGGTTATTTATGTCTCAGTTTCCTCATCTGTAAAGTGGAATGGAATAGTAATAGTTCCTTTTTTTTAATAAGGTTGTTTTAAGTAAAGGTTAGTACATGGAAAGTGCTTAGATCAATACTTAGCTCTTGGTAAATGCATAATAAATACTATTTCTTTTAAATTACTTGTTAATTATTTAAATTGTTTCTGCAGCACCTCTCCCAGTTTTTTTCTTTCCTATTTGTTAGCATATACTTTTTGATATGTTCCCTTTAGTTTTTAATTATGAAAATTTTTGAATGCATACAAAAGTAAATGGAGCCTATTACGATGGCCATCCATACACGTACCACTCAGATTCAGCAATTATCAATGCTTTCCACACTTCAGTTAACATGTCCTAATGTACACTTTTTTCAGATTCATATTCTTTTTCTTAAATTGAGATATAATTCCAGTTTCAGGTTTATTTTATGTTTATATAGCCACAGTGAAACTCACTCAAGGTTTTTTTGTTTTTTTAAAGATATTAAATGCTCTGATCTTAGATTATTTTATCAGCCTTTTTAGAAACATGGCATGTTGCTTACATAAAAATTACTGATGCCCAAGTTTATAATTCTTGTATATTTTCTGTCCATATTTGTCTTCTGTAGTAGGAAGGCTCTATATTCCTTTTCTCCCTTTTTAAAGTGTGCATTCTCCTCTACAGTCAGAAGAAGAAGTTGCAGAAGGAGAGAAAGAAGTGGATGCTCTGAAGAAAAGTGTAGACTGGGTGTCCGACTGGTCTAGTAGACCTGAAAACATTCCACCCAAGTAAGTCGGTACATGTCGCTTTCCAGTGGACACAGTGCAGTGGTGTGGGCCCGCCAGTGCCCAAGACACATTTATCAGACGTGTGTTTGACACCCTCCTCTGCGTCTCTTCCCCCAGGGAGTTCCACTTCAGGCACCCTAAGCGTTCCGTTTCCTTAAGCATGAGGAAAAGTGGAGCCATGAAGAAAGGGGGGATCTTCTCCGCAGAGTTTCTCAAGGTGTTCATTCCATCTCTCTTCCTCTCCCATGTTTTGGCTTTGGGGCTAGGGTAAGTACTGGTCAGTGGCTGAAGTTTTTTCCATTCATTTTCTGCCCGGATTTTGTTTTCAGGATGTAAGGAATACATGTGAAACCAGTTTGTGTTGTTTTCCTTTTCATATGTTAGCACAAGTGGAGTGAACTTAAAATAATGAGTCTATACGATACACTATGATACACATGTTCCCCCCGACCCTTCCCCCACTCTCTGAAAGTAGAGCCTTTCTAGGAAACCTTCCGTAAGCTGAAATGGTATAAGGTGAAGCAGCAGTCACCTGAGGACACGTCTTGCTAGCGAGTGCAAGATAAAGCACAGATGCTCACAGACTCGGTTCAAATCTCTGGAGGCTGGGTGCTGAGATGCTGAGTGTGGTCCCTGGGAAGACGCTTGGTAGGGCAGTTCTCACTGCTCGGGGTGCCCTGTCTCCCTAACAGCTCTCTTCAAAACCAGCCCTAAGTGGTATTTTCACTTTTTGCCTTTTTTTTTTTTTTTGATACAAGTGAAACTCCTCTTCAGATTTCTTTCAGTCAACAAAAACAGGTACTAATGTAGGTTTAACTTAACGTAGTGAAGTGACGTAAACCAAACTTTCGAAAAGTGGGGTACACCTGTCCCAACAAGGATTTGTAAAGGTGGAGTTTTTTCCCTCATTTGAAAACAAGTTGTTTCTGTGATTTAATCCCTGAAATGATCATTTTTTTAAAGTGAACTCTTCTGTATTTGATTTTTCTTCTTTGGTTTTGTTGATGTCATCTATAAATTACTCAAGATCAGCTGAGTTTGAAAGTAGATGAACCCTTAGTGTGTAAAGCTGAGGTTGGTGTGAATATTTCTTTTTCCTAGGTGGGAAAGCACACTTCTATTGAATAGTCCTTGAGTGAAACTGGAAAGTTGGTTGATAACATTAGTATGATTCTTCTCTCCTTATAGTCTTTTTTTAAAAATTAAATTTATTAATTTTTAATAAAATTCTTCTCTCCTTATAGTCTTTTTTAAAATTAAATTTATTAATTTTTAATAAAATTGACCCCACATTTACCTGTAATTCATTCATTTTTCTGGCATGTCTTTTAAATTCTTGTGTTTTTTAATTTGAACAATTGAGGAAATATATTTTTTAAATACTGGGTTGGCCAGAAAGTTTGTTCTTAACATAACATTTTGTGGACAAAACCCAAACAAACTTTCTGGCCAACCCTGTATTTTAGGAGCTAGGCAGTTGCTGTTACTTACATTCAGGATGTATCCGGCCTTCTCTTTGAGCGTGCCCAGTGGGTCATTTTCTGTGTAGAATGCACAGAAGATACAGCGTCTTTTAACTTCTCTATAAGGAGCTCAGCCTCTGGGAGAGACTTTCACAGTCGTGAACTTGGAAACACACCTGACTGTCTCACACACTTCTGTCTTTCTGGGTGCCTGCTTCCATGAGGGTGAGGACAGCCTCAGCACACAGCAAAACAAGGAGTGTGTGAAAGTTGTGTGTGGTTGGTGTGGGGGCAGGCTCAGAGCCCAAACTCCCCACCCCCCCAACCTTGCCCTAGGGTTGACTGCACAGCAGTTCATTTGCCCTCAGGAGGTTGGCTGGCTTTTGTACCTTGAATTATCTTCCTTTTATGAATCTTTGGACTGTTTCTTTTGCTGGTATAACTACTGATATAATCAGATGGAGGAGAAAAGGATTTTGAAAAGTATTATTGGGGACATCCCTGGGGGTCCAGTGTGTAGAATTCTAAGCTTCCAATGCAGGGATCCAGGTTTGGTCCCCAGTTGGGAAACTAGATATCCCACATGCATGCCACAACTAATAAGTCAGCATGCCACAAGGAAGATCCCACGAGTTGCAACTGAGACCCAGCGCAGTTAAAATAAATGCAGAAAAAATTACAGTTTCATTACATTGGTGTGTAATGTAACTTACATTACACCTTAACTTACATTACACGTTTTCCTTAACCTCCCTTCTGCTTCTGTTCTATAAGGGTAAAACCCTTGCTTGGCATGAGAAAGTGATATAAAGCCCTTAGGAGTTAAACTGGTATACTGCTGGGGAAGGAGAGGGGTGAAATGAATGAAGCAAGTGGCATGGAAACATACATCACCATATGTAAAATCAGTAGCCAGTGAGAATTGGCTGTATGATGCAGGGAGCTCNTCTGCTTCTGTTCTATAAGGGTAAAACCCTTGCTTGGCATAAGAAAGTGATATAAAGCCCTTAGGAGTTAAACTGGTACACTGCTGGGGAAGGAGAGGGGTGAAATGAATGAAGCAAGTGGCATGGAAATATACATCACCATATGTAAAATCAGTAGCCAGTGAGAATTGGCTGTATGATGCAGGGAGCTCAAACCCGGTGCTCTGTGACAGCCTAGATGGGGTGGGCGTGGGCGGGGGAGGTTCGAGAAGCAGGGAACCTGTCTACACCAATGGNGCATGGAAACATACATCACCATATGTAAAATCAGTAGCCAGTGAGAATTGGCTGTATGATGCAGGGAGCTCAAACCTGGTGCTCTGTGACAGCCTAGATGGGGTGGGCGTGGGCGGGGGAGGTTCGAGAAGCAGGGAACATGTGTACACCAATGGCTGACTCATGTTGATGGATGACAGAAACCAACACAATATTGTAAAGAAGTTAACCTGCAATTAGAAGTAAATAAATTTAAAGAGAAGAAAAGAATCATGAAACAATTTTTTTTTGTAAAGAATTAAACTGTTAGAACATTTTAAAGCATGGGCAGCTTTGTAGTTAGGTATATTGCTGTATTTCTTAGCTTAACTATCGGTAGAATTTTTTGCCCACCACAGCAGACCACCTCAAAGGAGGTTGGCTCTGCTTGTCTCTTCAGAAACATCTGTTCTCTCTGGCTTGATGTGTCTAATCACTGCCCTGTGCTGTGATTACTCCAGTCCTGCCCCACGAGTAAACATAATCACATAAAACCAGTTGAGCTGGCTGGTGACTAGCTTCAGGTAAGTCAGTGATGATTTCAGGGTGTCAGGGAACCGTGCACATAGACCTTTAGAAAAGCCCTTTTTCGCAAATGGCTGAAGACGTTCTTTGTACAGTGCGGTCTGTGGACAAGTTGGTATAGAGCTGTTGAAACAGATGAAACACGACACACTCTGTTTCCCTTTCAGCATCTACATTGGAAAACGACTGAGCACNCGCTTGTCTCTTCAGAAACATCTGTTCTCTCTGGCTTGATGTGTCTAATCACTGCCCTGTGCTGTGATTACTCCAGCCCTGCCCCACGAGTAAACAGAATCACATAAAACCAGTTGAGCTGGCTGGTGACTAGCTTCAGGTAAGTCAGTGATGATTTCAGGGTGGCAGGGAACCATGCACATAGACCTTTAGAAAAGCCCTTTTTCGCAGATGGCTGAAGACGTTCTTTGTACAGTGGGGTCTGTGGACAAGCTGGTATAGAGCTGTTGAAACAGATGAAACACGACACACTCTGTTTCCCTTTCAGCATCTACATTGGAAAACGACTGAGCACGCCTTCTGCCAGCACCTACTAAGGGAGGAGAAGAGTCCCTGGGCCAGCGTGTGACTTGTGAAGTGGTGTCTTGTCACAGTAGTTTATTTGAACTTGAGACCATTGTAAGCATGACCCAACCTCCACCCTCTTTTTACGTATCCAAGTTCCAGTAACTCTCAAATCCAGTATTTTATTCCAACTCTGTTGAGGCATTTTACTAATACCCTCATTCCCTTTTTGGCCTGTAAAACACTTTAGAATTTCCTAATAAGAGTTTACTGTCGTTTAGAAATTTGCAAGGGCTTCTTTTCCGCAAATGCCACCAGCAGATTGTAATTTTGTCAAGAATGCCATTGTCTTCTCTCAGTACCACCAGACCTAGACCTGCACCACTTGTGGTATAAATCTTACTCTTTCAAGATAACCCACCTCTCTCTTCAAATGAGACCAGGTTGCAAATGATATGAAAGCTTTGTTGTTTTGTTTTTCAAGACAAAGGCAAGCTTCCCTAAGCTTGAATTTATAGTTATGAAAAAAGAAAACAAAAACAGACAAAATATAACGTAAGGAAAAAAAAATATCCTGGGCAATAAAAAGTTATTTTAAACCAGCTTTGGAGCCACTCTTTGTCTAAGCCTCTTAATGGCGCCTTTTTAATTTGTCAGAGGCAGGCTACGTAAATGATAGGTATAAAGTACAAGAACTAGGATACATTAGCAGATTTTAATACTAGTAGGTTGTAATGCTGTCTTTTCTATAGTGTAGAATCTTTATTTCTGCTAAGGGATGTCTCAGGCCTAGAAACCTATGAAATTGCTTTGGGGGTTTGTGTATGTGTGTGTTTGGTATTTTTATGTTTATTAGCTGCATGTGAATTTTTCACGACTTGGAATTTTCTTTCCTTTTTTATTTTTTCCTAAGAGGCTCTGGAATGAGTTCCAATTTGTGGTATAAATACAGGCCTCTTGTTTTAGGAAGCATCACTTACACTCTGAAGCCTTTCAGCTCTGAAGACAGTTGTCTCAGAGTTATTTCAAGCTCTTGGGAAACTTGGAAAACCAGACCTGGGTTGTGGGAACAGTTGACAGAGTTTTGAAGAGAAGCCATCGGTTTTCTTCTGCTCACTCCCTTTCTCATGTTTGCCATACAACCTGCCTGAGACGATTCCTGTGATTCCACAGGCGCTGGCCACTTCCTCCTCCCGTAGCCATCTTTCCAGTTCCACTCCGCAAGTCCCAGAACACTCAACAACTTCCTCTCATGATAGACTTTGGTGTTCGTTTCTCAAATGTGAAGCTTTAGGACCAAATTGTTAGAAAGCATCAGTTACCATTTATCTCAAGGAGGTTGATTGGCTCTCTGAACACACAGCATGACTCAGAAGGGATGCTGGTATATGTGTCATATATAAATAATTACTGTTTATGGTATAGACATTGAATATTTAGAGAACCATAGGGAAAACCAGGTCGACTTGAATAAAAGCACTCTGAACCACCAGGTTTGCTAGTTTGCAGAAACTATCTGTCTTCTCTCTCACATCAAGTTTTGTAAAGTTGATGTGTTATAGTGGAAAATAACGTATAGCTTAAACAAAAAAAAATTAGTTTCTGACCTCTTTATTCAAGAATACATCTGGATATCTTTAAGTAAGATGGTGTATCCAGGTAGTCTTCTGAGTTCTTTGACTTTCTTTCTAGTTTTTATTGTTGCAGCAATTTTGGCCATCTTTTTATTATGCCTTGTTTCTGTGTCTTATTCACAAATCTAATAACACCTGATTTGCCTTCTATAACCTATTTATTTCAAGTCTTCATTTTTCTTTGGGAAGAAAGTACCTCTGCTGGCTCGTTGGACTTCAAAAAGCCTTGAATAAAATTGGAAAGGCCGGTAAACTTAAGCGAACTAAAGAGCTAAACTGTTGTGATAACACAGTTGGTATTACATTGAGTATCATGGGAGGGAAAAGTAAAATTAGAGAAAAGCAAGTTTATAGAGACAACACAGGACTCTTTTGAAATTCAGTAGTAATCCTATAAGGAGCACGATTGAGTACATTTGTGGGGGTTTTTTGTTTGTTTGTTTTCCAACATTGAAAATAAATGTAGTTTTGCCCCTTTTCAAATAGCTGTGAAATTTTGGACTATTACTTAGAACATGAATACACGATCAGAGTAGAACTTAATCATAAGATGAAATCATGCAGTATTTATCAATAACCTTAACGTGTGGGATAAATATTTATGCTCCTCCCCAGATTTGTTTTGACTGGAGCCAGATTGTGTGATTGCAAAGGAGAATTGGACAGTGAACAGTTGACATGTTTTAAGATCAACGTTTAAAAAGCTTTATGCCTGTTCACAATTTGGGGACAAAAAGGCAGGCTTCCTTTTCCTATGTTTGATGAAAACTGGCGTAACATATTTGTAAATATAATCAAGAGCAAAACTGCACAAACTTGCACACTGACAAGTGCAGCAAGTTATGCTGATTGCAGTAAAAACACTGCCTGTGCTAAGCAGTGAAGACTGAAGATTTAGCCAGTCAGACGAATCTTCACGTGAACCAGTTGTTGAAATTATCGGACTTAACTGAGCCAAAGTGATTATGCATTCCTCATCTATTTAGTTAGCACTTTGTATCATTATATACAGTTTACAATCCATGTATAACTTGTAGCAACAAACATTTTGTGCTATTAAAGCTATCACAAAACTCTTTCTGTCAGTATATGATTTTATGTCCCGTGTGTTGCCTGGGAGTTGAGGGGAATACCCGTCTACAGACACATTTTCCATTGAGTTGCTCAGATCCTAGAGGACCTGCCAGTGTGCCCCAGCATATAGGAGTGGATGATGCCCCTGCCCTCCTGGGACTGCTACTCTGGGGTTGGGGAGACAGCCATCATACTATGTAATCGTTTATCATGGATGAGGTACAACGGGGTTATATGTTTAGAGCAGGGCTCCCCAACCTCCAGGATCTCATACCTGATGATCTGAGGTGGAGCTGATGTCTTAATAAGAGAACGTGCACAATGAATGTAATGCGCTTGAATCATCCTGAAACTATTCCCCCTCCCACTCCTGGCCCTTGGAAAAACTGTCTTTCACAAAACCAATCCCTGGTGCCAAAAAGGTTGGGGACTGCTGGTTTAGAGCATTTATTCTGCCACAGAGCATCAAGGCATTGCTCACAGAGGAGGGAATCTACTGAAGGATGAGTAAGTGTTCACCAAATACAAAAGGAATTACGCACATGCCTGTAACTGACATGTGAAAATACATTCCAGACATAACCAAGTTCATTGTGGCTGGAAAACACGGTAGGTAGGGAGGACACTGAAAATGCTGAGAAGTGGTGGACCAAAACCAAACTTACTTGAATAGTGAGATACCTTTCAAGGGGTTATTTAAAGCAGGAAAATGCTTGAAGACAACTTTTAGATGGTTATGAAAGGTGATGAGCACCAAAGGCCAAGAGACCTGTGAACTCTAAGGAGGAATAACGCTGTGCCCTCAGCTGTAACCCTAGGCGTGGGGAAGCTGGGCTAGGATAGGTCTGAGAAACAGCCAAGTCAACAGTAAGGAGATGGTCGAGAGAGGAAGAAGGCATGTGTGATCTCTTTTTTTTTTTTTCCCTTGGCCTGAATGTTTATTGATGCCATTAACTGAGAAAGGGTGGGAAGAAGAATGGAGTGGTAGGGGGGTAGAGATGATTTCAATTTTGAATACATTTCGCCTGGTTTGAGCTTACCCAATAGACTGTTAAGTTTTTCCTTTTTTGGCCTTGACAAAGCGCCATGTGGGATCTTAGTTCTTCTCTCATTATGCCCCCTGCAGTGGAAGTGTGGCGTCCTAACCACTGGACCACCCACCAGTGAAGTGCCTGACACCTTGTATAGAACTATAACTCAGGAGTAAGGTGTGGAGTGGAAATGAAACAGGCACACTGAGACACACACGAAGTGTGTTGTATCATATTTGAAGATTTGGACATGAGGACAGATGAGAGAAGTCAGGAAAATAGTAAAGTGCAGCATTTGAGCAGAAGAGAAGCTCAAAAAGGTGAGTGATGTAAAACAGTGTGGTGGGAGAACCACCCCTCCCCGAAGACAGATGGTGACGAACCCTGTCCAATTTAAGAGGGTGAATTGAAAAGAAGCCATTGAACTTGGCAATTAAATCACTGCTAATCTTTGCAAGAGCATTTTCTGTCAGAGCAAAAGAGAGGTCCCAGGTTGAATTGAATTGGGTCAAAGAATGAACAGCAGCTAAGAAAGTGTTGATTCTTCTCAGTCAGTTTGGAGATGAAGGGGAAGATTTCCAAGAGGAGACCAGCTGATAGGATTGTTTGCTTAGGTTGGGGTATAGAAGGTGGGAGGGGTGAATGTAGGATTACGAGAAAGCACAAAAGGAAATGAAATGCAAGGGAGCAGATAAATAATGGTCCTTTGGGACCTTGACCTGGAGAATCCTGTGGACAGAGGAGCCTGCCAGGCTACAATTCACGGGGTCACAGAGTCGGACATGACTGACTGACTAAGCACGCACAAACGACCTTATCTAAGACAAAAATTAGGACTATATTTAGGACTCGGAGAGGAGATTAACCTTGAAAAGGGGGAGAGAAACTGTCGGAACCATTCAAAATTCACAACATTACCAGTAGGAAATGAGAAGATAGGTGAGAAAAGGTGAAGTGAGATCTGTGAGGAACACAGAACGGGGAAAATTCACACGTGAT
This sequence comes from Raphicerus campestris, assembly GCA_006410735.1. NCBI lineage: Eukaryota > Metazoa > Chordata > Mammalia > Artiodactyla > Bovidae > Raphicerus > Raphicerus campestris. Next base: position 1,969,452 of record SJYW01001294.1, read on the forward strand.
AGGCTCTATTTTTCTCCATGAAGACTAGGTCTTTAAAGGTGTGGATGGTGGTAGATGCTGAAGGAAGATGATGGAACTGTTTTTCATCAGTATCTCCTGATCGGAAAACAGCTGGAACTAAGCAGGAGACTCCTGGAGCTTTAATTGCTCCAGGCATCTTCCCCAAGCATTCCTTGAGTTGAGTCAGCTGGAAGCCCAGACCAGGTTCTGCCACCTTTCAGCCCAGATGATGCTTTTGCATTTTCAGCTGTCTTGGATTGGACTAAATGATGTCTTGGGACCTTTTAATTTTGTAATTGCTGTCAATAAATTACAGTTCAGTCTAAAAAGCAGAATTGAGAATAGCAGAATGATGTATAGGCATTATGGACATCTTATAAGTATTCCTTTATATTTGTTGGTGGAACAAGAAACCATGTTTTTCTGAGTCTCCCTGTGTCTCTTGGTAAATGGACAAAGTAATGAACCAGAATGCAGAGGAAAAGCTATATATTCTGGTTGCAGAAAAGCAAGGATTCTAAATAACAAATATTTAATTATTAGTGAATTAGTAAACCCCATTCCTGATATTTAAATTTTTGTGTGTTTTAGCCTGGGATTGTTTATTATAGCTCTGCTCTGTGAGGGGTATGAAGTTCAAAGTCACAGCCACTTTTCTAGATTAATTATAAAACAGTGGAAACTTTGGAATGGAGAATTTGTAGAGATTACCATGTCATCTACTTCATTTGTTATTATTTTTTATTTAGAAATACAAATAGGTCATAAAATTCATCAGTTTATAAGTTCAAAGAAAAAGGCCTCATTTCTCCAGCTGAAAAGACAGAGAGCACTCAATCAGAAGTCAGTGGACCATGCTAAATCCTATAAACAACCAGAAAGAGCATTTGAGCTGTTTCCAAGAGTTTTGAGTACGTGCTAATGAGCTGAGCTGCTGTTCAAGTCTTAGACTTGGAAATGCAAATGTGAAGTTTGCCTAAGTGAAATGAGGCTGGAAGCTTGAGGTGAGGGAAGAAGAGCCACAAGTCACATCAGAAATCCTTTGCTTACCACTTAGTAAAAGATAGACATACACATACCCGCTGCCAGCTGTACCACCCCCAACCCCCGCAGCCCACAGGCAGCTTGTATCATTTCTTGAAAGGCTCAACAAAGTCTACTTCTTCAACCTCAATGAATTTGACCTCCACTTAATGTCCTGTCCTCTACTGTCACTCATACAATGAATATGGAAATATATTGCATAAGGAAAAAAATAACAGGCTTTTCAAAAAAAAAAAGCTCCAAAAATGATTCTTCTGCACAGCTAAGATTTTGACTCACTGACTCACAGGTATACACGGGAAGGATGCCCACAGCTGTAATCATGGTGTATCTCTACTGGACTCCAACTCCACATATCCAGCTACTACTGACATTTTATTTTAAGATTGTTGTTTCTTTTTGAAAATTTTTGGCTGCACCAGGTCTTTGCTGCTGCACTCGGGCTCTCTCGACTTGCATTCGATGAGCAGGGGTTACTCTCCATTGTGGTGCTTGGGCTTCTTATTGCGGTGGCTTCTCTTCCTGCAGAGCATGGGCTCTAGGGCATGTGGGTTCAGTAGTTGTTGCACACAGGCTTAATTGCCCTGCAGCCTGTGGGATCTTAGTTCCTGAGCCAGGGATTGAACCTGTGCCCCTGCATTGCAAAGTGAATTCTTAACCACTGGACCACCAGGGAAGTCCTACCACTGGCATTTTAAATTTCTTATGTCCTGAACTCATCTTCTTCATCTTCCCTTCCACATCTTCTTATGTTGTCTGTGAATTACACAAGTATCCTTTCAGTTGCCCAAATCCAAAGTTCACCAGCTATTTTCCTTCTCCACTTCTCCAGTCTGTCACCATGGGCTATTAATTCCAGCTTCAAAATAGCTCTACCTACTTCTCCCCACCTTCCCCTACCTTAATCCAGGCCACCGCCCAACCCCCTTTGTTGGGCCACTGTGACAGCTTCCTCACTGGTTTCCTTGACAACCGGAGCAATTGTTCTCAAGTGCAACTCTGATCAGACCACAGTGTCACCCTTACACGGTTCCCTGCTATCTTAAGGGTGAAGTGTCCTAAGTTTGTTGCCGGGGTTCCTGTCTAGCTTAGTGGTAAAGAACCTGCCTGCCAATGTAGGCAATGTGAGTTTGATCCCTGGGTCGGGAAGATCTAGAGTAGGAAATGGCAACCCACTCCAGTATTCTTGCCTGGAGAATTCCCTGGATAGAGGAGCCTGGTGGGCTACAGCCCGTGGGGTCTCAAACTGAGCAACTGAGCAGGCGAGTTTGCTGCCAGGCCCTTCCCATCAGGCTCTGCCTGTCTCAGCCTCAGCTCTCCAGTGGCTGTTCTCCACTCCCTCCCCAACACAGGTCAGACTGACCAGATCTTCATGCCCTTCTAACTCTTGGCCCTTGTGAATATGGTTTCATCTGCCAGGATAGCCCTTCCCCCTCTTATTTGGCATTTACCCCCATTGCAGCACAGTTCACCCTGAAATATGACAATCTGTTTCCATGCCTCATAGGCCCTGAGGCTCTCTCAGTTAAGTGCTGTATCTGATTTGTTTTCCACAGCGTCCCGAAACTGACAATGCTTGTCACCACACGCATGCTAAAAATAGTGAAAATTACTGAATTTTGTGTTCAACACATATACACAGAGCTAGTTTCAAGCTAGTTTTATTGAATTTATTGTTGATTAGTGCTAAGTCATGTCCAACTCTTTGCGACCCCATGGACTGTCTCCTCTATCCATGGAATTTCCCAGGCAAAAAAACTGGAGTGGGTTGCCATTTCCTTTTCCAGTGGATCTTTCCGACCTAGGGATTGAACCTGTGTCTCCTGCATTGTAAGCAGATTCTTTATCACTGAGCCACCATGGAAGCCCATTTCTTCCAAGTGAATTTTGTTTTTTTTTTTAATACAGAGCTAGTTTCAAGGCCAGTTTTATTGAATTTACCTGAAGTGGAGTAGCAAACATTTCAAGATAACTTAAGAATTAGGGAGGATTGAACTCTAGGGAAATTGTATAGAGTGGCAACAGATTTTTGAAAAGTTTCCTTTTAGAGAGAGAAGAGGAAAATGTTTAAGAAACACTTCAGAGAAAGAATAGAGCTTATGGAAATCTCTTGAAGCTGCATGGGTCAAGCTGATTATTTAGCCTTCTAATTAAACCCAATCCNTTTGCCTAAGTGAAATGAGGCTGGAAGCTTGAGGTGAGGGAAGAAGAGCCACAAGTCACATCAGAAATCCTTTGCTTACCACTTAGTAAAAGATAGACATACACATACCCGCTGCCAGCTGTACCACCCCCAACCCCCGCAGCCCACAGGCAGCTTGTATCATTTCTTGAAAGGCTCAACAAAGTCTTTATTTCTTCAACCTCAATGAATTTGACCTCCACTTAATGTCCTGTCCTCTACTGTCACTCATACAATGAATATGGAAATATATTGCATAAGGAAAAAAATAACAGGCTTTTCAAAAAAAAAAAGCTCCAAAAATGATTCTTCTGCACAGCTAAGATTTTGACTCACTGACTCACAGGTATACACGGGAAGGATGCCCACAGCTGTAATCATGGTGTATCTCTACTGGACTCCAACTCCACATATCCAGCTACTACTGACATTTTATTTTAAGATTGTTGTTTCTTTTTGAAAATTTTTGGCTGCACCAGGTCTTTGCTGCTGCACTCGGGCTCTCTCGACTTGCATTCGATGAGCAGGGGTTACTCTCCATTGTGGTGCTTGGGCTTCTTATTGCGGTGGCTTCTCTTCCTGCAGAGCATGGGCTCTAGGGCATGTGGGTTCAGTAGTTGTTGCACACAGGCTTAATTGCCCTGCAGCCTGTGGGATCTTAGTTCCTGAGCCAGGGATTGAACCTGTGCCCCTGCATTGCAAAGTGAATTCTTAACCACTGGACCACCAGGGAAGTCCTACCACTGGCATTTTAAATTTCTTATGTCCTGAACTCATCTTCTTCATCTTCCCTTCCACATCTTCTTATGTTGTCTGTGAATTACACAAGTATCCTTTCAGTTGCCCAAATCCAAAGTTCACCAGCTATTTTCCTTCTCCACTTCTCCAGTCTGTCACCATGGGCTATTAATTCCAGCTTCAAAATAGCTCTACCTACTTCTCCCCACCTTCCCCTACCTTAATCCAGGCCACCGCCCAACCCCCTTTGTTGGGCCACTGTGAGAGCTTCCTCACTGGTTTCCTTGACAACCGGAGCAATTGTTCTCAAGTGCAACTCTGATCAGACCACAGTGTCACCCTTACACGGTTCCCTGCTATCTTAAGGGTGAAGTGTCCTAAGTTTGTTGCCGGGGTTCCTGTCTAGCTTAGTGGTAAAGAACCTGCCTGCCAATGTAGGCAATGTGAGTTTGATCCCTGGGTCGGGAAGATCTAGAGTAGGAAATGGCAACCCACTCCAGTATTCTTGCCTGGAGAATTCCCTGGATAGAGGAGCCTGGTGGGCTACAGCCCGTGGGGTCTCAAACTGAGCAACTGAGCAGGCGAGTTTGCTGCCAGGCCCTTCCCATCAGGCTCTGCCTGTCTCAGCCTCAGCTCTCCAGTGGCTGTTCTCCACTCCCTCCCCAACACAGGTCAGACTGACCAGATCTTCATGCCCTTCTAACTCTTGGCCCTTGTGAATATGGTTTCATCTGCCAGGATAGCCCTTCCCCCTCTTATTTGGCATTTACCCCCATTGCAGCACAGTTCACCCTGAAATATGACAATCTGTTTCCATGCCTCATAGGCCCTGAGGCTCTCTCAGTTAAGTGCTGTATCTGATTTGTTTTCCACAGCGTCCCGAAACTGACAATGCTTGTCACCACACGCATGCTAAAAATAGTGAAAATTACTGAATTTTGTGTTCAACACATATACACAGAGCTAGTTTCAAGCTAGTTTTATTGAATTTATTGTTGATTAGTGCTAAGTCATGTCCAACTCTTTGCGACCCCATGGACTGTCTCCTCTATCCATGGAATTTCCCAGGCAAAAAAACTGGAGTGGGTTGCCATTTCCTTTTCCAGTGGATCTTTCCGACCTAGGGATTGAACCTGTGTCTCCTGCATTGTAAGCAGATTCTTTATCACTGAGCCACCATGGAAGCCCATTTCTTCCAAGTGAATTTTGTTTTTTTTTTTAATACAGAGCTAGTTTCAAGGCCAGTTTTATTGAATTTACCTGAAGTGGAGTAGCAAACATTTCAAGATAACTTAAGAATTAGGGAGGATTGAACTCTAGGGAAATTGTATAGAGTGGCAACAGATTTTTGAAAAGTTTCCTTTTAGAGAGAGAAGAGGAAAATGTTTAAGAAACACTTCAGAGAAAGAATAGAGCTTATGGAAATCTCTTGAAGCTGCATGGGTCAAGCTGATTATTTAGCCTTCTAATTAAACCCAATCCTGGGTGTTCTTTGGAAGGAATGATGCTAAAGCTGAAACTCCAGTACTTTGGCTACCTCATGCGAAGAGTTGACTCATTGAAAAAAACTCTGATGCTGGGAGGGATTGGGGGCAGGAGGAGAAGGGGATGACAGAGGATGAGATGGCTGAATGGCATCACCGACTCGATGGACATGAGTTTGGGTGAACTCCGGGGGTTGGTGATGGACAGGGAGGCCTAGCATGCTGCAATTCATGGGGTCGCAAAGAGTTGGACACAACTGAGCGACTGACTGAACTGAACTGAACTGAATTAAACCCAGAATCTATTCCCCATGTTGTACAGTATATCCTTATAACTTATTTTATACCTAACAGTCTGCACCTCTTACTCCCCTACCCCTATACTGCCCGTCCCATCTATGCCAGTTACTGCTAGTTTGTTCTCTATATCTTTGAGTGTGTTTCTTTTTTTGTTATATTCACTAGTTTGTTGTATTATTTAGATTCCACATATAAGTGGTATCACACAGAATTTATCTTTCTTTCACTTACTTCACTGAGCATAATGCTCTCCAGATCCATCCATGTTGTTGCAAATGGCAAGATTTCGTGAGAATTTTTAAAGTCAGTGTTTCTAACACATTGTCTTCACTGCCTGCTGAGAAAAACTGCATCCAGTGAGGATTTTCTTTTTGCTGACCATTGTGGTTGCTGTTACTTAATAGATTCCTATATATTAGGTAATTTTATAGATGAAGGAATCAGGGCTCAGAGGTCTTAAATAGTTCACCTATATTATACCATTCATAAATTAGACTTGAGATGCTAATTTAAAAACAAAAATCACTTTTCATGGCTCTTTTTAAAATCAAGTGTCTGGGGTTTCTTAAGTGTCTATTTATATCCTGAAAGTCACAGCTTCTAACCCAAACATTAGATTTCTGCAATAACTAATTCTCTTGAAAATACTTGTCAACTGTTCTAACAGTGCATATGGGCTTAGTCGCTAAGTTGCATCTGACTCTTTGTCACCTCGCGGACTATAACCTACCAGGCTCCTCTATCCATGGGATTTCCCAGGCAAGAATACTGGAGTGGGTAGCCATTTCTTCCTCCAAGGGATCTGCCCAACCCAGGGGTCAAACCCACAACTCCTACATGTCCATATTGGCAGGTAGATTCTTTACCAGCTAGCCGCCTGGGAAGCCCAAGTACAGGAATAACAGAATTGAATCAAACCCTGGGCAGTATTGTCAGAGTGAGTGGCACATTTTGTTATATTGGCAACATTAACATGCCTGTGCAAAGATAGATTTTTTTGAAGCTTCAAGCCATCCATGTGGGCATCGCCAAGTTCAGGATCGGGAATAAATCTGAAAAAGAAAGCCTATACACATTTTAACGATTTCTGAAAGTTAATTTTCATATCATCTGTGCCTTTATCCATGTTATAACATTCCTGCCAAAGAATCTGTATTTTGGGTGGAGTGTAATTCAGGCTGAGAACAGCATGAAGAAACTGTCAGTATCACTGGCTTCTTAAACATTGCCATGTTAGCCATGTGATTTAATACATTGCTTTTTGAGATGAAGAGTGAGGGGCAAGGGAAGGAAGACTGGGGGACCATTTAGCACTGACCAGAAATTGAATCTCATATTCTTTTTTAAAAAATTTTGTATTGGAATATAGTTGCTTTACAATGCTGTGTCCGTTTCTACTGTACAGCAAAGTGAATCAGCTGCATGTATACATATATCCCCTCTTTTTGGATTTCCTTCCCATTCAGGTCACCACAGAGCACTTAGTAGATTTGAGCTCTTACATTCTTTAATCCTCACAACGGCCCATATTGTTGCTCTTGCGATTTAACAGAAGAGAAAATCTAGGTTCAATAAATGACCCAGATCTCACCCACATTCTTGCTCATAGAGCAACTTCTGAATTCCTTTGGGTTTTAGTCTATAAGCCTGTGAGCCTTAGCTCCAGGTGAACTGCCCTTGCTGTAATGCAACTCCCTGGTTGCTGGGTCAACTTTTTGTTCTTTGGTGGATGTGATTTTTAAAAAGTATTTATTTATTTATTTGGCCGCATTGGGTCTTAATTGCAGCATGCAGTATCTTCATTTTGGCACACAGACTTTAGTTGTCCCATGCGTGCTTAGTTGCCCTACAGCATGTGGGATCTTAGTTCTCAGACCAGGGATCGAACCCTCAGCCCCTGCATTGCAAGGCAAATTCTTAACCACTGGACCACCAGGGAAGTCCCTTTTTTTTTTTCCTAGTGGGAAAAGAAATCAGGTATTAATGCAGTGAGCACAGTCTTAAATGAATTTCCAATATCGACAAATGCAGTGTTTCCAAACTTTGGTTTAACTTTGGTAACTTTTGTCATTTAAATGTAAGTGAAAGTGAGTCATTCAGTTGTGTCCAACTCTTTGAGACCCCGTAGACTATACCCCACCCCCACCCCCAGACTCCTCTGTCCATGGGATTTCTCAGGCAAGAATACTGGAGTGGGTTGTCATTCCCTTCTCCAGGGGATCTTCCCAATTCAGGGATTGAACCCAGGTCTCTTGCACTGCAAGTAGATTCTTTACCATCTGAGCCACCAGGGAAGCCCCATTTAAATGTAAGGTAGATGTGAGGTTTGAAAATTGTCCTCTATAAGTATATACAGGCTCTTCAGTCCACAAAAACATCTATGATCCTTTTGTTTCATGCATTCCTTTAACCAGCGAATATTAATAGTATATGTGTTTCATGTCAGGAACTCCTCTGAGATGCTAGATTTATAGCTGCTGCATTCATTAGTCACCTCTGACTAGTGGATTGTGGTCTAGTCTGATGCACATATGGAGAGGGCTGGAAAGCCACAACTCTGAACCAGTAAAGTTCCTAAATCCTGGGATTACATTTTTCTGTCTCTATTTTTTTTTAACTGATGGTTATTTTTTATTGGAGTACAGTTGACTTTCAGTGCTGTGTTGGTTCCTGCTGTACAGCAAGGACACTTTTCAGTCCTATGCCAGGACCTCACTTGGCAGCCCCTGTCGCNAAACTGATGGTTATTTTATTTTTTTTAGTTTTATTGGAGTACAGTTGACTTTCAGTGCTGTGTTGGTTCCTGCTGTACAGCAAGGACACTTTTCAGTCCTATGCCAGGACCTCACTTGGCAGCCCCTGTCGCTGCCAGGACCAAAACTGTTTCTGTCCCAGTCACTCACTCTTAGAGCCACCACCACTGCCAGAAGGAGAGGAATGATCCTTCCAACTCTTCGATTCTTCCTGTGTGATCGGTTCTTGATCCCAAACCTCTGTTGATGTTCCTGATAGGAGGGATGCTCATGTCTCAGGAGCAGTGGAGCCTTGAAAGGCAAATGGGTGGTCTTTGGCCTCCTGCCTCTCCCACCAGGATTCACTGAATTGTTGGTTATTTTTTTGACTGTATCTTGAGGTATGTGGGATCTTATTTCCCCAACCAGGGATTGAACCTGTGCCTCCTGCAGTGGAAATGCAAACTCTTGGACCACCAATGCATGGTATGTCAGTATGCTCAGTACTCTTGCCTGGAAAATTCCATGGATGGAGGAGTCTGGTAGGTTACAGTACATGGGGTCGCAAAGAGTTGGACACGAATGAGCAACTTCACTTCACATACTGGAGTGGGTTGCCATTTCCTCCTCCGGGGGATGTTTCTGAAGTCTCTGGCATCTCCTGCACTGGCAGGTGGATTCTTCACCAAATGTGCCACCTGGAACCACCAGGGATGTCCTTAAATGGTTGATTCTTTTTTTGTTTGTTTGTTTGGTTGATTCTTCTAGAAAGTTTAAGTGCCAGGTCACTAAAAGGAAAGACAAATGGCATCTATAACTGAACAAAACAGACATGGAACTTTCTGTCTAGCAGGGAAAGAAAGAAATAATCGTACATATCATTGCAATAAGTGTTAAGAACAGGAAACCTGGAGAGCCTAGCATGGAGATTTAAATGAATGTGAAGGAGCAGAGGAGGTGGCATTAAACTGAGCCCTGGAAACCGAGAAACAGCTGCAGGAAGAAAAGGGTGGAGGAGATCTTTGTAAACACAGGGAGCAGCATATGCTCTGAAGATAAAAGAAAATGTGTGTAAATAACTGAAAGAAGTCAGAGTGATGTGATTTAGAGTGTTGGAGGGAAACCAGAGAGGCAGACAACAGGACATGCAGAGTCTTGGAGGCCAGGCTAACAGCTGTGGACTTCGCATTCCAAGAGTTCAGGCATGTCATTGAAGAATTTTAACCAGAAAATCAACAGGCATAGGTTTGCATAATTAAAAGACCGCTCTTTCAAACTTAGAGAATGAACTTGAGAAGGACAAGAATGGGTGTGGGTTGACCAGTTAGGACCAAGAGATTATAGTGGTTTAATGTGAAGGTAGGTCAATGTAAAGAATCCACCAGACAATGCAGAGAAACGGGTTGAGTCTTTGGGTTGGGAAGATCCCCTGGAGGAAGAAATGGCAACCCATCCAGTATTCTTGCCTGGAGAATCCCATGGACAGAGGAGCCTCGTGGGTTATAGTCTATGGGGCTGCAAAAGAGTTGGACCCAACTTAGTGGCTAAACAACAGAAAATCTGTGGTTGAAGAGATGGGAGAATAAAGGGATTTGAGGAATATCTGGGAAGTAATATCAATAGGTTGGAATGAATAACTGGCTGTCACCCAAAGATGAAAAGGGTTACTCTTAGAGTACCGCCAGGTGAGAGTCCAATTTCCTGAGGGGCAGTCAGCCTAGTGGTCCAGAATGAGATGGAGCGCTTTCAGATCACCAAACAGACATGCACACCAGGTCACCGGATGGATGAGTCTGGAACTCATAAGAAAGACTGACCTAAAGTTTGGTCTTAATCAGATGAAGCCATGGAGTAGATGCCACCTAGAACAAGGGTCCCCAGCCTCTGAGCCAAAGACTGGTACCTCCTATCAAATCAGCAGCAGCCTTAGACTAGAAGTAAAGTGCACAGTATATGTAATGTACTTGAATCATCCCAAACCATCCCCCCACCCCCGGTCTGTGGAAAGATTGTCTTCCACAAAATCACTCCCTGGTGCCAAAGTGGTTGGGGACTGCTGGTCTAGAGGGAGAGAAGACAGTCTAGAAAGAGCCCGAGATAAATGGCAACATGGAACGATTTGGACAGGGGAGAAGCTAAAAGGAGGTTGAAAAGGAAGAGCCAGGGAGGAGGAGGAAAGCCAGGCGTGGGAACTGAGAGAAGAGTGTATTTATAGAGCAGCGATGCCAAATGTTGTTTCAAGATCAATTTACATGAGAGACTGCAGAGCATTTGCTGGTTTCATCAACATGGAAACATTGATCAGAACCGCAGCCCAGTTGGAAAGTGGCTTGGGGGTGGGAGCTGGACTAGAGAGCTTTACTGAGGCAGAGGAACAGGGACAGTCCTTTCTGGAACATGTGGCCACAAAGGAGAAGAGATAGGATGGTGCCTGGGGCATAGGACTTGAGGGAGGATTTTTTNGTTGGAGGGAAACCAGAGAGGCAGACAACAGGACATGCAGAGTCTTGGAGGCCAGGCTAACAGCTGTGGACTTCGCATTCCAAGAGTTCAGGCATGTCATTGAAGAATTTTAACCAGAAAATCAACAGGCATAGGTTTGCATAATTAAAAGAACACTCTTTCAAACTTAGAGAATGAACTTGAGAAGGACAAGAATGGGTGTGGGTTGACCAGTTAGGACCAAGAGATTATAGTGGTTTAATGTGAAGGTAGGTCAATGTAAAGAATCCACCAGACAATGCAGGAGAAACGGGTTGAGTCTTTGGGTTGGGAAGATCCCCTGGAGGAAGAAATGGCAACCCATCCAGTATTCTTGCCTGGAGAATCCCATGGACAGAGGAGCCTCGTGGGTTATAGTCTATGGGGCTGCAAAAGAGTTGGATCCAACTTAGTGGCTAAACAACAGAAAATCTGTGGTTGAAGAGATGGGAGAATAAAGGGATTTGAGGAATATCTGGGAAGTAATATCAATAGGTTGGAATGAATAACTGGCTGTCACCCAAAGATGAAAAGGGTTACTCTTAGAGTGCCGCCAGGTGAGAGTCCAATTTCCTGAGGGGCAGTCAGCCTAGTGGTCCAGAATGAGATGGAGCGCTTTCAGATCACCAAACAGACATGCACACCAGGTCACCGGATGGATGAGTCTGGAACTCATAAGAAAGACTGACCTAGAGTTTGGTCTTAATCAGATGAAGCCATGGAGTAGATGCCACCTAGAACAAGGGTCCCCAGCCTCTGAGCCAAAGACTGGTACCTCCTATCAAATCAGCAGCAGCCTTAGACTAGAAGTAAAGTGCACAGTATATGTAATGTACTTGAATCATCCCAAACCATCCCCCCACCCCCGGTCTGTGGAAAGATTGTCTTCCACAAAATCACTCCCTGGTGCCAAAGTGGTTGGGGACTGCTGGTCTAGAGGGAGAGAAGACAGTCTAGAAAGAGCCCGAGATAAATGGCAACATGGAACGATTTGGACAGGGGAGAAGCTAAAAGGAGGTTGAAAAGGAAGAGCCAGGGAGGAGGAGGAAAGCCAGGCGTGGGAACTGAGAGAAGAGTGTATTTATAGAGCAGCGATGCCAAATGTTGTTTCAAGATCAATTTACATGAGAGACCGCAGAGCATTTGCTGGTTTCATCAACATGGAAACATTGATCAGAACCGCAGCCCATTTGGAAAGTGGCTTGGGGGTGGGAGCTGGACTAGAGAGCTTTACTGAGGCAGAGGAACAGGGACAGTCCTTTCTGGAACATGTGGCCACAAAGGAGAAGAGATAGGATGGTGCCTGGGGCATAGGACTTGAGGGAGGATTTTTTTCTTTTTTAAAGCTGAACAGATTTCAGCATATCTAAATATGTAAGAGAAGGATCTAGTAGAAAAAGAAGTTGAAGATAAAGGAGAGAAACAAGTGAGCAGGGTTTTGCTTTAGTCCTCTTTTGCTGTGTAAAGATCACTAGAAAAATGTTACAGATGAACCTATTTGCTGGGCAGGAATAGAGAAGCAGATGTAGAGAACAGACTTACGGACACAGGGTGGGGAAGGGGCAGGAAGGACAACTGAGAGAATAGCACCGATATGTACCACACGTAAGGCAGAGAGCTGGTGGGAAGCTGTTGTACAGCCCTGGGAGCTCGGCTGGGTGCTCTGTGATGACCTAGAGGGGTGGGTTGAGGGAGTGTGGGTAGAAGGGAGGTCCAGGAGGGAGACTGTTATTTAGTCACTAAATTACGTCTAGCTCTTTGTGACCCCTTCGACTGTAGCACGCCAGGCTATGTGTATACACAGAGCTGATTCACTTCATTGTACAGCAGAAACAACACAACATTGTTAAGTAATTATACTCCAATAATAATAAAAAAAAAGATCAATGGCCCTGAGAAGGAGGAAGCTGCCTTGAGAAGTAGTCTCACTGGGACTCTCTCCTCCAAGCCCCTGAGTGCTCCATAGCCCAATGCCTGGCATTGGGGGATGGGGGGTGGAGTGCAGTTTTTCTGAGTACAGTGATGTGGTTACCTTCAATACCATTAAACCAAAAATTATTGCTTCTAAAGTGATTTATTTTTTGACTGCACCTTGAAGCATGCAAGATCTTTATTCCCTGATTAGGGATTGAACCTGTGCTCCCTGCAGTGGATGTGCAGAGCCTTAACCACTGGGTACCAGGGAAGTCTCTAAAATGATTTTTAAAGGCATATGCGGACAGAGAAGCCTGGCATGCTGCAGTCCATAGCGGGTTGCAGAGTCAGAAATGACTGAGCGACTGAACAACAAATGTGCAACTACATCCAACCATGCAATCACACCTGGTCTGTCAGTTTGAGAGCACAAGGCAGAAAGCTAAACTGTTCTTCAAAATCCAGGCAGAGGAATTTGGGGTGAGTGTAGAGATCAGGTTCCTAGGGGATGGAGAAGTAGCCCAGAAGAGGAAAGAGGCCACAGATATTCTCTATCTGAGAGGTACTTTGGAATGTAAGTCTCTTTTTCCCCAAACAAAATCTCCAGTGCAATCTGCCCTGTTTGTCCCAGAGATTAAGTAGATAATTTGGTGGGGTGTGGGGGGTGTTATTCAAAGGGATGTTGTGTTTCACAACTGAGTCAAAACTGTGATTCAGAGAAAGCTGTACTACCGGATAACTTGTTTTTCTTCATGAAAAAAAGTTAGGTTTCAGTTACACAAAGTAAAGCTTTTTAGTATACAGTTCTTCGAATTTTGACAAGTGCATAGAGTTATATAACCACTACCATAATCAAGACACCAACAGTTCTGTCACCCACCCCCAAATCCGCACATCCTCATATTGTTCATATTATTCTCATATTAAGAACAAAATCCTGGGGCTGCCTTCCCTGGTGGCTCAGGGGTAAAGAATCCACCTGTCAGGAGACACAGGTTCGATCCTTGATCTGGGAAGATCCCACATGCCATGGACCAACTAAGCCCATGGGCCACAACTACTGAGCCTGTGCTCCAGAGCCCAGGAGCCCCAACAAGAGAAACCACCACCACAAGAAGCCGGCACGCAGCAACGAAGACCTCGCACAGCCAAAAATAAATAAATAAATTATACAAAGAAAATATATAAACAGGTCTTTAATGTTCTGCACCAGAGGACAGTTGGAATACATCACAGCTGGAGAGCCTGCACACTGCATTCAAGACCTAATGCAGCAAAAAAAAAAAAAAAAAAGATACGCAAAATAATAGAATGAATGCCACCAGCCAACTGAAAAAAGGCAAGCGCTATCTGGGAGTTCCTTTATGCCCTTAAGAAACCCATCTTTACTGTCATTTTAACAGGCTCTCAGGAGGTAACCCAGGTAGACGAGGGTGTTGGATTTGCCCTCTCCAATCCGAGACTTCTATTTGACTTTGTTGAACTATGTAGATGTAGAACTTTAATAAAAATAAAACTAAATAAAAGTAAAAGAAGCTCAAATTTATAAGCCATCAGGAAAATTGCAATTGAAATAAACATGAGTCACTACTTTATATACAGCAGACTGGCAAAACTTAGAGTTCTCTCATGAAGGGAGGGGAGGAGAGGATTTTGGAGGCCATTGGGAGATGATCTGGCAGCATGTACCATTTGATGTATATACAATTTTTGGTCTTTGAATCTGGCTCTTGAGAATCTTTCCTATGGGGAAAAAAGTTCCAAGTTTGTAATGACAGGAATACAAGAGTGTTTGCCTGTGGTGTTTGTAGGGGCCAGAACTAGAGAAAAGCAAAGGCCTGTAAGTGGGGAGAGGCTGCTCAGCGGCTCAGCAGTAACGGCTCAGTCTGCCTGCAGTGCAGTAGATGCAGGAAACGCGGATTTGATCCCTGTGAAGATCCTCTGGAGGAGGGCATGACAGCCCACTCCAGTATCCTTGCCTGTAGAACCCCCATGGACAGAGGAGCCTCTAGGGCTACAGTCCATGGGGTTGCAAAGAGCTGGACAGAAGTGACTGAGCATGAGCCTGTAAGTGGAGATGGCCAAGCCATGGTTCACCCACACTGTGGAATGTTAAACAGCCATTAGCTAGACATCAACCACAAGAAAAAAAAATTGCAAAAAACACAAATGCATGGAGGTTAAGCAACAATAGATCACAGAAGATATCAAGGGAGAAATTTTTAAAAAATACCCCAAAATGGATGAAAATGAAAACAACAGTCTGAAATCTATGAGATACAGCAGAAGCAGTTTTAAGAGGAAAGTTTAGAGTGATACAAACCTACCCCAGGAAACAAGACAAATTCTCAAATAAACAACCTGACCTTGAACATAAAAGAACTAGAAAAAAAAAAGAAAGAAGCAAACAAAACCCAAAGTAAGCAGAAGGAAAAAAGTTATAAAGATCAGAGTAGAAATAAATGAAAACAGAGACTAAAAAAAGATTAGTGAGACTAACAGCTAGTCCTTTGAAAAGATAAACAAAATTGATAAACCTTTATTAAGATTCATCAAGAGAAAAACAGGGTCCAAATAAATAAAATCGAAAATGAGAAAGGAAAGGTTTCAGCCAACAGGGCAGAAACATAAAGAATCAATATAAGGTAACACAAATAGTTATACACCAATAAAATGGACAACCTGGAATAAATGGACTAATTCCTAGCAACAATCTCCCAAGACTGAACCAGGAAGAACCAGAAAATATGAACATACCAATTGCTAGTAGTGGCATTGAATCAGTAATTTAAAAATAAACGCTCAGCAAACAAAAGTTCAGGACCAGACAGCTTTACAAGTGAATTCTACCAAACATTTAGAGAAGACTTAATACTTATCCTTCTCAAACAGACCAGTATCACTGATGAACAGTGATGATCATCTTGAAATGTATAGGAGTTCCAAATCACTATTTTGTGTAAAAAGAAATAACAGCATTGTAGGTCAATTATACTTCAAAACCAAATTCATAGAAAAAAGATCAGATTTGTGGTTACCAGAGGTGAGGAATGGGGAGGAGAAATTGGACGATGGTGGTTAAAAGGTACAAACTTCCAGTTATAAAATAAATAAGTACTAGGATGGAGTGTACAACATGATAAATACAATTGAAATTGCTGTATGTTATATATGAAAGTTGTCAGGCTAAATCCTAAGAATTCTCATCACAGGAAAAACTTTTATTTTTTAATATATTTCTTTAATTTTGTATCCATCTGAGATGATGGATGTTCCCTAAGCTTATCGGGATAATCATTTCAGTATGTACGTAAGTCAAATCATTATGCTTAAATGATTACACCTTAAACTTATACAGTGCTCTGTGTCAGTTATGTCTCAGTAAAACTAGAAGAAAATAAAGAATAAATTAGGGTCATATCAGTTGTCTTGCAAGGAACTCCTTGAGGTATTGTCCGATGAAAAGAAGTATGATGCAAAACAGTCAGTAAATACCATTATTTTTATTTAATAGTGTCCACTCTCATTTCTGAGAGAGTGGCCTTATATACTTTTACCAAATGATTGATAGGAGGTATGGCAATGGGGGACCTGAAATAGAAGAAGGTGAGGGAGAGGGAAGGTCATTGCCCGAAACAGCGTGCATGATATAATCCTCTTTCCATAAACCTCTGGGCATGTTTATTTTTTAAAAATAGAAAAAAAAATGTTGACAGAATGGACTTTGACCTATATTGTGTATCTTTTCTGAATCTTTTCAGAGAAGATGATATATTTTACTTTTGTATGTTAACATGGCAAATTATATTAGGAGATTTAATGCAAAATCATTCTCCCTTTCTTGAGATAAACAAAACTTGGCCATGATTTTTTTTTTTTTTTACTTTCTTATTTTAAAATTTTTTGGCAGCTCCACAAGGCATACAAGAGCTTAGTTCCCTGACCTGCACCCTCTACGGTGGAAACTCAAGAGTCCTAATCATTGGACCACCAGGTAAGTCCCAGTATCCCTTGGCTATGATTTTTTTTTTTCAATTGGAGGATAGTTGTGATAGCTTACTGTGAACAGTCTCGGATTTGTGATCTCCAAAGAAGATTTAGTTTCAGGACCAGGAACCAGCATTGATCACTCAAGAGCTTTTGTGTAGCAGAATTTTATTAAAGTATGAAGAGGGACAGAGAAGGTGTCTGACATAGACATCAGAAGGGGGATGGAGAAAGCCCCTCACTCACTAGTCTTCTCAAGGCCTTATATACTTTTACCAGACCCACTCCTACAACATACATCTTAAAAACAAGATTAGAACTAAAAATAGAAAGGTCTTACCAGACCCACTCCCACAGTATATGTCTTAAGTAGTCAGAAGGTTTTTGTTAAGGAGAAGCATGTCTTTGAGCAAAACACATTGTTACATTGACTAGGACAAAACAATGTAGAAAAAAAGTTTGTCCTTTTCNAGGAAGGAGCTGAAGGTTTCACACCCAAATCTGCACCCTTAGGACATAAGTCTGCCATGTCTTGCAGAGAGATAAAGAGTAGCATATATGGCACTTCTGCCCATTTCTCTTCTTTTCTACAGAATTGGTCTAGTTGTAAAACAGTATTGTAATTAGGAGACCCTTCAACAGGCCAGCGATCTGCATCTTCCAAAGGATACTGTGGCCATTCAGTATCACAGAAGATCAGGTGTGTCTNCAGAATTGGTCTAGTTGTAAAACAGTATTGTAATTAAGAGACCCTTCAACAGGCCAGCAATCCCCATCTTCCAAAGGATACTGTGGCCATTAGGTATCACAGAAGATCAGGTGTGTCTTTTTTTTTTTCTTTTTGAATTCTGGGGATCCAACTTGTCCCAGTTTATTTTAAATACACTGTAAAGGAGTGGTTCTGGAACTGCTAGCTCCCACCTGTAGGAGAGAAAAAAGCGGCATCCACAGCCATGGGTTCTTTCCACCGGAGGTGTCCCTCCTTGCTCTAGATGGGGGTGTAGACAGGTTTTCCACCAAAGCTTTCCTTCCCTGGCTGGACTTAGTCTGTCCCTTACTGACACAGGCACCTTACTTTTCCCTCCTGGTTCTACTGAGGCGGGGTGGAGATGTACCAGAGGGAAACCTGATGGCATCCCAAATTGATTTCCATTTCCTTACCACCAAGACCTTCGTTTGATTTGTCCTTTTCTTCTGATGCCGCCTGGGGTGGAGCAGAGTTGCTTTCCTGGAATGTTCCCCAAGCTACACCTACTAGGGGACGCATCTGTGTTCCATGTGCCTATGCACATTCTTGAGTACAGTCCCGACCACAGCAGAAGCAGTGAGTCATACAGAGATGAACAATAACTAAGATGTCCCTTCTGAGTGTCACCATACCAGTATATGTGACAGCGAAAGAGGTTGTGGATGGTTGACCAGAGAGGAAAAAGTGATTTTTGTCCTCAAGCTACCAGGACCAATCCTTCCAGTTCATTTCCACAGATTCCACAAAAGAAATATCTAAGGAGTTGAGATAGAAGCCATTGGAGAGCTTTCTCTGGTCTACTAAGAGCTGGCTCTACAAAGGAAGAGCCCCGCTGTACTTCCCATCTGGGATTTCTGACCTACGTTTTTAGAAACCTCACGCTCTCTAGCAGTGCTTCCATCTGCTATGAGGGGAATTAGAACATAGTTCAGAGGCACAGCAATGACAAGGACTTGTTTTTAGGACTCTGGCCCCTGAGGCAGGCAGCCAAGAGAGTGACCTCTAGCCTGAAAGATGTTCCTGGAGCTAGAGCTCTGCCTTGCTCCCAAATGTACTCACGTAACTTTTGGCTTGTAGCAAGGCTAGGCGCTTCCATACAGGGGGTCCAAGTAAAAGTACATAGCAACAACATGGATCACAAGTCCCTTGAAAGTCTGGGATCCAACAGATTAGGTAAGTAGTTCTAATTCCCCACACAATTATGAAATGGTCAAAGAGGCCAGGAAAAGGTGACTGAGAAAGGAAAGTTCGGCCTACATGCTTTGCCCATTTCTGGCTGCTCCACTGGGTGTCTCTTGGCATTGGCAGGTTGGTATAAACCCTGACAAGGCTCCCCTTTTGGGGGCTGCCTTCAGTCATTACGAGGCACCTCAAAACTGCAGAGCAGGGCTCATCACTTGCTTTGCGTAGGGCGTGTCATTCATTCACACAAGCACAGCTTAGAGTTAGTAAAGTAAAGCAGAAAATGTGTATACTGAGAAAGCAGAGAGGTTAGAGCTCTGAGTGTCCTTACCTTGTACTAAAGATCCCAGACAAGCCCCCAAGATGATGGCTTACAGTGAAGCTTCCCATTTTCCATCTATTTTACACATGGTAGTGTATACATGTCATGCTGCTTTCTGAAGACTGTTGACATACATAACTGGATTCATTTGTACATGAGTGGGACTCAGATCACTGCCCTTCTCCTGAATCGCTAGCCTTTCCTCCTTCAGACTCAGTGAGTCCACTTTGCCTGAAGTTGGGTCACTTCCCTCTTCCACCAAAGGAGTAACCTCTGCCACCTCACGGACCATCCACCCTAATCGCCTGGGTAGGTCTCCACCTTTGAAACACGGAGATCTCTCAATGGCTTCCAGGGTGACTTGCTTGCCTACCAAATTCTACTCTTATCCTAAAATGTGTGCATGTGTACACACACTGATAAAAGAGAATTTCACATATTGAGGTCTGGGGAAGTCATTCTGGCTTATACATGAATTAACTTGAAATGTTTGCTGACTACAACAGCCTTTTGGTAGCCTATCAAGCATACATTGTACATCTGTTTTAATTTTAAAACATTTTACATCTGGGCATTGTACATCTGGGCTTCCCTGGTGGCTCAGACCATAAAGGATCTGTCTGCAATTCTGCCGGCTTTAATCCCTGGGTTGGGAAGATCCCCTGGGAAAGGGAATAGCAACCCACTCCTGTATTCTTGCCCAAAGAAGCCTATGGGCAGAGGAGCCTGACTGGCTACAGTTCATAGGGCTGCAAAGAGTTGGACACAACTGAGCAACTAACACTTTCACTTTTCTGTTTTAACTAACAAAGAAAAGGGCACATTAACCAGAAGTAAAGAATAGCCATGTTAAAAATATAGGTTAAATGCCTCTCTTCCTGGGATCCTAGTGTGGGTCTCCTTCAATAAGANACTGTACATCTGTGCTTCCCTGGTGGCTCAGACCATAAAGGATCTGTCTGCAATTCTGCCGGCTTTGATCCCTGGGTTGGGAAGATCCCCTGGGAAAGGGAATAGCAACCCACTCCTGTATTCTTGCCCAGAGAAGCCTATGGGCAGAGGAGCCTGACTGGCTACAGTTCATAGGGCTACAAAGAGTTGGACACAACTGAGCAACTAACACTTTCACTTTTCTGTTTTAACTAACAAAGAAAAGGGCACGTTAACCAGAAGTGAAGAATAGCCATGTTAAAAATATAGGTTAAATGCCTCTCTTCCTGGGATCCCAGTGTGGGTCTCCTTCAATATTTCCTTCCCGGGGGCTGAACTGGTACTGACAAACTGTGTGCGTGCTGATCTGATTTTGTTTTGTTTTGTTTAAGCCTTGAAAGAATGTACCCCTGGCTTGATTGATGGTCTTTGTTTGGACAAGAGATTAAACTGTGCTGAAACTCTTGCTTCTCCAGAGCAGTTCCTCAGAGTTACCTGGAAGGCTGTCATCCAGGCTATCGTCCTCAGTTTGGCTCAGATAAAACTCTTCTATTCCTATTGTAGATTTCAAGCATGCAAGCAAAGTCACTTCAGTTGTGTTTGACTCTTTGTGACCCCACAGACTGTATGTAGCCCATCAGGCTCCTCTGTCCATGAGATTTTCCAGGCAAGAATACTGGAGTGAGTTGCCATGCCCTCCTCCAGGGAATCTTCCTAATCAGATCGAACCCAAGTCTCCTGCATTGCAGGCAGATTCTTTATTGTTGAACCACCAGGGAAGGAGCCCAGGTGCTTCATGGCACAACCAAAAAAATAAAATCACTTAAAAGAAAGATGGGCAAGGGGAGAGGGGAGGGGAGGGAAAGGCACTTCATGATGGTGGTGGGTTGGGGGGGCCGGGGTGGAGAGGGAAGGAGAAAGAAGCGTGTGTGTGGAGTGGGGAGATGTGAATAAGACAAATGAACATTTCAGAGCTTAAAGTCTTAGACAAATGGATAAATCTCCTGAATAAAGCCCTTCCAACTTTTTGAGACTAATCAGGATTTAATGCTTAAATTGAAATAGGTGGTTTTCTTGATATGAATAATTACATTTGCAAACATGAATTTATCAATCTTTTCTCATTAAAGTCAAATTCTGAGTCTGTCCAACTGATAGACATTGATTAGTTCCTTTGAGACCAAAGGAGTTTTCTTTCCTAATTGCAATTAAACACATATCAGCTTCCTTGGTAGCTCAGCATGAAGAATCAGCCTCCAATGCAGGAGACATGGGTTTGATCCCTGGGTCAGGAAGATCCCCTGGAAGAAGAAATGGCAACCCACTCCAGTATTCTTGCCTGTAAAATACCATGGACAGAGGAGACTGGAGGGCTACAGCCCAGGGGGTCACAAAAGAGTTGCACGACTGAGCAACTAAACAAGACACATAACATAAAATGTTACCATTGGAACCATTTTAAAAATTATTATTTTAAAATAGACTTTACCTTTTTAGAGCAGTTTTAGGTTCACAGAAAAATTGAGTGGAAAGTACAGACTTGTCTATGCCCGCTGCACTCCGCCCCCAGCCCTCAGGCAAGCCTCCCACACTAAAAACATCTCCTACCAGAGTGATAAGTTTGTTACAGTTGATGGAACTACACTGATACATAGCGATCACTGAGAGTCCATTGTGTACTCTTAGTTTTGAGTTTGAATAAATAGATAATGATATGTCTCTGTAATTGCGATTTCTTTTTTTTTTTAATACTTATTTATTTGGTTGCACCAAGTCTTAGTTACCATATTCAGGATCTTTAGTTACAACATGTGGGATCTAGTTCCCTGACCAGGAATCGAACTGGGTCTCCATGCATTGAGAGCAAAGAATCTTAGCCTCTAGACCACCAGGAAAGTCCTTACAGTTTCATATAGAATAGTTTCACTGCCCTAAAAGTTCTCTGTGCTCCACCTGTTCTCTCCATCTTCCCTAACCTCTGGTAACCAGCAGTCTTTTTACCCTGTTCGTAATTTTGTCTTTTCAGAATGTCATATAATTGGAATTCTACCAAATGCAACTTTTTCAGATTGATTTTTATCATTTAGTAGTATGCATGTAAGTTTCCTCAGGTCTTTTCATGACTTGATGGTTCATTCCTTTTTAGCACCAAATCATATTTAATTGTCTGGGTCTGCCAGAGTTTATTTGTCCATTCACCTACTGAAGAACCTATTGGTTGCTTCCAAGTTTTGGCAATGATGAATAAAGCTGCTATAAACATGTGTGTGCAGGTTTTTTTTTGTAGACATAAGATTTGAACTCCTTTGTGCAAATACCAGGAGCACAACTGCTGGGTCATATGTTAAGAGTATGCTTAGTTTTGTAAGAAACTGCCAACCTGTCTTCCAAAGTGGTTATCCCACCAGCAATGAATGAGAGTTCTTGTTGCTGCAAACCCTCTCCAGCGTTCTGGATTTTGGCCATTCTAACTGTTGGGCTGTGGTATCTCACTGTTGCTTTTTTCCTTTAAAATTTTATTTATTTGGCTGCATCGTGTCTTAGTTGCACCATGAAGGATCTTTAGTTGCGCCACACGGACTCTAGTTGTGAAACAAGGGCTCAGTAGTTGCAGCTCGCAGGCTTAGTTGCTCTGAGGCATGTGGAATCTTAGTTCTCAGCTAGGGACTGAGCTCGAGTTCGCTGCGTTGCGTGGTGTAGTCTCAGCCACTAGGCCACCAGGAAAGTCCCTCATCATTGTTCTAATTTGCATTTCCCTGATGACATGTGATGCAGAACAGTTTTACATATGCTCTTCTTCCATGGTGGCATGTCTGGTAAGGTCTTTGGCCCATTTTTAAACTGGGCCGTGAGTCACAAGGGAAAAGGCTGTTACCGAAGCTAAATAGTTCCCCAGTGGCTCAGTGGTAAAGAATCTGCCTGCAGAGCCGGAGACACAGGAGATGTAGGTTTGATCCCTGGGTCGAGAAGATCCCCTGGAGAAGGAAATGGCCATTCCAGTATTCTTGCCAGAAAATCCCATGGACAAAGGAGTCTGGCGGGTTACATACAATTCAGGGGGCCACAAAGAGTCAGACACAACTGAATGACTGAGGCCACATGACCATTTTCAAGTGTCTGTTCGGTAGTGCTATGTGTGAGTTGTTGTGTAACAGTTCTAGAAACTGCATGCACTAAACTACATCACATTTCCTCGTTTTCCTCCAAACCCCAGCCCCTGTCAACCATGCTTCTGTTTTCTGTCTTTATGAATTTGGCCGCTCTAGACACCTCAGCTTAGCAGAGGCACGCAGTGTTTGTCTCTTGCTGACTGGCTTATTTTCCTTAGCATGGGGTCCCCAAGGTTCATCCACGTTGTAGCATGTGACAGAATTTCCTTCTTTAAAAAAGTCGGACAGTATTCAGTTGTGTACATATCACATTTTCCATTAAAATGTCAATGGATGCTTGACTTGCTACCATCTCTTTGCTATTATGAATAATGCTGCTATGAACACTGGGTGTACAAATATCTCTTTGAGGCTTCACTGTCAATTCCTTTGGATATATACCCAGAAGCGGAATTGCTGGGTCATATGGTAATTCTATTTTTAACTTTTTCTGAGGAACCTCCATACTGTTTTCCACAGCAGCTGCACCAATTTGCATTCCCACTAGCAATGTACAAGGGTTCCAATTTCTTCTACATCCTCCCCACTCCCCAGCAGGTGTTATTTTCTGTTTGTCTGTTTTTTTTTCCTCTCTTCTTTTTTTTGACAATAGCCATCCTAAATTTGTGTAAGGTGATCAGGACTTAAATTTTCAATTTTTATCCAGAAATGATTTACATTAGGTTAGATATACAACATAGTTAGCAGACACTTATATGTGTGTGAATGTAAGAGAGAGAGGGAGAGAGAGAATGCATAGGTATGAACTGCCTATTTTTGCTAATTAGCACGGAGAGTATAATTGGAATTATTTGAGACTGAAGGATACAGGTGATCTGGTGGCAAAAACCCAGGCAGAGGAGAAAGGAATTCTTGTCTTTTTGCCATTGACTTGAGTTTCTGTGAGTGATCTTGTGAATTTTCAGGCTCTTCATGTGTTTGTGTGATCAATCGTGTCTGACTCTTGATGACACTTTGGACTACAACTCACTAGGCTCCTCTGTCCATGATGTTTTTCAGGGAAGAATACTGGAGTGGGTTGCCATTTCCTACTCCAGGGGATCTTCTTGATCCAGGTATTGAACCTACATCTCCTCTGTCCCTTGCATTGCAGGGGGATTCTTTACCACTTTGCCGACAGGAAGCCCCTCAGTCTCTTCATAATGAGGATTAGAAGAAATATACGGCTGACACGTATCAAACACTTAATAATAAGGCCAGCTAGAGTAAATAAAGGGAAACACGCAAAGGGAGCTGGGTAGATAATAGTCAAGTTCAACCCATAGCTGAGTTTTCCATGTTACAGTTTTTGCTCAATATGGGTGGTTTTCTCAATTTTGAAATATAGATAAAGTTCACTTTATACAGCAGACGTGTTGGAAAGATACTGTGCTTATCAAGGGTGTATTTTTAATAAAGCAAATGAAAATGTAAATGTTTTCAGAGAACTTTATATGAAAGAATCCCATGGTGAAGTTAAATGTAATTTGGTAATATAAATAGTTAGTGCACTTTTTAAATATGTGCNTTACAGTTTTTGCTCAATATGGGTGGTTTTCTCAATTTTGAAATATAGATAAAGTTCACTTTATACAGCAGACGTGTTGGAAAGATACTGTGCTTATCAAGGGTGTATTTTTAATAAAGCAAATGAAAATGTAAATGTTTTCAGAGAACTTTATATGAAAGAATCCCATGGTGAAGTTAAATGTAATTTGGTAATATAAATAGTTAATGCACTTTTTAAATATGTGCTTTGGGAAATTTTTCTTTGTCTTGCTCTTCCATTTCTCTCTCTTCTGCATTCTTCCCCCCCCCACCCCCGCCTTTTAAAAAAGTGCTTGGTATACCATATCAAAGATGAGTATAAAAGAAAAATTGGAGGGAAGAAAAGAAAAGATAGAGGAAAACTCTAAAGTTAGAGCAAATATGAACACATGCTTTGGGAAGATACATTTTTTTTATTAAAGGAAAATTGGATCTGACCATCCCAGCATCCAGTGCAAAGGAGGAAACATAATCCAAGACATCATTCACATAGTACAAAAAATTAAAACAAGCCAATCACATAGTTCTTTTTTTTTAAAATTATGCAGTTTTGATCAATGATGCCTGAAAGATGTTTTTCCCCCGAGATGTGTTTTAAAAGGACACAATGTCCTGTCAGTACTTGGATGCTCACCAGTTAGTTATCTCCAGAATAAAAGACAGTACTAAATTTTTTAGAAAGTCAGTGGGGCAGCAAACCATAGCTTGGCTTCTGTAGAAGAGCCCTTTGCCTCAGATATCGCTGATCTTGTCTTTGTGAGCTCTTAGTTTTTTATAATCTTCCAAATTGATTCATGAAAAACAGAGAGGACTTCCCTGGTGGTCCAGTGGTTAAGACTCCCTGCTTCTAAGGCAGGGGCATGGATCTGATCCCTGGCAAAGAAACAAGATCCACACGTCATGGGGTCAGAAAAAGAAGAACAACAACGAAAAAAAAGGTTTATCAAACATTCGGAGCCCCAGACTTGAGCTCAAAAATCCTAAGGAAAATATTTGAAGACTGAAATTTTATTATAGAAAAAATGTAAACTCATATGTGAAAAATACCATAAACAAAGTCAACAGATAAATGATAAACTGGGAAAAGGTCATTGAACAAATATGACAAAAGAAAAATTCCTTCTTCTTCTAAGGCACCCCCTTCTCCCCATTCCCATTTACATGTGAGTAGGTGAAGTGGGGAGAAGGGAGAGGGTTGTGATTCAGGAAAGGCCTTTACAGGAGATGCTGTACGATAATTTTTGGAGTTCATAAAATCTGTGAAACCCTTCTGTCAGAATCAGCCTTCTCCAACACAACATTGTAGAGCAATTATCCTCCAATTTAAAAAAAACACCAAAACCCTATTTTTCAAAAATAAGAAAAGAATCCGCCTTCTGTGGGGACAGTGCTCAGCTCCCATGGTTCTCCATCAAGCAATGTGTAATACCCCCCGGTCCTGGCAGTCCCCTGAGCCCACTTGGATTTCTTGCTCTTGGACCCTAGAGGTGGAGATGGGTGGACAGGTCCTGGGGAGTCTTAACATCCAACCTGGAGGATCTCATCCCAGCTGTGGGTTTTGATTTCCAGTTTGACTTTATTCCTTTAAAAATATTTGTTCATTTATTTTTGGCCGTGCTGGTCTTTTTGCTGTAGGCAGGCGTTCTCTAGTTGTGGCGCACGGTCTTCTCCTGTGACGGCTCCTCTGCTTGTGGAACGGTCTCTAGGTGCACAGGCTTAGTAGCTGTGGCTCACAGGCTTAGTTGCTCTGAGGCATGTGAGATCTTCCTGGACCAGGGATCAAACCCATTTCCCCTGGCAGGCAGATTCTTAACCACTGGACCACCAGGGAAGCCCCCGACTTTATTTAGATAATATCTTTATACATGTGTTGCCTCCTGGGACTTCTCCAATGAGGAGATCTCCTAGTACTTCATTATATCAAAGAAAGAACTTAACCCATCCCCCTCAAACTCCTTCTGTTCCTTGTCTCCCCCTGGGAAGTGTTGCCAGTACTTAGCAGCTCAAGTCTAAACCTGAGTGGCACCTATATTCCTTCTCTGCCTGCCTTCCCTGGTCAAATGTATCACAAGTCCATTGGCCCTGACTCCCGTATTTCTCGTCAATCTACTTATCCATACTGCCTCGCCTCCGGTATGCTCATTCTAAACTTTGGTCTGGATTATGGAGTGGACTCCTGATAAGCCTCCCTGCCTCCATGTTACCAGCCTTCAGAGGATTCTGCAGGTGGCAGCCAGAGTGACTTTCTAAAATGCAAATCTGATCAGACAGTCTTCTGTTTAAATCTCTTCAGTTGCTTACAGTGGCCGCTGTTGTAAAGGTCAAACTCCTGTTCTTGTCAAGTGGGGAAAGATAAAAATAAACGAATAGACATTTAAATAAATTTTATTTAAAAGCCTATTTTAGGGACTTCCCTGGTGGTCCAGCAGCTAAGACTCCGTGCTCCCAGTGCAGGGAGCCTAGGTTCTATTTCTGGTCAAGGAACTAGATCTTGCATGTCGCAACTAAGACCTGGCTCAGCCAAATAAATAAACACATATTTAAAAAATAAAGTTGTATTCCCCATGACAATGGAAGTCCCTCAAGGTAGGTACCTTCCCTGGTTTGTTCACCATCAGATTCCTAGAATCTAGACATTGTTAACTATAGAGAAACATTTTTAAAAAGGAAAAGAAAGCGAAGAAAACAGAGTAATGCGCCAGATGTGAATGTAGATGTTGGAATAGGTGTGATTTAGGGAGGAAGGTGACCTTGGTGTTGACCTTGGTCTATGAGGGACAGCATAATTGGGCACCTTCCCTTTCCACTGTCTCATGTCTTTGAAGGCGCCATGCTTCCCGGCTTCTGGGCCTTCACACAAACTGTTATTTCTGCCTCATTTGCTCCCTTCTCCCCCTTCATCTGACGAAGACCTACCCTTTGGGTCACTTCTTTAAGGAAGTCCGCTCACCCTTCAGAACACTGCTTTGCAAAGTACATCCTGCTAAGCTGCTTGGCAGAAGGTGTGTTCCAAGTACACCCTCACCAACATAACAGCAAAGGGCTGGTTCCCCGTGTTCCCATACCTACAGATGGCCATTGTCTATTCTCTTTGTTTTGTTTGTTTGATTTATTTATTTGTGGCTACTGTGGGTCTTCTGGGGCTGCTCTGGCTTTCTCTAGTTGCGAGGTGAGGCTACTCTGGGTGCAGGGGCTTCTCCTGTAGAGCACGGGCTGCCAACACACAGGCTTCAGCAGCTGCAGCTCCCGGGCTCTAGAGCACAGGCCCAGTAGTTGTGGTGCCCTGGCTTTGTTGCTCGGTGGCATGTGAGATCTTCCTGAGTCGGGGATCAACCTGTGTCTCCTGCTTGGCAGGTAGATTCTTTACCACTGAGCCACCAGGGAAGCCCCTCATTGTCTATTCTTAACCTTGGCCATTTTGCTATCCATTCTTGTTAACCTTGGCTGTCTTGTTTGGCAAATGATAATATCTCCTTTTTCTCTTAATTTTT
Source organism: Raphicerus campestris (assembly GCA_006410735.1). NCBI lineage: Eukaryota > Metazoa > Chordata > Mammalia > Artiodactyla > Bovidae > Raphicerus > Raphicerus campestris. The sequence continues at coordinate 1,997,684 of SJYW01001294.1, forward strand.
GTCTCTTTGACTCTAGCGAGATCAGACATATTTTTGTGTGTTTACTGTCCATTTAGGGCTTCCCTGGTGGCTCAGATGGTAAAGAATCTGTCTGCAATGCAGGAAACCTGGGTTTGATCCCTGGGTCAGGAAGAACCCCTGAAGAAGGGAGTGGTAATGCACTCCAGTATTCTTGCCTGGAGAATCCCATGGACAGAGGAGACTAGTGGACTACAGTCCATGGGGTCACAAAGAGTCAGATACTACTGAGCAACTAATACTTTCACTCTCCATTTGAGTTTTCTTTTTGATTTTCCAACTTATCACCTTCATTTGTTTTTCACAGCTATTCTTATAGTTCTGTCATTCACCCAAGAGCACGTGTGTTGCTTGCCTACTCTATGTTAAGCAGATATTATGGGCAATTTTGTCCTCTAAAAATCCATATATTGAATACCCCAGTATCTCAGAAATGGACTGGAGATAGGCCCTTGGAAAAAATAATTAAGGTGAAATGAAATCATGTGGGTGGACCATACTCCAGTGTGTCTGGTGTCCTTGTAAGAAGAAAGGATTAGGACAGACACACAAAGGGAAGACCACATGAGGATGTTGGGAGAAGGTGGCGTATATGAGCCAAGAAAAGAGGGCTCAAAGCAAACTAAACCTGCCGACACTTTGATCTTGGACTTGCCGCCTCCAGAACTGTGAGAAAAATAAATGTCTACTCTTTAAGCCCCTCAGTCAGCGGTATTTTGTTACAGCCATCCTAAGAAACACAGCAGTGTTCTGGGTGCTGGCATTTAAACATTTGAGTAAGATAGATAAAGTCCTTGCTCTTACGAATTAGGTCATGGAAAAATAAGTAAGGTGCAGAAATTCATTCACATTTTATTATATTTGTGGCTTCTTCATGCATGCCCATGCTCCATGCTCAGTCATGTCTGACTCTTTGGGACCCCATGGCCTGTAGCCCACCAGGCTCCTCTGTCCATGGGATTCTCCTGGCAAGAATATTGGAGTGAGTTGCCATTTCCTCCTCCAGGGGATCTTCCCAACTCAGGGATCAAACCCACATCTCCTGTGTTTCCTGAATGGTCGGTTGGATTCTTTACCACTGAGTGGCTTTTATAACTGCCTTATTTACAATGTTACAAACAATAACATCCGTGACAAGTGCTATGGAGACAAAAAACAGGATGACATAATAGAGAATGCTGAGGGCCCATCAGGAGAGGTTGTGGGGTTGAAGAGGGTCTCTCTGAGAAGGTAAGACCTAAACTTGTACTGAGATCTGAAGACAGGAAAGAGCTGGCCCCTTGAAGTTCAGCCAGACCAGATGAAATACACATGCAGCGTGACAACCCGGAGGCACCCATGAGTTTGGGTTGTGTATTAGTTTCCTTTGACTGATGTAACAATTCACCACAAATGTAAAGGCTTAAAACCACAGAGACTTACTCTCTCCCAGTTCTAGAGTCTGAAATCAAGTTGTTGGCAGGGGGAGGAGCTCTCCTCACCTCTTCCAGTTTCTGGAGGCTCCAGGCGTTCTGTGGTTGCTTCACTCCAGCCTCTGACTCCATCTTCACAAACCTTCACCCCTATGTGTTCACCTAATCTCCTCTGATTCTCTCTTATAAGGACACTCATGATGGCCCCTAGGGCCTACTGGATAATCCAAGACAAGAGCTTCATCTCAAATTTTTTCTTTTTTTTTTTTTTGTCCACACCAAGCAGCACATGGGATCCTAGTTCCCCAACCAGGGATTGACCATGCACCCCCTGCATGGGAAGCACAGAATCTTTTTTAAAATTTAATTTAATTTTTAACTAGAAGATAATTACAATATTGTAATGGTTTCTGCCATGCATTAACATGAATCAGCCATACCCAGTATAGAATCTGCCTGCAATGCAGAAACCCAAGACATGCATATTCCATCCCTGAGTCAGGAAGATCCCCTGGAGAAGAGAATGGCTATCCACTCTGGTGTTCTTGCCTGGAGAATTCCATGGACAGAGGAGCATGGAGGGCTATAGTCTGTGGGGTCACAAAGAGTCAGGCATAACGGAGTGACTAAGCACAGCATAGCATAGTTGTTATAAAATATTGACTCTATTCCCCATGGTGTACAGTATTTCCTTTTATACATAATGGTTTGTTCCTCTTCATCCTCTACCTCTATCTTTCCCCTCTTTCCTTCCCTCTCCCCAGTGGTAATCAGTACTTTGTTCTCTAGATCGTGAGTCTGCTTCTTTTGGGGTTATATTCACTAGTTTGTTGTATTTATAAGATTCCACATAATATGTGCCTGGCAGGTTTTCTGGGCCGCCTAGATGGGTTCATGCATGTAAAGAGTGTGGAGTCAGGCCCAGTGAATGGCAGTTACTGTTATTTTGTGAACAGATTCTCCTTAAAAAGATGCTCATTTTTGTGGACAGCTGTTCTCAAAGAGTCTGCTGTCTGGACACATCTCCTACATGACCCCCATGTGGCCCTCCAATTTCTCCTGTAAATACTGCTGAAATGTCTCATTCTTGGGAGAACAGGAAGAACTGGTCAACATGAGCTCAGCAGTTGTAACCATAGTTATAAATCCATCAGTTTTGTTGACAGAACTTGAGTCAGGACACAGCTGGCCATACTTGGAAGGGCCCTGGCTGCTTGTTTATTTTGATGGTCTGAGGAAGCTGGGTCATCTAGGTCTCCCTGGATGTCAGGTGGCCTTGAGAGGGTAGAGCCTGGGAGACAAGGCCTTCTGGGCCTTCAAGGTCCCTCTCTTCCTGGTTGTCACATCCTCTTGTAAGGACCCCAGTAGTGCTGTTCATCAGACCATTGCAGACACACCCAACGTCAGGTTTAACCAAATATCCAGGCCCAGTCAAGCTGACACGCAAAGTCATCCATCACAAATCTCATATAGGAACTTCCCTGGTGGTCCAATGACTAGGACCTCGCACCCCCAAGGCAGGGGACTGGATTCCATCCCTGGTCAGGGGACTGGATCCCACATGACGCATCTAAGAGTTAGCATGCCACAACTAAAGATCCCGAAACAAAGAATGAAGATTCCGTGTGCTATAACTAAGACATGGTGCAGCAAAATAAGTAAATAAAATGAACATTAAAAAAAAAAAGTCTCATATGAATCAATGAGAAATATGTCCTGGTTATAACTATAGCTCAGGACCTGGAATAGGAACCAGGCTGAGCTCTATTTTAGGTCTGGAAAGGACTTCAGAAGGCATAGGGCTGGACCTAGTATTTAAGAGCTTGAAACACTTTAAGTGTTTTGCTCAGATATATAGAGCTACTTAGTGGGGGACCCACATGTCCTTAAATGAATGAGGAATTGCTTATTATGATAATAACAAGTTAACTTACTAAACTGCATCATGGAATGTACATGGGTTTCTGCTCAACTCCTGTATTAATGCATTTAATAATACAGGAGCCCCTAATTTAACTGACAGGGATGCGGACGTTGGGCCATTCTGCCACCAAGGGACAGAGCCAGGAATCAAACACACACAGGCTAATTCCAGAGCTTGTGTCAATAACCACCATGCTGGAAGATATAATAGATTTGCCTGAGAGCAGGGCATGGGCCCAGGAGAACTTTTCATAATATATTGTATTTATATATATTTATATTCTATTTTGCTTTTGTTTAGTCCATTGGTTGTGTCCAAATCTGCAGCCCTGTGGGCTGCAGCATGCCAGGCTTCACTGTCCCTCACTGTCTCCCAGAGTTTGCCAAGTTCGTGCCCATTGCATCAGTGATGCTATCCAACCATTTCATCCTCTGTTGCCCACTTCTCCTCCTGCTTTCAGTCTTTCCCAGCATTGGGGTCCTTTCCAATGAGCTGGGGCTTTGCATCAGGTGGCCAAAGTATTGGAGCTTCAGCTTCAACATCAGTTCTTCCAGTGAATAGTCCTTCCAGTGAATGACCATTTTATTAGGCGTGATCTTCTCAGTTAGAACCCGAGTGGCTACTGTAGGCTTGTGACTTTGGCCAGTTTGGGCCTTTGTGGCCTTTTTGAATTGGACTCAACAGATCAGTTTGTTCACTAAAAGGAAAAGGACCATATTCACACTAGAGTTTCATTCAAAGTGGTTTCTGTTCCCTTTAGTATATCTTCAAAGAGGATGGACTTTCTTGCATGATCAACACTGCTTTTCAAGAACATGGGACTGATCCTTATTTTGGAAGTTGTCAGCTTCCCTGTGATGTAGGAAATGAATCAGGAGAAAATAGGGTTTTGATACCAGGGAAGTGCTCAGTTTATTGCACTCCAAGGACAAACAGGAAGCTGTACTTCCTTCCCCTACAAATGGACAAACACAGCCTTTTCCTTTTCAGAATGAATCTGGAGTTTCATCCCCACACTCCCACGTATGTTTTACCCATTCATGGTATTTTACTTTTACTTTTTTATTAAAAGGGCCTATTTTAGATCAATTCCCCAGAAGCAGACCCTGAGAGGGATATTATTGTGAAAGTCACTGATTTTTTAAATTTTTTTTCAATTTTGGTTGAGCTGGGTCTTCATTGCAGCATGTAGACTTCCCTAGTTGAGGCATTAAGTTCTTAATTCCCTGATCAGGGATCAAACCTGAGTCTCCTGCATTGTAAGGAGGATTCTTTTTTTTTTTTTTAAAGCAGGGTAGCTTCTAGTTTATTCTTATTTTTTATTTGGCTGTACCGGGACTATAAAGAAAGCTGAGTGCAGAAGAATTGATGCTTTTGAAGTATGGCATTGGAGAAGACTCTTGAGAGTCCCTTGGACTGCAAGGATATCCAACCAGTCCATCCTCAAGGAAATCAGTCCTGAGTGTTCATTGAAAGGACTGATGTTGAAACTGAAACCCCAATACTTTGGCCACCTGATGCAAAGAGCTGACTCATTTGAAAAGTCCCTGATTCTGGGAAAGATTGAGGGCAGGAGGAGAAGGGGATGACAGAGGATGAGATAGTTGGATGGCATCACCGACTCGATGGACATGGGTTTGGGTGAACTCCAGGAGTTGGGGATGGACAGGGAGGCCTGGTGTGCTTCGGTTCATGGGGTCACAAAGAGTCGGACATAACTGAGCGACTGAACTGAACTGAACTGAACTGGGTCTTAGATGTGGCATATGGGATCAAGTTCCCAGACCAGAGATTGAACCCAGGCCCCCTGCACTGGGAGCACAGAATCTTAAGCACTGAACCACCAGGGAAGTCCTGGATTCTTTTTTTTTTTTTTACTTTTTATTTTGTACTGAAATATAGTTAATTAACAATGTTGTTTGACTTCCCTGGGGGTCCAGTGGTTAAGGCTTTATTGGTACAGGTTCTGATTGGGAAGCTAAGAACCTGATCGGGAAGCTAAGAACCCAGATACCTTGAGGCCCAAAAACCAAAACATAGAACAATATTGTAAAAAATTCAAAAAAACAATGTTGTGATAGTTTCAGGTGAACAGCAAAGGGACTCAGCCATACATATACATGTATCAATTCTCCCCCAAACTCCCCTCCCATTCAGGCCAGCATATAACATCCAGCAGAGTTCCACATGCTCTGCAGTAGGTTGCAAGGTGGATTCTTAACCACTGGACCTCCAGGGAAGTTCTGGACATAATTTATTAAGACAATGCTCTGGGGTCACAAACAGTCAGACACGACTTAGTGACTTTCACTTTCACTTCACTTTCTCAGAAAAAACCTAAGAGAGAGAGGGAAGCAGGATCAAGAAGGGCCAGGGTCCAGCCAGGATGCAGTCTCAAGTCATGTGTAGCTTTGGGTTAACCATTTGGGGAAGGTTCTGGGACATAAACCACACTGCAGAGCTGATCCACCTTGAGGCAAGGAGTAAGCTGTGTACATCGTACCCATCAGTTTATGGTCGAGGGATCTCCCGTCAGTATAAGCGAAGGGTTGTCCTCCAGACCTGGGGAGCTGTGGCCAGAGGTGGTTCTGGGAGCAGCATCACAGCTTCTGTTTCACAATGTGGTTTGATCGCCCAGCGTCTGACCCCATTTCTCCATAACTTCCCTCCTCCTCCTCCTCCCCCTCCTCTTGTGTGTTACACAGCACAGTCACCAAACCAGCACGGGCAGAAGCAGCAACATGGTGAGGTGGGCGAGACAGCGGAGGTGGTGGCCGTTAGCAAACAAACTCCCAGTGGCCATTGCCCTTTCTTAACTCATCATGCATCTGGCCCGGTGTTCAGTCCGCTCATATGAAAAATCAGAGTTGGAAACGGGATGGGAACTTGACACAAGTCTGGTTTGCAGGTGGGTGAGATGACAGCCCTGTGTCTGGAATCCTCATGGTGTGCATTGAATCGGAGACAAAAATCAGGACCATAGCTTGGGTCTTCTGACTTGAGGATGGGGCCATGGAGGATGAAGGCCTTCTCAGACTGTCTGTTGATGCTGTCTGCCCTCTGGAGCTACTGTTTTCTATATGACAACTCCAGAGACAGTAATACATTTAGTGTCATCGAGGTATAGGGCACATGGCTAGGGAAGGAGGGCAGACAGGATAGAGATGAGTTGTGATGAAATTACTCAGATTCTCCAATCACACGTCAAAGACCTTGGAATTCTTCTGTCAAAGACCTTGGAACTTTTTTTTTTTTGGTTACACTGGGTCTTCAGTGCAGGGTGCAGCCTGAGTTCCTTGCAGCATTTGGGATCTTAGTTCACTGACCAGGGATCAGACCTGAGTCCCCAGAACTGGAAGGAGGATTCTTAACCACTGAATCTACAGGGAAGTCTCTCAATGGAGATTTTTCACAAGAGGAATGATGAAACCCGTTAGTTTGACGGGACTTGGCAAGCTAGGCAAGATATGGTGAAGGCTTCCACTAAGATGCCTGATAGCATAGGCACTGGGGGAGGAGTTGAGCAGGATAGCCAAAAAGCTGGGATCTGATGAAAACAACTGCCAAAACTTCATCTCTAGGTAAGATATGGTGTACCACTGATTGTTGTTGTTGTTTAGTTGCTAAGTTGTGTCTTACTGTTTGTGACTCCATGGACTGNTCCCCTATAATGAAAAGGACATCTTTTTTGGGTGTTAGTTCTAAAAGGTCTTGTAGGTCTTCATAAAACCGTTTAACTTGGAGCACTACTTAGACCCTGCTAAATGCTAGGGAGAAAAGTAGACAGTCAAAGGGGAAGGGGGCCCTCTCTGGGAAGGGGGCCTTGGAGTACAGGCCGTGAGCTCCGGTAGATACCCGATACCCAGAGGAAGAAACTGCCGCAAACGGTATGGCAGAGTGAACGGGTGAAGGAGGCTGCGCAAGACGGCCGATTTATGCTCACTGGGCCCCGATCCCAGGCCTTTTGTTTTAGCTGCGCCCGGGCTGCGCGGTTTCCCAGCGCCGCGCTGTAAGATCTCCGCGCGCTGGGATGTTAAGGAGCGTCGTGCGCTGCGCTAACTCGGGAGCACTGGCGAGTGAAGCTTTCCTCCCTAGGATTTCTGCCGCTCCATCACAGCTCCCAAGACTTTTAAAAATACAGTTCCCTGTCCCCGCCTTACACCAGCCAGGCTAGCAGCGGAAGAAATCCCAAGGCAAACCTTAGAGTCTACCCTTTTCTCTCCACTTCTACCTAAACGTCCCGCCCTCAGCTCCTCCTAGCACCCCTGCTCTCATCCCCGTTTTTCCACGGCTGCACCCTCGAAACTCTTTAAGAGAGGAATTCAGGAAGGTGGCTCTCAAACGGGGCAGGCCTAGCATATCACCCGTGCTTCCAGCGGTCTTTGGTTTCTGGGCAAGAGGACGTGGACTCCGGCTTGGGTCCGTGTCTAACCCAGCTGGGCTCCGCCACCCAGCCTGGGATCTTGTGGGCAGTGACTTGATTTCCCCACGTGGTACTTTCCTCGGCTTTGAGAAGGAGATAACACCCGCCTCCTCGGGTTGTTCTGAGGTTCGAGAGAGGAAAGCATTGAAGGAAAGCATTTTTGTTAAGTGACAGAGTGCTAAATACACGGGGCTAACTTCAGCTCGCTGATCTTGGCTGAAGGATGGATGTCTACTCCTTCCTACCCCTCCAACCACCCCAGCCGTCTTCCTGTTTCTTCTGCACTTGGCCGTGCCCTCTCGCCCGGTTATTGCACACGCCGTGCTCGACTTGTCTCCGGCCTCTGGTCTCCCTGGGGAGGGCAGGCTGGGTAAGGAGAAGAAGACTGATTGGCTGGGCGGGAGGTGGGACGAGCAGTGACGCTCCTAGCCCGGGAGACTGCGCCGCGGGGTGCGCGGGGCGCCGGGGGCGGGGTGGAAAGGGAGCCGAACGAGAT
>SJYW01001294.1:2009036-2038846 GCA_006410735.1 Raphicerus campestris
GGAGGGGGCTCAGGGAGCCAGGGGCCCGCGGAGGGCGCCAGGTCGGGATCGGGTTTGCAGTCATCCCCACAGCCTTGGCTCCGTGCACGGCTGCGCCGCCGGGAGGTTTCCGGTCACAGCAAGTCTCCGGGCTTTTGGGTTCTTCCCTGGCCGGCCGTTCTCACAGCCGCCGCCCTTTCCTCCCTTGGCTGCTGCCCCAAGCGGGAGGGGAGGGAGGTCGCGTCCCCGGCGCTGGCTGGCGGGCGGAGGGGTGGGCGCTCTTAGAGACCCGCAGCGGGGCCTCCGGGTGTATTGCGTGCGGTTTGTGGGCTGTAGAACTGGAGTATAAGGTAACCGGGAGGACCCCGGAGGAGGGCAGCTGTAGGCTTTTGTCTTTTTGTTTTCTTTCGTTTTGACCTTGCCTGGGGCTTCTGGGATCTTAGTTTCCTGACCAGGGATTGAACCTGAGTCCCTTGCTTTTGAAGGTCCTAGTCTTAACCCTTGGACCACCAGGGAAGTCTCCTGTAGAGGATTTTGAAGGGGGCGTGACCTCACGGTTTGTGAGCCTCAGGGCGGGAGAAGGTTGGGGCCCTGAAAAATGCAGGATATCTGGCCGGTGCAGGTGTGGGTTCCCCAGGCCGAGGAAGCAAGGTGATGGGGGCAAGCACCTGCTGGGGTCCAGAGCCGCAGGAGTGGGAGGCGAGCTGGAAAGGCCCCGCCCATCCAGAGCCTGCAGCGGGACCCGCTGGTAGCCTTTCTGAGCCTCCATGTCCTCATCTGTAGGTGGCACAGCAGCTCACTGTTTTGAAGATTTATGATGTACTTAACACCAGAACTGTTCCCAGCCTGGCGCTACTTGATAACTTAGTCCTTTTCCCTCCTGGAAGGAGAAGAAAGTGAACTTATGAGGCTTTGCGGGACACTTGACAAACACAACTAAGAGCCAAACAGACTTCAACAGAATAGGTATCTAAGAGTCAAACAGAAGAGACACCTGGCCTGAACTGCCATCTTTGCTTCTCCAACTGGCTTTTTGTTTTACGCTAAAGGACTTGTCCCCTGCTCCCCAACCATCTTAGTTCCCCAACCAGGGACTGAACCTGTGTCCCCTGCAGTGGAAGCACAGAGTCTTACCCACTGGGCCACCAGGGGAATCCATCATCTGCTTCTCAGATGCACATCCCTTAGAATCGTGGTCTTGTTGCAGAAAAAGGAAAAAAAAAGAGGATTGAATTTTTCTCTTTTCCCTCTCCTGAGAACAAAGAAGATAAAGAGAGCAGCGAGCAGACCTGAACATTCCTAGTTTTTTTTACTTTGACTGCTCCTAACTCTGCATGTATGTAACCAAGTTTGCTTCTGTGCTCCCTGACTCTGCATGAGCTACACCTGGCATCTGTTTTTCTTTGCTGCTGCTGCTGCTACTGCTAAATCGCTTCAGTCATGTCTGACTCTGTGTGACCCCATAGATGGCAGCCCATCAGGCTCCCCCGTTCCTGGGATTCTCCAGGCAAGAACACTGGAGTGGGTTGCCATTTCCTTCTCCAATGCACGAAAGTGAAAAGTGAAATTGAAGTTGCTCAGTTGTGTCCGACTCTTAGTGACCCCATGGACTGCAGCCCACCAGGCTCCTCCATCCATGGGATTTTTCAGGCAAGAGCACCGGAGTGAGTTGCCATTGCCTTCTCCCCTATTTTCCTTTGACTCTATGCTAAATACATCCTGTACTTGGTGTTTAGCCTTACAACACCCTTCCCCTTATACAAGTTAAATATCTGAAAGGCCACAGAACTGCCAGACTCAATTACTGGTTTACTGACGTCAGCCTATGACTGTCTTTGAAACTGCAAGAAGAAGAAAATCAAGATCCTAGTACCTTTTCTCCTCATCACGGATTCCTGACTGTGAGCTTTCATCTTATAGAAGCTCCTAGCCTCCTCATGGAGGGAGAGGGCACAGTTCTTGAGGCATAAGCCTACTGTGTTCCCCTCTCTGCCAGCTGAGAATTAAAGCCACCTTTCTATTTCCTCCAAACTCTGCCTTTGTATTTTTTATTTGACTTCATTGGGCAGAGAAGGCTAAGATTTTGGCCAGCTACAGTTTCAACTTGTTTAGTCTTTGTTAGGGATTGTCACGTAGCACAGCAGAGGGAGTTTGCTGGTACTGATTGTGTTAGAATGGACAGACACACAGACACACATCTGGTAGCTTTATCTCTCTCACAGGTATATAGAACCATCTGGATTATCTTCAGCCAGAATGCCTTGATTTGCCATCTGTGCCAGGGTCAGGATTCAACATAACAGGGCCCGAGAGGTGGGAACCCAGAACTGTCACTGATGAGCCCTGGGCAAAACTTGTGGCACCAGCAGGTCCCGTGTCTATGATAAAGCCCAGGGCAGAGCACCTGCCTGAAGTCCCACAGCTTGTGGGTGGGGCTTCGTGGAATTGTGACCTCACTGAGTCATGGAGGGTTTGGGAATGCCCTGGCAAGATGCTTCCATGACTCAGTTTCTCCACCTGTGTCCCAAGAGGGAGGATCTTTGCTGTTTAGTTTCCCTGAGGGTAGGTGCAGCCTTTAAATAGCTCCTCCCACGTCCAGACAGTGATGGGTGGGACCATCATTTTTGTGGCATGGGAGTGGGTGCAGCCTCCCAATGAGATCAGGGCCCTGGCACAGCTGAAGCAACACAGAGGAGCCTGGCAGGCAGGGTGGCACCCCCAAAGGGAGGGGAAGGGGAAGGTGCAGAGGTGTGGTGGACTTGGCAGAGAGAGATGTCATAACACTGGGGCTCCCCAAAGGCAGGGCAGGCTGTATGAATGCTTGGACACTGGTCAGGGCAGGTGAAGTTTGCCTTTGTAGGACCAGGATTTAGGAAGCAGCTTGAGTGATGGAACAGTCAGGCTAAGCCACAGGATGTGGCCATAAATGCAAATAGTGTGCACCCTCTCTCCTAAGAGTGGTAGTTGCCCAGCTCTCCTGAGCCTGGCTTCCACCTTTGTTTCCTTCTCCAGATGGGCCCTGGGCTTTCCTGGTAACTCATACAGTAAAGAATCTGCCTGCAGTGCAGAAGACCCAGGTTCAATCCCTGGGTTGGGAAGATACAGTGGAGAAGGGAATGGCAACCCACTCCAGTATTTTTGCCTGGGGAATCCCATGGACAGAGGAGCCTGGCAGGCTACAGTCCATGGGGTCTCAAGGACACAGCTGAGTGACTGACACACACCAGGTGGGCCCTGCTTTGATGACAAGCTCATTCATGGAGGTCTGTCTTCCTGCAGAGATTTACATAATGGGAGGCTGAGCAGGCTTTGCTTGAGTCAGCTCTTAATGTTACTGAAACATCCGGTGGACTCTAGAGGCAACTCTGAGTGAGTAGAGTGGCTTGTGAGGTCCCTCTTTATTCACACAGCACAACAGAGGGATTTTTATTCTGCCTGGTAGGTTCTGGAGTCAAGAGTGCCTGCATGCAAATCCTGGCTCTGTCATTTGCTAGCTGAGTGACCAGGGCAAGTTAATGAACTTCGGTGTGCTTTTGTTTTGTTTTGTTGAGCGAGGAGTCTCATGGTACCTAATTAAGGGTTATTTAACAATTAAATGAGATAATGCTTATAAAGCACCTGGCCTAGGGTAAGCACAGAGAAGGTCAGCTATTAATGTTATTATTTCATGGGAAGGGAGGTAGTGAGTGGTTCCTCAGACGTCTCAGAGGAAAGAATTTCTCAGAGCAGCCTTGGCTATGCCTCCCACTGAGTATCTTGTGACTGACCCAGAGACCTCAGGCAGCTGAGCCTCCCATGGGATAGCAAGCAGAGGCAAGGGTGACAAATTAAAGCAGGAGAAGTGTTTTCCTCATTCTTGGATGGGATCCAAAGAGATCAGTTTCTTAACTGACTCGGCATCCTGGCATTAGAATGCCGTGAGTGGCACCCACAGGACAAGTGATACAAGTCAGATAGACATCTGAGTTGACGTGCAGTTTGGGATTCACTCACTCCATTTGGCTGTCAGTGTCACATGTATTTATTAAATGCTTATTATGTGTCAGACACTGTTGCAGGCAATGGTATGTAACCATTAAAATGCAATTGATTAAAAATATATTTAAAAATTTAAAATGCATTTAATGAGAGACTCAGATATCTGTATATATCCCTCTTCATAGCAGCATTATTCACAATAGTCAAAAGATGGAAGCAACCCAAGTGTACACTGATGGATGAATGGAGAAGCAAAATGTGGTATATACATACAAAAGCCTTAAAAAGAGGGAAACATTATCACATCTTCAACACAGATGAACTTGAAGATGTTACACTAAGTGAAATGAGCCAGTGACAAAAGGAAATGACTGATTCATTTGAGGTACCTAGGGTAGTCAAGTTCATAGAGACAGAAAGCAGAATATTGGTTTCCATGGGGCTGGAAGGAGTGGGGAGAAATGAGGAATTAGTTTTTAATGGTACAGAGTTTCAGTCTGGGATGATGACAAACGTTCTGGAGGTGAATGATCGTGATGACTGTAAAAGAACGTGAATGTATTTAATGCCTACTGAACTATTTACTTAAAACAGTTAAAATGGTAAATCTTCACTCAGCTGCTTCAGTTGTGTCCGACTCTTTGTGACCTTGTGAATGGTAACCCACCAGACTCCTCTGTCCATGGAATTCTTCAGGCAAGAATACTGGAGTGGGTTGCCATTCCTTTCCCCAGGGGACCTTTCTGACCCAAGGATTCTGACCTGATCTCCTGCATTGCAGGCAGATTCTTTACTGTCTGAGCCAACAGGGAAGCCCCAATCAGTCAGTTGCTGCTGCTACTGCTGCTAAGTTGCTTCAGTCGCGTCTGACTCTGCGACCCCATAGACGGCAGCCCACCAGGCTCCTCTGTTCCTGGGATTCTCCAGGCAAGAACACTGAAGTGGGTTGCCATTTCCTTCTCCATGCATGAAAGTGAAAAGTGAAAGTGAAGTCGCTCAGTCGTGTCCGACTCTTAGCAACCCCATGGACTACAGCCTTCCAGGTTCCTCCGTCCATGGGATTTGCCAGGCAAGAGTACTGGAGTGGGGTGCCATTGCCTTCTCCGAATCAGTCAGTGGTTGCCTGCAAATGAGAGAAGGGTTGGAGAGGGCAGGAGGAAGGACAATAGAGGACGACAAAGAAATCTGAAAGACTGATAGATAAATTTGTTATCTTGATTGTGGTGATTCTTTCATGGGTGTGTACCTGTCAGAACTAATCAAATTACATAAATATGTGCAGTCTATTATATGCCAACTATACATTAATAAAACTGGTAAAGCCAGTTTAAAAAAAATTGTAATGCACACAAGAATGCAATAAAGGGCAGGAAGATGAAAGTCACAGGGTTCTATGGGGCACAGGGTAGCGCCAAAGGACAAATACCTGTTGTCAGGCAAAGCGTGGGATTGTGAATGATGTTTCACACTCATGGGAGCAAAGAAATGGGTGCAAAGACTACAAACAGGAAGGAGCCTGGGCTGAGATTCTGTGTGGCTGGAACTCAGGCCACAGGGGGCAGTAGAGAGACATGAGGCAAGAAGCATAGCAGAGAACCAACTATGAATGTAAATTTTATCCCAGAGTCAAGGGAGAATGAATGACCAGAGGCAAGCAGGTGATTATCATAGGTGCCATTTAGAACGATGCTCTGGCTGCAACTTGGGAAACGAGCTGGGGAGGAAGCAGAGTGCAGGCAGGAATCCAGGTATTAGGTAAGCAGGGGTGAGGACGTTTGACTGCTGGAGAGTTACCCAAGTCAAGAGCTATTCGGGTGTATTGCTTCTCATCAACTTTTCAACACCATGGAGAGTTAGCTTTATCTCAGCTTTACGGAAGAGGAAACAGAGACTGGAAGCAGTTAAGTAATTTGGTTATGGTCACACAGCACCTGAGAATGAGATCTGGGATTTCCAGTCTGTTGGGTTCTGATTCCAAAGTCCATACTACTCACAAGCTTCTCTCTAAGTTAGATAAAAGGCCTCTGGAATGACTCTCCCCTCTCCCTCTTCCTGATTTTCTCGCCCTCACTGTGGTTTGTTCCATGAATGTCTTCCCTTGGGAGGAGTCAGGGAGCCAAGGGAACATGTAACAAAGGATGTGACTGTCCTCTGGGCAGTCAGAAAAGGAAGACTTCCTGGAGGAAGCAACATTGTAGTTAGCCCCGAAGAATTTGAAGGCGAAGGAAGGGGTAGTAAATGAACAAGCTGGGGGAGTGGGTCATGAGGAGGAGAAGATGTTCTAAAATGGAGGGAAGAACAAGTAGGAATTAACTACAGCATCGCTGAAGCTGGAATAACTGCGCAGAATGCCTGAGTGGTGGTGTGAGATGCAGAGAGAGGCACATTGATAGATTTTTTGCTCTGTGTGTAGCAACTTAGAGAATGGGGCGGATGGGAGGGAGACCAGTAGGGTGGGCCCTGTTGATTTGATGGTGAGAGCCTGCTCGCCAGGCATCTGCTTCTTCTGGTTACTATGGAAACACTAGACCACAGACCCAGAAGCCTGTAGTCAGCCTGCTTATTAAAGATAATGAGACTGAGTTCAAGGTGGGGAAGAGGTTTGTTTGCTAGCTTTCCCACTGGCAGTGTGGAAACTTTTTAAAAAAATGTATGTTTAGTGATAAAATAGACATAACATAAATGTATCATTTTAGGGGCTTCCCTGGTGGCTCAGGTGGTAAAGTGCCTGCCTGCAATGCAGGAGACCCGGGTTCGATTCCTGGGTTGGGAAGATGTTTAGTGATAAAATATACATAACATAAATGTATCATTTTAGTCATTTTAAGTATATGGTTCAGTGGTAGTACATACATCCACAATATGTTGCAACCATCATCATTTATCTTCAGAAATTTTTCATCATCCCTAACTGAAGCTCTGTACCCATTCTTTCTTTTTTAATTAAAAACATTTTTTTTAATTTGGCCGCACTGGGTTTTAGTTGCCGCATGTAGGATCTAGTTCCCTGACCAGGGATTGAACCTGGGACCCTTGCATNGGAGGAGTCAGGGAGCCACGGGAACATGTAACAAAGGATGTGACTGTCCTCTGGGCAGTCAGAAAAGGAAGACTTCCTGGAGGAAGCAACATTGTAGTTAGCCCCGAAGAATTTGAAGGCGAAGGAAGGGGTAGTAAATGAACAAGCTGGGGGAGTGGGTCATGAGGAGGAGAAGATGTTCTAAAATGGAGGGAAGAACAAGTAGGAATTAACTACAGCATCGCTGAAGCTGGAATAACTGCGCAGAATGCCTGAGTGGTGGTGTGAGATGCAGAGAGAGGCACATTGATAGATTTTTTGCTCTGTGTGTAGCAACTTAGAGAATGGGGCGGATGGGAGGGAGACCAGTAGGGTGGGCCCTGTTGATTTGATGGTGAGAGCCAGCTCGCCAGGCATCTGCTTCTTCTGGTTACTATGGAAACACTAGACCGCAGACCCAGAAGCCTGTAGTCAGCCTGCTTATTAAAGATAATGAGACTGAGTTCAAGGTGGGGAAGAGGTTTGTTTGCTAGCTTTCCCACTGGCAGTGTGGAAACTTTTTAAAAAAATGTATGTTTAGTGATAAAATAGACATAACATAAATGTATCATTTTAGGGGCTTCCCTGGTGGCTCAGGTGGTAAAGTGCCTGCCTGCAATGCAGGAGACCCGGATTCGATTCCTGGGTTGGGAAGATGTTTAGTGATAAAATATACATAACATAAATGTATCATTTTAGTCATTTTAAGTATATGGTTCAGTGGTAGTACATACATCCACAATATGTTGCAACCATCATTTATCTTCAGAAATTTTTCATCATCCCTAACTGAAGCTCTGTACCCATTCTTTCTTTTTTAATTAAAAACATTTTTTTTAATTTGGCCGCACTGGGTTTTAGTTGCCGCATGTAGGATCTAGTTCCCTGACCAGGGATTGAACCTGGGACCCTTGCATTGGGAGGGTGGAGTCTTAGCCGCTGGACCACCAGTTATGTTCCTGTACCCATTCTTATAACTCTCATTTTCCCTTCCCCCAGCTCCTGGTAACTAGTATTCTACTTTCTGTCTTTCTGAATTCTAGGTACCTTATGTATGTGGAATCGTGCAATATTTGTCTTTTTGTGACTGGCTTATTTCACTTAGCTTAAGTAATGCCGTTAAGGTTTACCCTTATTGTAGCATGTATCAGCTTTTCCTTCCTTTGTAAGGGTGAATATTATTTCATCCTGTGTCTACATCACACTTTGTTTATCCGTCCATCTGTTGATGGATATTTGCATTGCTCCATCTTCTGGGTGTTCTTTGGAAGGAATGATGCTAAAGCTGAAACTCCAGTACTTTGGCTTCCTCATGCGGAGAGTTGACTCATTGAAAAAGACTTCTGATGCTGGGAGAGATTAGGGGCAGGAGGAGAAGGGGACGACCGAGGATGAGATGGCTGGATGGCATCACTGACTTGATGGAAGTGAGTCTGAGTGAACTCCAGGAGATGGTGATGGACAGGGAGGCCTGGCGTGCTGCAGTTCATGGGGTTGCAAAGAGTCGGACACGACTGAGCGACTGAACTGAACTGAATCTTTTGACTATCGCAATTAAGACTGCTATGAATGCAGGTATGCTAGAAACCTCCTTTGTAGACATAGATTATTGGTATTGAGTGAAGAAGACAGACTTTGGCTGATGAGTTCTGAGTAAAAGAAGAGGAGATTAGGGGCTTCCCTGATGGTTCAGTGGCTAAGATGCCATGCTGCCAATGCACGCGGCCTGGGTTCTATCTCTGGTCTGGGAACTGGATCCCACATGCCGCAACTAAGAGTTAGCATGCCACAGCTGAAGATCCCACGTGCCACGCTAAACAAATGTGGTGTATAAACACAATGGAATAATTTTCAGCCTTAAGAAGAAAATCTTGTCAAGTGTTATAACATGGATGAAACTTGAGGATAGTCAAGTGAAATAAGCCTGTCAAAAAGGCTTTTGCTATATGATTCCACTTAAATGAGGTACCAAGTACCTGACTCACTCTACCTCTAGAGTGGTCAGATATAGACAGACAGTAGAATGGGAGTTACCTGGAGTGGGGAGAGGGGAGAAAAGGGGAGTTGTTTAATGGCTACAGAGTTTCAGATTCACAGGCTTAAAAAATTCTGGAGACCCTTGTATCACAACAATGTGAATATACTTCCCACTACCAAACTGTGTCCTTAAAACTGGTTAAGATGATACATTTTATGTGCTTTTCACCACAATTAAAATAAACCAAGACCTGCTGGATCAATTGACTACATCTGTCCTCTCCACCCTGGCTTTCAAGGCGCTCTCACCCACTCTCTCTGCTGACCTCACCCGGGCATTCCCTGAGAATTCTCATCTTCCGGCGGCCTCGGCATCCTCTGCTCCCTCTGGCCAGAAGACTGACACTCTCTTCTGCTTGCATTCTTGCCTTGGCTCCCCTTGTGGCTGGTGTTCAGTCACTCCGAGTCCGACTCTTTGCAACCCCATGGACTGCAGCCCGCCAGCCTCCCCTGTCCTTCACCATCTCTCAGAATTTGCTCAGACTCATGTTCACTGAGTCAGTGATCCAACCAACCATCTCATCCTCTGACTAGGCTCCATTCCTGAGGGTGGAGAGGACAGTGTTTATTCCTGATGGCTGCTGGTTTGGGGTGGGGTTCTCCTTGTTTCCCCATGAGGCTGTTTGTTTTTTTTTTTGTTGTTGCTTTGTTTTGTTTTTAACATTTCTTTTCTTAAAAAAATTATTTTAATTTTGGCTGTGATGGGTCTTCACTGTTGCTTGGGCTTTTCTGTAGGAGCCGCAAGCAGGGGCTTCTCTCCGGTTGTCTGCAGTGGCTTCTCTTGCTGTGGAGCACAGACTCTACAGGGCATGCAGGCTTCCGCAGTTGCAGCTCCCAGGCTCTAGAGTACAGGCTCAGTAGTTGTGGCTCACGCGGGTTGGCTGCTCTGAAGCATATGGGATCTTCCGGTACCAGGAATTGAATCTCTGTCTCCTGCCTTGGCAGGTGGATTCTTTACCACTGAGCCATCAGGGAAGCCCCATGAGGCCGTTTCTAGCTTTATTTCTGTGTGTTCCAGCCTCGGGTGCTGATCTAATCCCTTTTCTGGTCCATGAGTTTTTGAAGAACAGAGCTTGGAGTTTATTCTTTGCAAGGCCCACAATGCCTTGCCCAGTGCCTGGCTTGGAGGGGCTGTGCGAATGTTTGATGGTTATAAACATAGGTGGGGATTCCTAGCTGCAGGCTTTGTTGGCTCTGTCCCTGATGGGAGGCAGAGAAGGACCTGACTGAGCTCGTCTTTCTCCTGCCCTGTATGAATTGTGAGCTCTGGGTCTTCACTGACCTGCTGCTCCAACATTTCTTTGTTTTGGAACAAGTACAGCTGCTTAGGCTGCAGAAAGAAAGGATGAGGGACTTTCTCAGCCATTGATTATCCTTGTTGTCTCTAGCATCACCAGCCAAAGTCCTTTTCATTAGACCAGACAGGTTGGCTCTAGGCTGGCAGGGCTTCCTGTCACCCGTGGTCTCCCTGTGTAAAGTCTTAGCAGGATTTGCAGAGTTGGCAATCCCAGGGGATGTGGCCGGCCCACTCTGGTTGATTTGTATGTTGGGATCCTGTCTGTGTGCCTGTCTGCAAGCCTGGCAGCTTCCTGTCCTGTCTGCCTTGTCCTTGGTTCATTCAGTGGAGGTGGCTCTGTCCACGACCTCACGGAAACCAGACTGCCTTGTACACCAAGCAGCAGTTTGAGTTAGGTCTGGGTTTATCTGGAATAGTTAAGATGATCATTGTTTTGTTCATTGGAATGGATATGAAGTGCTAAATGTAACAGTTAAAGGTCATATAAAGGTTGTATCCTTGTAAAAATCTTTCCTGTAAATTCACTAATTTACAAAATCCTCTGGACAGCCACTTGCTCTCATTTTTGTGTTGTGTGAGCCATGGGGAAAGTGAGACGTAAGATGTTCCAGCTGGGACGCAGTTTTCTGTCTCTAGGTGACGTCAGGAATTTCCTTTAAAAGATTAGAGGTTGGACAGAATGCCGTGCATGCGTGCTCAGTTGCTTCAGCTGTATCTGTCTCTTTGCATCCCTAGGGACTGTAGCCCACCCGCCTCCTGTTTCTACGGGATTGTCCAGGCAAGGATAGTGGAATAGGTTTCCATGTCTTCCTCCAGGAGATCTTCCCAACCCAGGAATAGAACCCGAGTCTCCCGTATTTCGGGTGGGTTCTTTAACCACTGAGCCACCAGGGAAGCCCCCATACAGGCTAGAGTTACCCTATTAATAAGCAGCCTTTTGAAAGCATCCCTAAGGTCCTCCTCTTTATTTTATTATTTTTTCTGTTCCCTCTGGTTCATTTACCATCATTTCTTTTTTTTTTTTTTTAACTTTTTCTTTTATATTGGAGTATGGCCAATTAACAATGTTGTGAAAGTTTCAGATGGACAGCAAAGGGACTCAGCCACACATACAACATGTATCCATTGTCCCCCAAACTCCCCTCCCATCCAGGCTGCCACGTAACATTGAGCAGAGTTCCCTGTGCTGTACAGTAAGACCTAAGGTCCTCTTTAGAGAAGACACACAACCATTTCTTATTGTCCAGTTTGTCAGCACCTTGATCTTGTTACTGAATCCTGATTCTTAGTTCCCAGTTTGAGCTGAGAATTCTGTATTCATCATGTCTTTTTATCTCCTGTGTTTTCTGATGCGTTGACACCTATGGCTTTGCTGATCTTGGAGAGACTGTCCCTTCCAGGTCTAGGCAATTTCTGCTGCTGCTGCTAAGTAGCTTTAATCATGTCCAGCTCTCTTCAACCCCACGGACTGTAGCCTGCTAGGCTCCTCTGTCCATGGGATTCTCCAGGCAAGAATACAGGAGTGGGTTGCCATTTCCTTCTCCAGAGGATCTTCTCCACCCAGGGATCAAACCTGCATCTCATAAAGTCTTGCGCAAATGCACCTTTCATAAGCAATCCAACCAACCGAGTCCATACCCCAATCACCTCCTTTATGTGTTTGCACATTGTGGGCCACTGTCTGTCTGCCCTAATCACCCCAGGACCAGGTACTTGCTAATGATAATTAATTGTAGTAGGAGATTTAAAAATTCACCTCTTTCAGATATTGAAAGTATCTGAAATAAACAAAAATCAAGTGGTGAGGACACAGGATTTGAATAAATAGAGACATTTCACAAATAACTATATGCAGAATTTTATACTCAATAAAGAAAAATTATTCTTTTTAAATATTATTTTTACACACTTAAAGTGAAAGTCGCCCAGTCGTGTCTCTTTGCGACCCCATGGACTATACACTCCATGGAATTCTCCAGGCCAGAATACTGGAGTGGGTAGCTGTTCCCTTCTTCAGGGCATCTTCCTAACTCAGGGATAGAACTCTGGTCTCCTGCATTGTAGTAATATTCTTTACCAGCCGAGCCACCAGGGAAGCCCAAGGATACTGGAGTAGGTAGCCTATCTCTTCTCCAGGGGATCTTCCTGAACTAGGAATCAAATTGGGATCTACTGCATTATAGGCGGATTCTTTGCCAGCTGAGCTACTAGGGAAGTGCTTACATACATAAGGTACATGAATAAAAGTTAGCTACCAAGTCTCTCTCTCACACACACACACACACAAAATCTCTATTTCAAAAAATCTCTATTTCAATAATAAAAATGACTGCAAAAGAAAATATAAACAAAGAAATTCATAAGGCAATTTAGGGAAGAATCAAAAGCTTCCCCTCTGGGGAAGAGTTAGAACTGGGTCTGGGAATTTTTACATATAGCCTCATGTAGGAAATATTTGCTTGAATTTTTTACTATTCTGTGTAATTTTGAAGTGTCTAAAGTAACAATATGGAAAATAACAAATGAATAAGATATACAAGGAGCAAGATCTTCCTTCTTTCAATTTAAAAAAACACTGAAAAACATAAGTTATTTAGAAATGCAATCACCAAGTTCATCATATACTAAAATCTATGGATGACTGCAAAGCTGTAGCCAGAGTAAATGTATAGACTCAAATGCACATATTAGAAAATAGTAAATGGAACATAAGTGAACTAAATGTTTAACTGAAAAACTTTTGAAAAGGCCCCTAAAACCAAAAGAAAGGGTAATCTAAATAAAAGTTTCGAATGTTAAGGAGACAATTATTTGCAGTTACTAAAAATATCTCCTATAAACATCTTAGAGAATCAGTTGAAACCTCATAATCCGATAGATAAGAATAAAACAGTGTCATATTTTTGTTCCTTATTTGGATAATATTTAGAATTTCCAGTGCTTGTAGGGATGTGGGAAATAGACACTCATATTCAGGGCTGTTAGGGATATAAGTTGTCCCATTTTGAGGGCAATTCAGCAGAATCTGTCAGTTTCAAAAGGACTTACTCTTGGACTTCCGTGGTGGCTCAGTGGTAAAGAATCCACCCGCCAGTGCAGGAGACCTGGGTTTGATCCCTGATCCATGAAGAGCCCAGGTGCTGCCGAGCAGCTAAGGTCATGTGCGACAACTATTTGGCCTGTGCTCTAGAGGCTGGGAGCCACAACTACTGAGCCCATGTGCCACAACTACTCAAGCCCAAGTGCTTAAAGCCTGAGCTCCACAACAAAAGAAACCACTGCAGTGAGAAGCCCGTGCACCACAGCTAGAGAATGGTCCCCATTTGCTGCAACTAGAGGAATAAAACCCTCAGAAACCAAGACCCAGCACAGACAAAAATAAATAAATAAATAAAATTAAAAGACGCTTGTTCCTTGGAAGAAAAACTGTGACAAACCTAGACAGTGTTTTAAAAAGCAGAGACATCACTTTGCCTACAAAGGTCCATCTAGTCAAAGCTATGGTTTTTCCAGTAGTCATGTATGCATGTAAGAGTTGGGACATGAAGAAGACTGAGTGCTGAAGAACTGATGCTTTCAAATTGTGGTATGGAAGAAGGCTCTTGAGAGCTCTTGAGGGTCCCTTGGACTACTAGGAGATCAAATCAATCAATCCTAAAGGAAATCAATCCTGAATATTCATTGGAAGGACTGATACTGAAGCTCCAATACTTTGGCCACATGATGAGAAGAACTGACTCATTAGAAAAGACCCTGTGCTGGGAAAGATGGAAGGCAGGAGGAGAAGGGGACGACAGAAGATGAGATGGTTGGATGGCATCACCAACTTGATGGGTATGAGTTTGAGCAAGCTCAGGGAGATGGTGAAGGACAGGGAGGCCTGGCAGGCTACAGTTTATGGGGTCACAAAGAGTTGGACACAACAGAGCAACTGAACTGAACTGAAAATTATTTTTTAAAAGCACTTATCCTTTGACAAACAATTGCACTTGTAACTATCCTAGAACAGTATTTTTGCATGTGCTCAAAGAAACTTGTACAAGGATTTTGCTGCAGCATTAGTTTGAAATCAGGGGGAATTTAAGATCAATCTAAATGTTTACCAGTGTGAAACCATAAAATATCATCTATTTATACTATGGGATATCACACACAATTTTTAAACATGATATGAAATGATTGACAGAGATTCTCTAAGACATACAATATTGTTCATTGAAAACATGTACAGGGACTTCCCTGGTGGTCCAGTGATTAAGGCTGCCTTTCCAGTCTAAGGGGACAGGTTCAATCCCTGGTCAGGGAACTACATCTCATATGCTGTGTGAAGTGGCCAAAAGAAAAAAAGAAATCCACAAATGAGTTAAAAACACAAAACATATGCAAGCTTAAAAATCAGATATTTTGTCAGAAATGCTGTTGATAAACCCCAAAGCAACTAACTGTCCAGCTACCTCCTTGGTGCTATCTCCTTGGATGGCCGGAACAGTTAAATATTTGCCTTTCTGTCTTCCGTTGCATCTACAGGTGGCAGGGGACCCATCTGACAGGTGAAACATACATGGAAATCTGTTGGCAGGTTTCTGGAAATCTTTGCTTTCTTGATAAAAAGGTCAGATACAGCACTCCTCTCCTCCTCTTCCCATCTTGAACACAGAGATGTGGCAGGTGGACAGCTAGAAGGGTGAGGCACCTTGCAGCCATGAGGTCAAAAGCATGAATGGGAGCTCTAGAGACCCATCGACAGCAGTGCTGCCTAATGTCACTGGGCTTCTGGGAAGCTGACTATGGCAGGCTGTGTCCAGAATTCTCGGTGGTGGTTTAGTCGCTAAGTCACGTCCAACTCTTGCGACCCCGTAGGCTGTAGCCTGCCAGGCTTCTCTGTCCATGGGGTTTCGCAGGCAAGAATACTGGAGTGGGTTGCCATTTCCTACTCCAGGGGATCTTCCCAACTAAGGGATTGAATCCGAGTCTCCTGCATTGTAGGCAGATTCTTTTCCTACTGAACCACCAGGGACTGAGTCAGATCAAACCCTTATCTGTTTAAGTCACTTTTAGCAAAGGTTTCTAGATGGATACATTTCCAACTAACACAACTGTGTGTTGATACATATACATCCAGAGAAGATGCAGAAACTACCCAGAAGGAGTCTCACCAAATTGTCTAGGGTTACCACTCCAGTATTCTTGCCTGGAGAATCCCGTGGACGGAGAAGCCGGGCTGGCTACAGTCCATAGGGTCACAAAGAGTGGAACGCAACTGAAGCAACTTAGATCACACGCATGCACCAGTTTAGACAGAATGGGATTCACACTGAGTATTTTTGTAGTGTTTCAAATATTTTCATTAAGGAAGTATTTATGTATATTTATGTATCAGTTGTGTAATTAACAGTTTAAAAATATATAATAAAGCCTTATATTGAAATTATGGGATTGTAGTCAAATAGAAAAGTTTCATCACAGAAATAAACATTGTCTACATATATTTGCTCATTTTTTCAACTAACATGTTTTATGTTTTAGCAGTTTTAGATTCACAGAAAAATTGAGCAGCTAGTACACAAAGTTCTCATTTAATACTCCTCTCTCCTACAGTTTCTTTTGTTACTAACGTCTTCCTTGGTACTGTATATTTATAACAATTAATTAAACAATGCTGGTAGACTATGATTAAAGTCCCTCGTTATATATCAAGCTCCACTCTTTGTGTTGTACAAGAAATTCTGTGGATTTGGACAAAAGTATAATGGTCTGTATCCACTACCGCAGTGTTAAACAGACTAGTTTCAGTGCCTGAAAAATTGCCTGTGCTCCATCTGTTCATCACTGTTTTCTCTCCTCCCATTTCCCCCACCCCCTACCACCAATGGCTTCAGTTCAGTTCAATTCAGTTCAGTCGCTCAGTCGTGTCCAACTCTTTAAGACCCCATGAATTGCAGCACAGCAGACCTCCCTGTCCATCACCAACTAACTCCTGGAGTTCACTCAAACTCAGTGTCCATCAAGTCAGTGATGCCATCCAGCTATCTCATCCTCTGTCATCCCCTTCTCCTCCTGCCCCCAATCCCTCCCAGCATCAGAGTCTTTTCCAGTGAGTCAACTCTTCACATGAGGTGGCCAAAGTACTGGAGTTTCAGCTTCAGCATCAGTCCTTCCAATGAACACCTAGGACTGATCTCTTTTAGAATGGACTGGTTGGATTTCCTTGCAGTCCAAGGGACTCTCAAGAGTCTTCTCCAACACCACAGTTCAAAAGCATCAATTCTTTGGCACTCAGCTTTCTTCACAGTCCAACTCTCACATCCCTACATGACCACTGGAAAAACCACAGCTTTGACTAGATGGACCTTTGTTGGCAAAGTAATGTTTTCTCTCCTCCCATTTCTCCCACCCCCTACCACCGATAGCTCAATCCCTGGCAACTAGACATTTAACTGTCTTCATTATACCTATTCTAGAATGTCATATAGTTGGAATCATATGATATGAAGTCTTTCAAATTGGCTTCTTTCACTTAGTAATATGCACTTGAGTTTCCTCCAGGTCTTTTCATGGCTGAATAACTCATCTCTTTTTAGCACCAAATAGCTTTCCATTGCCTGGATGTAGTATGGTTTATTTATCCATTCACCAACTGCGCAACATCTTGGTAGTTTCCAAGATCTGACAGTTCTGAATAAAGCTGCTATATATATATCCATGTGCAGGTTTTTGTGTGTACATAAGTTTTAAATTCACTTGGGTATAAATACCATTGCTGGACAGTACGGTAAGAGAATGTTTAATTTTGTAAGAAACTGCCAAACTGTCTTCCAAGCTGGCTGTGCCGTTCTGTATTGCCACCAGCAATGAGAGCTCCTGCTGCTCTGTCCACATTTGCTATTGTCAGGTGTTTGGATGCTTGCCATTCTAATAGGTGTGTCATGGTATGTCACTGTGGATTTAATTGACTAATGACATACGATGTTTTGCATCTGCTCACATGCTTATTTGCCATCTGTTGCTCTCTTTTCATAAAATATGTAATCCAGCTGACAGCTAGGTTCTGCTGATCCCTCAAAGTCAGATAAGATTGATTAACTCCTTTATTCAACACTCCGTGCAAATGCTAATCCCTCTTTGAGATAAATCTAGCCTAGATTAGACAAAGAAAGACTTATAGAAGTGGAGGAATTTATAATGCTTAGCACCAAATCCTGGTCCTTTTCCAGCAGTCCCTATCTCAGTCTCATCCTTCTGGGCAAGCCAGAGCACTCATGGTTAGCCTTCATCACTCCTCTGCCTTATCCTCTTAGCCAAAGTATTTTTCAAGTCCATCCATTTCTCTCCACTGCCACCATCACCACCACCATATACAGTAAGAGCCTAGTTCAGGCTACCTTAAAAATTATTTATTTATTTATATATTTACTTACTTATTTTTGGCTGTGATGAGTCTTTATTGCTGCTGGGCTTTTTCTAGTTGCAGCAAGCGGGGGCCACTCTCTGGGTGCGGTGTGCAGGCTTCTCGTTGTGGTGGCTTCTCTTGTTGTGGGACACAGGCTCTCGGGCACAGGGGCTTTGGTAGTTGTGGCTCCCAGGCTTCAGAGCACAGGCTCAGTAGTTGTGGTGCACTGGCTAGGTTGACCAGGGATCGAACCCATGTCTCCTGCATTGGCAGGTGGATTCTTTACCACTACGCTACCAGGGAAGCCCCAGGCTACCTTTTTTTTCTTTTTTTTCCTCACCTAAATGACTGCAAATGGGACAAGAGCTAGAGGGACCTCTTCAACAGACACATCTCCTCACATTACCTTCCTGCTTCCAGAACAGGTAAAACTCTAACTGGTTCTCTGCACCACAACCCTCCCCACTCCACTCACTGGCACATGCACGTTCCTCTACTTAGAATCCTTCTTCCTCACCTCGATTCAGGATTCATCACTCTGCTCAAGCATCACTTGGCACAGAAACTGACTCCCTGAGCGGGACAGACCTCCCTCTTATAACACAGGTTTTCTGTTGCATGGAGCACCTGTCACAGATGCAACGTGACAAAACTTGTGTGGTTTTCACAGTGCCTGTTTCACCATCGGATGTAGACTCTGTGAGACTGGAGATTTTACCTGCTGTTGCCCATCATTTTATCCAGTGCTTGATACACCGTCACCCCTCCTAAGAGGCACTTGATAAATATTTGTCAAGTGAATGAATGATTACGTGAGTGACTTCCCTATAGGATTCTCAATATAAGACTGACTGATCCTCCTGACTGCCTTTTAAAAAATTTTATTTATTTATTTTAAATGAAACAAAGATGAATATTTTTAATGATAAAAGGTACAATTCACAAAGAAGATAGACATCACAAACACCTAACAACAAAGAAACAAAGATACATAGAGAAAAAAAAATCACAGGAAATATAAGGAAAAGCAAAACAACATTTCTCTGAGAATATTTTATCAAGTACAGAAAAAAATAAGAATAGGAGCATTTGAATGATGCCATTAATAATTTAAATATAATAGATTTATATCTGACTGCCTTCTGAGGCTGGCATAATAACACAGACAGAAAATCGCCCCAAGGGCTTCCCTTGGTGGCTCAGTGGTAGAGACTGCCTGTCAATGCAGAAGACATATGTTCAATCCCTGATCCAGGAAGATCCCACATGCCGAGGCGCAACTAAGCCCGTGTGCCACAACTATTGAGCCTGTGTGCGAGGGTGCGGGAACTGCAACTACTGAGTCTATGTGCACAACTACCGAAGCCCACGTGCCCTGCAGCCCGTGCTCTGCAGCGAAGACCTAGCACAGCCATAAATATATTAAAAAAATTATTTTAAAACAATTGCCTGAAAATGCAAGTGACTCTAAAAAAGATGAATCTTATTAAACTCAGCAATGGAGAATGGTTTTTAACTTTCTGGGAAAAGATCCAGTATAATAAAATAATGTTTCTTTCTCCCAGCATATGACTCTGTCTGAAATACTTGATGTCAGCTTGTATTTTATATCATCACCGTTTCCTTAGAGTGTCAGGGAAGTTCTCAGTATTCCAGATGCTAAAATCTGGATGCATTTGTAAGATCTGGATTTCTGTACCCTACATTAGACTAGCAGGAAGGAAGTTTCCCGAGCTTGGCTTTGTCTGCCTCTTTTTGCATATGGATGATATGGCCACGTGATAGGCGCAGATGGGGCCCCTCTGTTTCTCCCAGAAGCTTGCAGACTGTCTTATCAAGGCCAAGGTATTTATTAGGAGAAAGTCTGGACTGCAACCTCCTGTTGAGTCATCTGCCCAAAGATTTTGGGAGAATTCCACTGAGGGAGACTTGAAAAATACTTCAGGTTCCTTCAGTGCTTCCTTGTCTGAGATTCCCCCCGCCCCTTGTCCTCCTGCTGCCAAAAATAGGGTGACCCTAGGCCTTTGACTGTAGGGGAGACCTCTGATGAGTGTGGGTGAATGAGACCATCTTCCTGAAACAGAGGACTGGTGCAGAGACTCTTCTGGTTCCTACTGAGCTTACCAGTTGGAAGCCTACATGGAGTTGGTGCTGGCATGACAGTTTCTTCCCTGCACACAGAGACGCAGGGCAAGCTGATGAGCAGAGAGAGGATCAAATGAAAGAGACAAGAGGACATTTGGTTCCAGTTCTGGATCCAGGCCTTTAAGGGGTCTGGGTGTGTTTCCCTCCTGATGTTCTATGAGACAGCCCTGCATCCTGCCAATTCTAATTTATGCTTGAACATGTGCTGTATAAACAGACATAGAGGTATGGTGAGGACCACCCATATATCAGGCTTCCCAGGAGGCACTGGTGGTAAAGAATCTGCCTGCCATGCAGGAGATGTAAGAGATGGGGGTTCGATCCCTGGGTCAGGAAGATCTTCTGGAGGAGGGCAGGGTAACCTACTCCAGTATTCTTGCCTGGAGAATCCCATGGACAGAGGAGCCTGGCAGGCTACAGTCCACAGGGTCACAAAGAGTGAGACACGACTGAAGCGACTTAGCACACACACACGCACCCACATATCACCACCTTTCTAAATTTCAAGTACCTTATGCAGCAGACATTATAGAAGGAAACAGAGACTTAGATCAGGCAATGTCCCTAGGTCTCACACCTAGCAGTGGCATGGAAGCGGATAGGGAGCTGGCATTAAAAGCAAAGGTGTCACTGCTACATTTAAAATGGATAACCAGCAAGGGCCTACTGTATAGCACAGGGAACTCTGCTCAATGTTATGTGGCAGCCTGGATGGGGAGTGGGGTTGGGAGAGAATGGATACATGTATATGTGTGGCTGAGTCCCTTTACTGTCCACCTGAAACTATCACAACATTGTTAATTGACTATACTCCAATATTAAAAAAAAAAAAGTAAAAAAAAACTACAAAGAGGTCAACTCCAGTGGCTCCTGCCTTAACGACTAACCAGAAGTTTGGGGGATGGCTGGAGTGGACATCGTCTCCCTGTCCAGGGAAGCAGCAGCATTTCTTTCTTGTCCTGGTTACTCCCGATCACCATCCATCCACATGGCACAGTGCATCAAAATCATTGCTCTGTGCAAAATGCCTTCTTGGCCCCTCCACCTTGTCTCATTTCCTCCGCTGACATGACANAGGGAAGCAGCAGCATTTCTTTCTTGTCCTGGTTACTCCCGATCACCATCCATCCACATGGCACAGTGCATCAAAATCATTGCTCTGTGCAAAATGCCTTCTTGGCCCCTCCACCTTGTCTCATTTCCTCCGCTGACATGACAGGGTGCAATTAACATTACAGCCTTTCAAGGCAAATGCCTGTTAAATCCATCACTCAGGCCAGGGGAGGTCTGTGCTTCATGTCGTTAAAGGGCTGGCACGTTTCCCACTGGGATGCCTGGGGAAGCAGGGGCGAGAAGAGGAAAGAGGAAGATATATGTTCTCGTTGTAGAGAAGCAGTCTTTCTGCTTCTTCTTTCTGATGACTTGTCTGCAGGTTCCTACCTCTGGCACTACATTCTTTCAGGAGCCAAGGCTGATTGTGCTAGAAGTTGCCCTTCTGTAAGCATAGCCCAAGCACGGTTTCCATGGCAACATCTCCAAAGGAGGATGCTAGGATTCCAGGCTTTGTGGCCTTGGGTAAACAATTGGCTGGTTGCTTCTGAGAAGCCCAGAACCTTCTCTCCACCTTCTCTAAAGCTGTGTACAGCCCCTCCCACCAGACATACAGAAAGCAAGTAAAATGAAAACCTGAGTCAGTTCAGCCTTCCATTTGTAGGAAAAAATCAACCATCTGTTTATTTAATAAACCAAGTGTGTGAGTTTTAAAAAACTGAGTGGTCAAACTCACTCAGAAGTACAAGAAGTCTTAGGAGAGAATTCTAACACGGAGATGCTGAAGTTCCTGCAGGGGACTGGAGGGACTCTAGCTTCCCCTTGATTCTTCCTCTACTCAATTACTGCGTGAATAAGTAGTCTCTGCAATGCTGCCCTTTAATTAAGGACTCATTCATCCATTCATTCATACATCCCACCATTTGTGATGTGCCTACCCCTGGTGGAGCCAGGTACTGCACCACCAGCTGGGGACACAAAGATGCTAAAGGAACTTACAGCTTGTTTGTTGCTGTTTAGTCGCTAAGTCGTGTCCAACTCTTTTGCGACCTCTTGGACTGTAGCCTGCCAGGCCTCTCTGTCCATAGGATTTCCCAGGCAGGAATAATGGAGTGAGTTGCTGTTGCCTTCTCCAGGGCATCTTCCCAACCCAGGGACTGAACCCAAGTCTCCTGCATTGCAGGCAGATTCTTTACCATCTGAGCAACCTGGGAAGACCATATTCATATTCTTTCCCATTATGGTTTATCAGAGGATATTGAATTCGGTTCTCTGTGCTATGAAGTAGGACCTTGTTTATCCAGCCTGTATGTAAGAGCTTGCGTCTGCTAACCCCAAACCAGCGATCCATCCCTCTCCCACCTCCTCTCCCCCTTGGCAACAAGTCTGTTCTCTATGCCTCTGAGTCTGTTTCCGTTTTGTAGATAAGTTCATTTGTATCATATTTTAGATTCAACCTAAAAGTTGTATCATATGGCATTCGTCTTTCTCATTCTGCCTTACTTCATTTAGTATGATAATCTCTAGTTCCATTCACATTGCTGCAAATGACATTATTTCATTCTTTTTTATGGCTAAGCAATGTTCCATTATATATGTGCCATTCACATCTGGTAGAGATTGCCATAAGGTCAAATGAAATAATATTGCAAAGTTCTTGGCCTAGTGTTTGCTATATGGAAAGAGTTAAATAAATATCAGTCTCTTCCTTTCTACTTTTTAGAATTCCATCCTCAACCCCCACTCTGCACCACTTACTGCCAACTGTTTGCCTTGCCTGCCACTGGAAACAGCAGCTATCTAAGAGCCAACATGGCTTGCCCAACTGTACTTTTCCTTTTCAGTTCAGTTCAGTTGCTCAGTTGTGTCCGACTCTTTGCGACCCCATGAATTGAAGCACGCCAGGCCTCCCTGTCCATCACTAACTCCCGGAGTTCACTCAAACTTTCCTTTTACTGGACCCTAAAGCAGAGTGGTTTCCCCCAGCCTCTGGCTGGTCCCATGGGTAGACTGCTTTCTGCAGCTTAGAACTCACCACTTCCCACCCCCATTCCTCTCTGCTCTGTTTTGTTGTAAGAGGATAAGAAATGCATGGGGTCCCTGTGAAGAAACTGGAAGAAATTAAGTTAAGTGGGGAAAAGTTATGTTAAGAAGACGGGTCCAGGGTTTGCCTGGTGGCTCAGTGGTAAAGAACAGACCTGCAATGCGGGAGATGCAGGTTTGGTCTCGGATCTAGTAAGATCCCACATACTGTGGGGTAGCTGAGTCCGTGCACCACAACTACTGAGCCTGTGGTCTACAACCCAGGAGCTGCAACTACTGAGCCCATGTGATGCAACTACCAAAGCCTGTGAGCCCTAGAATCCATGCTCCACAAGAGAAGCCACTGCAATGAGATGCCAAGGCCTATAACTAGAGAGTAGCCCCCACTTGCCACAACTAGAGAAAAGCCTGCCCAGTAACAACTCAGCACAGCCACAAACTAAATAAATAAAATTTAAAAAAAGAGGAGAGGTCCACCCAGCAGAAGTCAGTTGAAGTTCTCCTCTCTCTTTTTAAAATTAATTTTATTTATTTATTTTTGGCTGCATTGAGTCTTCATTGCTGTGGGTGGGCTTTCTCTAGTTGCAGTGCATGGGCTTCCCGTTGCCGTGGCTTTTTCTGTTTAAGAGCACGGGGTCTAGGGTACTTGGGCTCAGCTGTTGCAGTGCGCAGACTTAGTTACTCCGAGGCATGTGGAATCTTCCCGGACCAGGGATCAAACCCATGTCCCCTGCCTTGGCAGGCAATACCTAGACTACCAGGGAAATCCAGAGTTCTCTTCTCTTGCAAGTTAATTGCAGTGATCATTCATGTTCACTTCTTTTTGTATTGTATCTCTGTGTATTATAAGGCCTTCAAGTCAACATTTATAAAGTCATTAAGCAAAAGCACATGCTATGTTGAGCATCACTCCTGGCGTCTAAAAGGACGTGATGTTTGGATGGGGCTGGCTGTCTGAGGAGGCAGTACAGCAGCCTCCTGGGACGTGCGATCTGAGCTGCTTCTTCTGACCCCAAATATCTCCCCTCACCAGCTGTCAGAGTGCCTGAAGTTCCAAAATTAGATGATAGCTTTTTTTGCTCCCCTTATTAAAATCTACCAGTTCCTGGTAAATGCAAATAGATGAAGTTGTCAGTGGGACCTGCAACAAGCCTGGGGCCCCTGGAGATATACAGGAGCTGGGACTGGTTTGTAGGCTTGTCCTTTTCTCTGAATCCACATTACTGGCCTGAGATAGCCAGCCGAGGACGTGTGCCTAAGGAGACAGCTGACTTGATGGGAAGGCAGGAGATGCTGACTCAGGGCAAGATTGCTTCTGATGTGGAAACCATTTAAAGGGACTGGCTTCACATGGAGGGGAAGTAGGAGGGGGAGGAATCAGGAGACTGGGATTGACATATGTACACTATTGATACTCAGCATAAAATAGATAACTAATGAGAACCGACTTTATAACACAGAGAACTCTACTCAGTGCTCTGTGGTAACATAAATAGGAAGGGAATCCAAAAAGAGAGGGGATGTATGTATACATAATGAACTTCCCTGGTGGCTCAGCGGTAAATAATCCACCTGCAATGCAGGGGACTCACATTCAATCCCTGGATCAGGAAGGTCCCCTGGAGGAGGAAATGGCAACCCACTCCAGTATTCTTGCCTGGAGAATCCCATGGACAGAGGAGCCTGGCAGGTTACAGTCCGTGGTGTCACAAAAGAGTCGTATATAATTTAGCGACTAAACAACAACAACAAATATGTGTACGAACAGCTGATTCACTTTGCTGTAAATAGAAGNTGGTTTTTTAAAACATGTCCATTTGGGATGTCAAGGGCCACTTGGGCAGGGAGAGCTGTGTAATGTAGATCCTGAATGGAGACAACACCAGGGCCTGTTCAGTGGAAAGGCTAGCCACCTATGAACACTGTCTTCCATTCTGAGAGACTGTCTGAATGAGTGTTAAGTCTTCCCTGGGCAAACTCAGGAGTTCCTGGTCCCCCTAAATAGGTGGGAGATGGGAGAGATGTCTGCTTTAGTCCTGGGCCTTTAGACCATCCAAAGATTATGCTGATGGTCAAACAACAGCACAACAACAACAGCAGCAAAACAAATCCTGAATGAGTTTGACAATACTTGTCTCAGATCCTCTTATACTTCATTTGTATATTTCATCTCAGGCTCCACTCCCTCAAAACTCCACCTTCAACCATCTAGCTTCAAAACTGCTTTGGAATCGAGAGAGTAGCATTGACATATAAACACTGCTGCTGCTGCTAAGTTGCTTCAGTTGTGTCTGACTCTGTGTGACCCCGTAGACGGCAGCCCACCAGGCTCCCCTGTCCCTGGGATTCTCCAGGCAAGGACACTGGAGTGGGTTGCCATTTCCTTCTCCAATGCATGACAGTGAAAGTGAAGGGGCTCAGTTATGTCCAACCCTCAGCGACCCCATGGACTACAGCCTTCCAGGCTCCTCCGTCCATGGGATTTTCCAGACAAGAGTACTGGAGTGGGGTGCCATTGCCTTCTCCGATATATACACTACCACGTGTAAAATAGATAGCTAGTGGGAAGCTGCCCTATAGCACAGGGAGCTCAGCTTCTTGCTCTGTGATGACCTAGAGGGGTGGCATGGGGATGAAGGTTCAAGAGGGAGGGGATATGTGTATACATATAGCTGGTTCACTTCATTGTAGAGCAGAAACCAAAACAACATTGTAAAGCAATTATCCTCCAATTAAAAGTAAAGTGAAAGAAAGAGAAAGTCACTCAGTCATGTCCAACTCTTTGCAACCCTGTGGACTATAGAGTTCATGGAATTTTCTAGGCCAGAATACCAGAGTGGGTAGCCTTTCCTTTCTCCAGGGATTCCTCCCAACCCAGGGATCGAACCCAGGTCTCCTGCATTGCAGGCAGATTCTTCACTAGCTGAGCCACAAGGGAAGCCCCAATTAAGAGTAAAACAAACAACTCCCCCCACCCCACCCCCCTGCTTTCTCTGTCTTGCTTGTAGGTCTCCCTTGGACATGGCTTGTGTTCATTAATTTTTTCTTCCTATTTCTTTAGATAACACCAAGCCAGATTTGGCCCCAAACTCCACCCACCCCCACCAACTTTATAGTTTCTTCGCCAATGCTCTGTCTAGGCTTGTCAGGAGAGATCCACAGTGGCTGGTGGGGAAGAGTGAGTTAGCATTTGCCAGGAGGGAGCAAAGGTGTTTGCAAGGGGAGATGTGATGATGGTGAGAGAAAGAGATGTTATTACCCTTCTCCAATCTCTCTGGAAGTGGGAGAGAACGAGCAGCTTCTCCTCAAGGGGCGTGAGGGCAATAGACTCTCAGGAGGACCAGAGTTCAATCAAGGAATAGGTCATAGACTATCCAGCAAGGACTCTGGTCATATAGGCTAGTCGTTCAGGACACTGTGGAAATCCAGTAGGCATGTGGGAGGGTCTTAAAGATCAGCACTGGGGAGGAGGCACAGTGCAGTGTGGACATGAAACTAAAGCTGGGAACTGATGCCCAGAGATCTTGTGTTTAGGATGGACAAAAAGAGAAGCTTGGCAGAACTGGCTGGCACAGGGGGAGATGTCAGGTGACACCTACAGCCTGAGAGGCCCCTAGTGAAAAGTTAACTTCAGCAGTGGACTATGTCATCTTGGAAGCCTTGGCCTCCAAGGGTCAGGATTGGAGACAGATTAAGTAAGAGATGAGACCAATCTCCAGGAAGGTTTGGCTCAAGTGATTGGGAGAGAGTGTTGAGCATCTCTCCTGACACTTACAGTGGGTGGATCTGCACTATGTACAGCCCTCGAGGAATGCTCCCCCACTGTGCTGCAGAAAAGAGGAAGTGCTCTTCCTCTTTCAAGAGGGTAAAGACAAGAGAAATGTTAACCCCTCTGCCCATCTATATAGGGCTTCTCAGGTGGCTCAGCGGTAAAACATCTGCTTGCCAACACAGGGGACTCGGGTTCAATTCCTAGGTCAAGAAGATCCCCTTGAGAAGAAAAAGCAATCCATTCCAGTATTCTTGCCTGGAAAATCCCATGGACAGAGAAGCCCTGTGGGCTAATCCATGAGGTTGCAAAGAGTCAGACATGACTAGAGCACCAACACAATATATCCATACAGCAAAAAATGACTTCATCCAAGAAATGCAGTATTTCACCTTTGGGTCACTTCCTCTTTGGCAGAATAGAGGCTGGTGAATGTCAAGGTACAGTTACTTGTCTAAGCAAATGGGCTGGAGGTCTCCGAGGGACCTGGCCTCCATCTGTCGTTTCTTGTAGGTTAAAAGGGAAATCAGTGATGGGTGAACTGAGCTCCCTCTCATCTTTGGAGACCAAGTCCATGTATTTCCATCCCAGCATTTCACTCTCAGCTTTTTTTTTTCCTAGAAGAATTCAAGATCTTTGTGGTTTTAGCTTGATTTTCTAATTTTTATCTCTCAAAAAAATTTTTTTAGTAATTAAATCCCTTTGTTAAGCAAATGTTTATACAGAACCACAATAAACAATGAACAAAAAACTCAGAATCTTACCAGAATGGATTTATTTTATAACTTCACATTTATAACACTTTACTTTGTATACTGAGAATACATGAGAACAATGAGGCCATTTTTACAAATACAAAAAACACATGAAATCTGGGTGTATCACTTTGTTTGAACAGTATTGAAAAACTGAACTTATAAAGATAAGTACTCACAAGTGGTACCTTTTTTTTTTTTAATAAAAGACTTTTCTTACAATTTCAGGATATTCCTTCAGTTAAAATTATTTACCATCAGAATAATTTATTTCTTATGATCACTAATAATAGTCAACAATAGCTGGAAAACTGATCACAAAGATAACAGACAGTAAGCGCTCCGACTTACCACAAGCACTTAATGGTTTCTAATGCAACGTTGTCACAACCGGACAGATTACCTATTTACTCATTATTGCAGGACTGTTAGAAAAAGAAGAGAACATGCACTGATCAGA
Source organism: Raphicerus campestris (assembly GCA_006410735.1). Lineage (NCBI taxonomy): Eukaryota > Metazoa > Chordata > Mammalia > Artiodactyla > Bovidae > Raphicerus > Raphicerus campestris. The sequence goes on from SJYW01001294.1 coordinate 2,036,998, forward strand.
CAGTATGCATGGGAAAGATAAGAGAAAGAGCCCCCGTGTATTGAGGGCTTTCTCTGTTCCAGACATCATGTTAAGTGCTTAAAAGGCATTACGTCACTTGATCCTAACAACAACCCTATTTGATAGTTCTCCCATTTTTCTGATGAGGAAAACTGATACTTAGAGAAGCGAAAGCCAATTGTTTATTGTATATACAAAGCTGCCAGGATGTGAGACATTGATTGTGTTGGAGCCTTGTGTAGTGCTTAACTGAATGATGCCCATTTACGGTTGAAGCACACTTGGCATCACAGGACATGCATAAGCCTGACTGAAACCTGTCTGAAGTGCTATGAGTTCCTTAATCTATGAAGAAGGAATAGAAGTTTAGCTGTGTGCTTGGATCTCACCAGGGGATCTTTTTTCCAAGGTCTGCACAAAATGAGTCAATCTGGAAACAACAGTGAGCCTGCTGGCAAACGCCAGTGTGTTAAAATCTGGATATCAGCACACTTGTGTCTGTCTATCTGTTATCTAATAGAGATTTAAAGAGTGTAAAATACAGTTTCAACATGGAACTGCAGAAATGTCCCTGCAGAACTACAAAGCATGATTTGAAAACTGCGATCACAGTGGAGAGTGGATTAGGAAGAGTCACAGAGGTCCCAACTTCCGTCTGTGCTCTGCCACCTGTTAGCGTTTTGATGTTGAGCAGATCATGTAACCCATATGGACTTTTTTTTCTTTCTTACTTATCTAGTTATTTTTAATTGGGAGATATTTTTTTAAATTATGTTTAGTTTTGGTTGTGCCATTTGACAATGTGGGATCTTAGCTCCCCAACTAGGGATCAAATCTTCAACCCCTGCATTGGAACTGTGGAGTCCTAATCACTGCACCATCAGGGAAGTCCCCCCTCTCTTTTAAAATGAGCATAATTATACCACACGGGGGATCCTGTACACATGAAATGAGATACATGTAAAATGCCTGGCACAGAGCATTTTCTCAGGAACTATTGGCTCACTTCCTCTCTTCTTTGTCTTTGCTGTCACTAAAAATCTTCTCTAACCATTGGCCTGATCAAAATATGGTCGGTGCACCCCTGCTCCTCCAGGCCCTCCGTGATGTCTACCTTTTCTTGAGAATGTCCCTCATACCATAGACTTCTGTGTCTTTGGGGGTAACATACTGCCTGGAACCATCTATCTGACACCCAGGAGAGATGTGGGGAGTACTTCCCAAGAAAGGAAAGAGAGGAATCCAGGATGGAGGAGTCCTACTCATTCAGCAACAACACTTCTCTTGGCTTCTACTGGCTTCCAGTGTGTGCTTCCTTATTTATACACAAGGTTATTTATTTAGCTTTTCATATTCAGAGGCCATGAGCAGGGCCAGGCTGGTAGGTTTATGATGGTTGGCTCTCTGAACACTGTCTTGTATGGTACTCAGAGAGAGAGCTTGCTGATTTGAGAAAGGAAAACAAATTAATTCAAACAGCTGGGATTTTTAAAATGGATGACAAAAGAGATTTTTCTTTTCTCACATCATTTCTTTCTTTTGGTCTATTGGGAGGGATTTAAGGACACCTGGTTCAGATTCCTTTAGGCTTCTGACTTCCTATTTGGAATTTAAGTTTTTGTTTATTAATTATCTGTGAATCACAGGGTTGATCCCTGGATCAGGAAGATCCCCTGAAGGAGGACATGGCAACCCACTCCAGTATTCTTACCTGGAGAATCCCATGGACAGAGGAGCCTGGTGAGCTACAGTCCATTAGGTCAGGATTGCACAGAATCAGACATGATGAAAGAGACTTAGCAATTATCTATGTAGAGTCCAAGAAGCTCTCAGATTTTTTTTTTTTTTT
>SJYW01001294.1:2039439-2103281 GCA_006410735.1 Raphicerus campestris
ATTCTCCAGGCAAGGACACTGGAGTGGGTTGCCATTTCCTTCTCCAATGCATGACAGTGAAAGTGAAGGGGCTCAGTTATGTCCAACCCTCAGCGACCCCATGGACTACAGCCTTCCAGGCTCCTCCGTCCATGGGATTTTCCAGACAAGAGTACTGGAGTGGGGTGCCATTGCCTTCTCCGATATATACACTACCACGTGTAAAATAGATAGCTAGTGGGAAGCTGCCCTATAGCACAGGGAGCTCAGCTTCTTGCTCTGTGATGACCTAGAGGGGTGGCATGGGGATGAAGGTTCAAGAGGGAGGGGATATGTGTATACATATAGCTGGTTCACTTCATTGTAGAGCAGAAACCAAGACAACATTGTAAAGCAATTATCCTCCAATTAAAAGTAAAGTGAAAGAAAGTGAAAGTCACTCAGTCATGTCCAACTCTTTGCAACCCTGTGGACTATAGAGTTCATGGAATTTTCTAGGCCAGAATACCAGAGTGGGTAGCCTTTCCTTTCTCCAGGGATTCCTCCCAACCCAGGGATCGAACCCAGGTCTCCTGCATTGCAGGCAGATTCTTCACTAGCTGAGCCACAAGGGAAGCCCCAATTAAAAGTAAAACAAACAACTCCCCCCACCCCACCCCCCTGCTTTCTCTGTCTTGCTTGTAGGTCTCCCTTGGACATGGCTTGTGTTCATTAATTTTTTCTTCCTATTTCTTTAGATAACACCAAGCCAGATTTGGCCCCAAACTCCACCCACCCCCACCAACTTTATAGTTTCTTCGCCAATGCTCTGTCTAGGCTTGTCAGGAGAGATCCACAGTGGCTGGTGGGGAAGAGTGAGTTAGCATTTGCCAGGAGGGAGCAAAGGTGTTTGCAAGGGGAGATGTGATGATGGTGAGAGAAAGAGATGTTATTACCCTTCTCCAATCTCTCTGGAAGTGGGAGAGAACGAGCAGCTTCTCCTCAAGGGGCGTGAGGGCAATAGACTCTCAGGAGGACCAGAGTTCAATCAAGGAATAGGTCATAGACTATCCAGCAAGGACTCTGGTCATATAGGCTAGTCGTTCAGGACACTGTGGAAATCCAGTAGGCATGTGGGAGGGTCTTAAAGATCAGCACTGGGGAGGAGGCACAGTGCAGTGTGGACATGAAACTAAAGCTGGGAACTGATGCCCAGAGATCTTGTGTTTAGGATGGACAAAAAGAGAAGCTTGGCAGGACTGGCTGGCACAGGGGGAGATGTCAGGTGACACCTACAGCCTGAGAGGCCCCTAGTGAAAAGTTAACTTCAGCAGTGGACTATGTCATCTTGGAAGCCTTGGCCTCCAAGGGTCAGGATTGGAGACAGATTAAGTAAGAGATGAGACCAATCTCCAGGAAGGTTTGGCTCAAGTGATTGGGAGAGAGTGTTGAGCATCTCTCCTGACACTTACAGTGGGTGGATCTGCACTATGTACAGCCCTCGAGGAATGCTCCCCCACTGTGCTGCAGAAAAGAGGAAGTGCTCTTCCTCTTTCAAGAGGGTAAAGACAAGAGAAATGTTAACCCCTCTGCCCATCTATATAGGGCTTCTCAGGTGGCTCAGCGGTAAAACATCTGCTTGCCAACACAGGGGACTCGGGTTCAATTCCTAGGTCAAGAAGATCCCCTTGAGAAGAAAAAGCAATCCATTCCAGTATTCTTGCCTGGAAAATCCCATGGACAGAGAAGCCCTGTGGGCTAATCCATGAGGTTGCAAAGAGTCAGACATGACTAGAGCACCAACACAATATATCCATACAGCAAAAAATGACTTCATCCAAGAAATGCAGTATTTCACCTTTGGGTCACTTCCTCTTTGGCAGAATAGAGGCTGGTGAATGTCAAGGTACAGTTACTTGTCTAAGCAAATGGGCTGGAGGTCTCCGAGGGACCTGGCCTCCATCTGTCGTTTCTTGTAGGTTAAAAGGGAAATCAGTGATGGGTGAACTGAGCTCCCTCTCATCTTTGGAGACCAAGTCCATGTATTTCCATCCCAGCATTTCACTCTCAGCTTTTTTTTTTCCTAGAAGAATTCAAGATCTTTGTGGTTTTAGCTTGATTTTCTAATTTTTATCTCTCAAAAAAATTTTTTTAGTAATTAAATCCCTTTGTTAAGCAAATGTTTATACAGAACCACAATAAACAATGAACAAAAAACTCAGAATCTTACCAGAATGGATTTATTTTATAACTTCACATTTATAACACTTTACTTTGTATACTGAGAATACATGAGAACAATGAGGCCATTTTTACAAATACAAAAAACACATGAAATCCGGGTGTATCACTTTGTTTGAACAGTATTGAAAAACTGAACTTATAAAGATAAGTACTCACAAGTGGTACCTTTTTTTTTTTTAATAAAAGACTTTTCTTACAATTTCAGGATATTCCTTCAGTTAAAATTATTTACCATCAGAATAATTTATTTCTTATGATCACTAATAATAGTCAACAATAGCTGGAAAACTGATCACAAAGATAACAGACAGTAAGCGCTCCGACTTACCACAAGCACTTAATGGTTTCTAATGCAACGTTGTCACAACCGGACAGATTACCTATTTACTCATTATTGCAGGACTGTTAGAAAAAGAAGAGAACATGCACTGATCAGACAGTACGCATGGGAAAGATAAGAGAAAGAGCCCCCGTGTATTGAGGGCTTTCTCTGTTCCAGACATCATGTTAAGTGCTTAAAAGGCATTACGTCACTTGATCCTAACAACAACCCTATTCGATAGTTCTCCCATTTTTCTGATGAGGAAAACTGATACTTAGAGAAGCGAAAGCCAATTGTTTATTGTATATACAAAGCTGCCAGGATGTGAGACATTGATTGTGTTGGAGCCTTGTGTAGTGCTTAACTGAATGATGCCCATTTACGGTTGAAGCACACTTGGCATCACAGGACATGCATAAGCCTGACTGAAACCTGTCTGAAGTGCTATGAGTTCCTTAATCTATGAAGAAGGAATAGAAGTTTAGCTGTGTGCTTGGATCTCACCAGGGGATCTTTTTTCCAAGGTCTGCACAAAATGAGTCAATCTGGAAACAACAGTGAGCCTGCTGGCAAACGCCAGTGTGTTAAAATCTGGATATCAGCACACTTGTGTCTGTCTATCTGTTATCTAATAGAGATTTAAAGAGTGTAAAATACAGTTTCAACATGGAACTGCAGAAATGTCCCTGCAGAACTACAAAGCATGATTTGAAAACTGCGATCACAGTGGAGAGTGGATTAGGAAGAGTCACAGAGGTCCCAACTTCCGTCTGTGCTCTGCCACCTGTTAGCGTTTTGATGTTGAGCAGATCATGTAACCCATATGGACTTTTTTTTCTTTCTTACTTATCTAGTTATTTTTAATTGGGAGATATTTTTTTAAATTATGTTTAGTTTTGGTTGTGCCATTTGACAATGTGGGATCTTAGCTCCCCAACTAGGGATCAAATCTTCAACCCCTGCATTGGAACTGTGGAGTCCTAATCACTGCACCATCAGGGAAGTCCCCCCTCTCTTTTAAAATGAGCATAATTATACCACACGGGGGATCCTGTACACATGAAATGAGATACATGTAAAATGCCTGGCACAGAGCATTTTCTCAGGAACTATTGGCTCACTTCCTCTCTTCTTTGTCTTTGCTGTCACTAAAAATCTTCTCTAACCATTGGCCTGATCAAAATATGGTCGGTGCACCCCTGCTCCTCCAGGCCCTCCGTGATGTCTACCTTTTCTTGAGAATGTCCCTCATACCATAGACTTCTGTGTCTTTGGGGGTAACATACTGCCTGGAACCATCTATCTGACACCCAGGAGAGATGTGGGGAGTACTTCCCAAGAAAGGAAAGAGAGGAATCCAGGATGGAGGAGTCCTACTCATTCAGCAACAACACTTCTCTTGGCTTCTACTGGCTTCCAGTGTGTGCTTCCTTATTTATACACAAGGTTATTTATTTAGCTTTTCATATTCAGAGGCCATGAGCAGGGCCAGGCTGGTAGGTTTATGATGGTTGGCTCTCTGAACACTGTCTTATATGGTACTCAGAGAGAGAGCTTGCTGATTTGAGAAAGGAAAACAAATTAATTCAAACAGCTGGGATTTTTAAAATGGATGACAAAAGAGATTTTTCTTTTCTCACATCATTTCTTTCTTTTGGTCTATTGGGAGGGATTTAAGGACACCTGGTTCAGATTCCTTTAGGCTTCTGACTTCCTATTTGGAATTTAAGTTTTTGTTTATTAATTATCTGTGAATCACAGGGTTGATCCCTGGATCAGGAAGATCCCCTGAAGGAGGACATGGCAACCCACTCCAGTATTCTTACCTGGAGAATCCCATGGACAGAGGAGCCTGGTGAGCTACAGTCCATTAGGTCAGGATTGCACAGAATCAGACATGATGAAAGAGACTTAGCAATTATCTATGTAGAGTCCAAGAAGCTCTCAGATTTTTTTTTTTTTTTTTCCTTATGAAGAAGAATCAAGACCTTCCTTGCCCAAGGGACTTCCCTGGCCACTCAGAGGTTAAGGCTCCACTTTCAATGCAGGGCATATGGGTTCAATCCCTGGTTGGGGAACTAAGATCCCACATACCCCACGATGCAGCCAAAAAGATGAAAGAAAAACAAAATAAAACCTTGAATGCTTTGATTTCAACTGTGCAAATTATAGAGAAAAAAAGACTGAAAAGGTCTTAGCCTAATAACATGGCTGTCCCTCCACCCACCGTCTGTGGGTCGCCCTTGGAGTTGGGTTTTAGTCGTTAGCCTCATTACCCCAGTGGCCATAGCCATCCCCTCCCTCCGGCTCTTCAGTATCCTCATTTTCGAAAGCGGCCTCTTCCTCTTCTTCTTCCCGGATGATCTTCATTAACTGCAGGAAGCTGGGAGGCCGGCCCTGGTCTTTCAGCTCCCTAAGTCAACACCAGAGTACCTCACTGAGGCTTGCCCCGACCATGACCTGCTCCAGGCGGATTTGATCGGCGGTGTTCCTGGGGATCACTCGCTTCTCCACCGCTCTCCGCAGCAGGGTTTCTAATCGTAGCACGTAGGCTGAGACTTTCTCTCCTTCCTCCTGATAGGTTTTCAGGTACTTCACCTGGGAGGTCCGGCGGCTCTCCAGGTTCCCAAACACTTGCTTAAAAATGCTTCCAAACACTCCTCCACGCTGATGGATGGTCTGCCTGAACTATGTGCATGAGGTCCAGGGCTGGCCCACGAAGGCTTTCCATCAACCATCTCTTCTTTTCTGCCTCTGCTACCGGCCACTCTTTGACTATCTCAGTGGCCTGTTCCAACCAGACTTCAAAGGGCTCTTCCTTGGGGGCAGGCATGGCGCTGCCTGAGAACACTCTCAGCTTCCAGTACCTCATAGGGAGCAGAGGCTGAGGGGCTTGTGCTATCACCTGTCCCAACATGTGGGCCAGTAACTCTGGTGAGATGCAGGGCACGGCAGCTGGAGACAACCCCTGGTGCCCAAGTGCCCAAAACATTCCCGAGACCGTCTGTCCCTCTTTTTCTAGAAAGAGCTTCAGTCTTTCCAGAAATTCCGTGTCCTGGTTAGGGGTCTTGAAGATGACTTTCCAGATGCCTCTCTTGCCCTGAACCTCACTGGGGATCACAGAGACCTCAGGGTCCTCAAGCAACTCTAACAGCACCGTGTTGGCATTCTCCTGCTTCTGGAATATTTTGCCAAGGAGTCTATGCCTGCCCAAAGGCTTTAAAGTCTCCTGCAGGACCTCCTGAATCTCATCCTCGCTGCAGTCCACTGGGATCCCCATAACCATCAGTGATTTCTGATCATCCACACTCAGAATCCTGCACCAGTCCTCCAACAGGGCCAGCACCATTGCCGGATACTGACTTGCTGGAACTCTATGGCTACTGATTAGCTTATGGGACAGACTGGCACTGACTTCATATTGAGAATATCCCAGATGAGCTTCTAGACTTATAACCCACCAGTTAACAGGTCCTGGACCAAACACCCTTGCTGCTCAGTGGCAAGAACTTGGCCCTTTCCGTGAGGTCTCCAGACCTGCCCCAGGTTAGTATCTCAGCTATGACAGGACCATGGCCAGAGGCTCTGCAGTCTGGTTGAGGAGGGAGGTGGGGACCTGCCCCACTGGAAGCACATGGCAGTTCCTTTCACCCTTCTCTGGGTCTCTGCCGCCTCACCTCTCTCTAGCCAGTGGGGAGCTGCCTCCACTTTGACAGACAGAACTCTTGGAGGGAAGTTTCCCAGCAGAGTGGCTTGGGCTCCTAGGGAAACAAAGCTCAGTTTTATCACACAGCCCTCTCCTGGGAAGCATGGGTACCTGGTGAGGGATCGAAGCGGGAGGGAGGAATAGGGAGAGTGCCTTACAGTTGAGTCATCGCTCTTCTTTGCTTACAGTGACTTTTTATTCTCTTGGGGACCCTCCTGCAATCGGGCTTCCTCACCATATACTCATCAGGCATGCCAGTTAATGGAGCTCCAGTGATGGACAGGACTCAAGGTCTTTCCCACATGAAAAGTGAAATCGGGAGCCTGTTTGTTAGGTACCTGTTTGTTCCAGAATGTTCTGTGACATCCAAGGTGCTTATGTATTCAGCTTCTAGTACAAGAAGATGTCACCCATTCAGCACAGTGGTGTATCTGGGTGTCTCTCCACTTCAGCCAAGCCAAGCTGCCCTGTATAAATATAATAAATAGTGTACTTTTATGACAATAATAGCCAATGTCCCTGGAGGAGGAAATGGCAGCTCACTCCAGTATTCTTGCCTGGGAAATCCCATGGACAAAGGACCCTGGCAGGTTACAGTCCGTGGGGAAGCACAGTCAGACATGACTTATAGACTCAACAATGACAATACCCAATGTGAAGACTGTTAATACACTTATTCAAAAATACAGCAATTCTTGGAAATTTTCTGGTGGTCCCGTGGTTGAGACTTGGTGCTTTTACTGCCAGGCTCACAAGCATTGCCATGCAGCCAAAAAAAAAAAAAAAAAAAAAATTACCCCCCCCAAATCCTTCATAATCTAATTAATGCTACTAAACAATATTGAGTTACTTCATTCCTTTGATTAAAAATCCAATTAGAATCATTCAAACATTTAAAATCAGCTTAATATGGGTTTAGCAATATAACTTGCATAATATGCTTTAACATAATAACATAGATACAACTTAATATAGGTTTTACAATCTACAAAAAACTCAGAGCCAAATAAATTAAACTTGAAGTTATGAATTAATTCTCTTTGGTTATCCCTGCTTATGCTTTGCAAATGCACAACTAGGGGTTTTCTTTTCTATAAATGTTAAGTTAGTAACACAAAGCTTTCTTCCTAGTATCTGAACTTGAATGGGTCATTTGAAAAGCAAAGAAAAAGACAGGAGGCACATCTGTGAAGAAGCAGTGGAGATCAGGAGATCAGCTGATTTAAAAAGGGAAGAGCTTCTATCTCAAGTTGTCATGGAGTATTAAGTGGCTACGATCATTCTTGCCCTAAAATTCTCCATCAGTCCAAATGGGGCCCATATGCCACCATACCAACTTGCAGCTAAAGCAGGAGAGCTGCTCCTGCTGCANTCTCAAGTTGTCATGGAGTATTAAGTGGCTACGATCATTCTTGCCCTAAAATTCTCCATCAGTCCAAATGGGGCCCATATGCCACCATACCAACTTGCAGCTAAAGCAGGGGAGCTGCTCCTGCTGCAGGCGCATTTCCTGAGTCCTGGAAGGTGCTGAAAGGGGGTGTGTGTGCCAGAGGGCAGGGAGGGCAAAATGCTGGATTGCCCTGCAGCCCCAGGGATCTGAGCACATTGACTCCTCCCTCATGCCTCATGACCCTCTTCTAAGATATGGGTGACCTTCCCAGTTATAATATTTAAGGGAAACAAGAGATGTCAAAAGACATTGCGTACCCAGGAAGAAACACCTCTTAAGGTCTTACATAACTGTCCTGCTCAAGTTAGGCTATCTTTGAGTGGCTTTTTCCTCCAAAGGCTATCTCAACCTGCAATGCAAACTTCCATATAGAAGGACGGCAAATGAAACGCCCCTGGTACACCGTAAGGCCAGTGAAAGTGTTAGTCACTGGTCATGTCCCACTCTTTTTGATCTCACAGATTATAGCCCTCCAGGCTTCTCTGTCCATGGGATTTCTGAGGCAAGAATACTGGAATGGGTTGCCATTTCCTTCTCCAGGGGATCTTCCCCACCCAGGGATGGAACCTGGGTCTCTTGCGTTGCAGGCTGATTCTTTACGATCTGAGCCACCTGGGTGCTTCAGGATAAGACCAAGATTGGAAATATTTGGATAGGGGAAAAAATGTGAAAATCTCACATCAAGATAGGATTAAGTGGAAAAGGAACTAGACTTTCAGGTTGAAGACCCCACTGGATTTGTTGGATCATTTAACTATATAGTCACCTTCGGCAAAGCATCTAACTCTGTTTCCTACCCTGGAAAGTCGTGATAAGGAAGCACTCATCCCTGGGGTCTGCTAGGAGTAGGAAATGTAATTCGTGTGGAAGCACTTTATTCAAATGCAAAGCACATATGGTGCTAGGTCCAAACGCCTGCCTCTGCTTCTCTCTCCCCCTGCACAGGTACGTTCCTCTGTCCTTCCTCCTCATCCTGTCATGGTGGGCTTACCTTCCAGCTGGGATTGGTTGTCCTCTAAGTTTAACTTCATTCACCTTTCCCTGGCAATTGTGGAGGAGGGCTGGGTATCAGCAGTTAGTCCTTCCAAGGGCAAGGGCTGACAATGGGACCGAATCTTTGGTTGCTCAGCCCGGCACGACGCTCCTGTGGTTAACAGTTTCCCACTCTAAACCCGCCTGGATCACTGAGCATGCCCAGAGCTCCTTCTCCAGCTGCCAAAGGATGGGCATCGTTTCTGCAGGGTTTTGCCACTGTGGAGAGAGGGGCGGGGCTGTAATCAACCCTGGGCAGGGACTGAGATGTGGAAAAGACACGGGGAATAGAAGTAAGCAATAAAGGGTCCTGGGAGGCCGTGTTACTGGCCTGATGTACCGGCGTTACATCAAAATGCCCCCTGGATGCCCACTAATCCCATGGCTGAGGCTGATCTACCCGTTCATACACACCACGTCCCCGTACACCTTTCCGCTGCTTAGCCTCACACAATTCAAGGCAACCATCACAGCCGCGCCCCACTTGCTGATCCTGCACTGGACGCGCGCGCACTAGCGCCCAGGCACGCGGCTTCTGGCAGCCTAGGAAACCCCGCGGCTCTGGCGCAGTGCGCTACAGGGGCTGTGGAATGAGGCGGGACGCCAGTGGTCCCGGGTAGGGCTGGAGATTTGGCGGGGTGGGCTTCCATGTGTATTTTTCCCCCTTTGGCGGAGGGAGGGGCGGAAGATATCAAATGAAGACCCGCCGGACCCTTCTTGGCACAGTGGCGCAGCGACGGTACACGGCGCCCTCGGCCAATACAGCGCACCCGCTTCCCCTCTCACTATACCCTTAAGTTGCCGCGCTGGGCTGTACCTGCCCACTCCTCACCTTGTTACACTTGCACAGACTGTAGATCTATTTCCTGTCTCTACACCCACCCACTTCGTATTTGCTACGCCCCTCTGTATCTCTCCCTGCCATGATGCGCCCCACCACCACCACTGTGGGAGCAGTAAGTGAGAATCTCATTTCAATTCCTGCTCCCAGTATTCCACCACGGCCGGTGGGTAGACCGAAGCTCTAGCGTCCCCGCTTCTTTTACGGTCCCCTCTTACCCGGGCGGCCTGCGCCATCTCTTCTCCAACCCCAGTGCCACCCCTCCTTCTCTCCCCCGCCCCTCCACCATGGGTGTCCCGGCGCCCGCCAGCGTGTGCCACTTTCCCCACCCATCAGCTCACACCCGGGGCAGGGGGAGGGAGCCCTCCCCACGGTGGGCACTCGTCGTGGGCCCACCTCCGCAATGCGGTAAGGAAGAGGCGCCTGGGCCGGGCAGGTCCGGGAGAGGGGCGTGGGGACCAGGGACTGCTCCCTACGATCTTCGCCCCCGCGTGCCCTGCCGGGTACTCACCGTGGCGCCCAGAGCGGTCAGTGGGCCCTCCGCTGCGCATCCATTAGCCGGTGGTCTGGCAGCTTCACTTCCGGAGCGAGGCCCTCCCTAGCCTCTCCGGCTACTCGCTCCCCTCCCCGGCGCGCCGCGCCCCGCCTCCGCCCCGCCCGCGCCTCGCTCCTCCCGCAGCTGCCGGGAACTGGCAGCCTCTCCGCTCTCGCTGCCGCAGCGGCCACCCGCCCAGACCCAACTTTGCTGCTCGAGGGATCTGGCGGGGGGCGTGGGCAGGGAGGGGAGAAAGCGGGGTCAGGGGGAGGGACCGTGAGGGGTGGGTCGCTCGCTCGCCAGCCCTTCTTCCTTTCTGTACACCTTGCGGTAGGCAGAGAGCGGCAGCCGCGGCTGCAGCCGGGGCAGGGGGTTTGTGCCTAGAGACAGGCAGACGTAGGGACTGGCAGACGGACGGACGAACAGCAAGGACCCTCCCCGAGCCCCCACGCCATGGCTGAGAGGAAGCAATCCGGGAAGGCGGCAGAGGACGAAGAGGTCCCTGCCTTTTTTAAAAACCTGGGCTCAGGCAGCCCCAAGCCTCGGCAGAAATTCTGTGGCATGTTCTGCCCGGTGGAGGGGTCCTCGGAGAACAAGACCATCGACTTCGACTCGCTGACGGTGGGCCGGGGCTCGGGGCAGGTGGTGGCCCAGCAGCGGGACGTCGCGCACTTGGGCCCCGACCCGCAGACGCCCTACTCCCGGCAGGGCCGGCGCGCCGGCGGGGAGCCATCTGTTGAATCGAGCAGGAAGGTGGAGATCCGGCGGGCCTCGGGCAAGGAAGCTCTGCAGAACATCAACGACCAGGTTGGTATGGATGGTGGTGGGGCGGTGTTGGAGACCGAGAATAGGGCGTGGGGATCGCCCCTCCCTCGCCCCCTTCCAGCTCGGCGGAGAACCGAGGATCCCAGCGTACCCACAGTCCTGCCCCGCCTCGAATATCGCTTCTTGCAGGTGCACACACACCCCACCCTGCCCGACCCCTCTCTGTGCTCGGGCTCGGTGGTGGGCGGCCGTGCGTCCACAAAGGCTGCCCGCGCCTCCCTGGGCCTGGGAGGTGGAGGGTGGGGGGTAAAGGATGGGCCTGTCCCCGACTGGGGAGGGGGTAGCATGGTTGGAGGGGGAGGGGACGGGCCGGGTTTCCATTCTTCTTCAATCCTCCCGGGTGGCTTCCGATTGCAGCTGTGGCTGGATGCCCCACCCTTTTTGATGCAGCTCCGAGCATGCAGTGGAGGGTTCGCGCGGAGGCCGGCGGGCTCCCCCGGGGTCGGGAAGGGCGGGGGCCTCGACGGCCGCTCCCCGCCGCGCCCTGCGCGCTCTCCCAGCGCCGCTCCTCGGCGCCCTCGGCGCTCGAGTCCCGAGCTCGAGGTCAGGACCATGGCCAGCGCCTCCCCGGACCGCAAGGGAGACTATCTCATCACCCTGACTCCTGTTCGCAGCGAGAGAAAAACCCAAGAGGCAGTGGAGTCACGCGAGGAAACCGCGACTCTCCTAAATAGCCCATGTGGGGAACAGAGTTCCGCTAAGTATCTGAGCAAGGGCGTCTCAGCGCTCCCCCACACCCTGCCACTATTTGGAAGGGCTTTGGGGATGGAGACTAAGTGGATTATAGTCAAAGGGTAAAAGAAAAATGAAAAGCCCTCACATTTTGAATAGATTGTCATTGATGAATTAGACGCTCCCCACCCCATACTGTGTTAAATGAGGAAACAAAGAAGACCAATTTGGTAAACCGAATTTCAGAAAATGTCATCTCTGGGAGATAAGTACAGTGTACATTTTGTCTTTGCATACCACATGTGCTTTCCTTTATCAGGGTGACCTTCATACTTGTACAATTTTTTTCTCTCAGCCTTACTGTCTCAAGTGATAAATTATAGTGCAAAAGGTTTCAACTCTTGTGTGCTGTTTGTCTCCCATGCCTATTGGTGAAGATGAGAAATCGGTCAACAATCGATTATTTATTAACAACCTATTGTGTGTGGGTATTGTGGAGATTAGCTATAAAAAGTTCAAGGTGAGTTCTCCTTAAAGATCTTCTAGAGTCGTTGGGAGTGCTCCAGACAAATCCACTGAGTGATAAGCATTTATCTGGCACTCAGGTTGTAGGCTGACAGTGAACTCATCAGAGTACAACTAAAGGTTGATGGCAATAGTCTGAACATGTTCCTGTTTCCTGATGTGGCATAGAGTTTTGCAGCTTTTGACTTATACAGGACAAGTTCTAGGAGAGATAAACTTTTTGCTGTCACTTTTTAATGACAATTAGTTACTTAACGGATTCCTCCTTGCCCAGCTCGGTTCTCTGATTTATGATTTTATGGCAGGGGATACCTGCCACCCCTATATCGGAAGAACTTAATCCAAGAACTCGTGTTATTCCATGGGATCAGATCGAAGTACATATTTCTAATAATGCAACTTACACTGAAAGCTGAGGAATGTGAAATACACTGGATGAGGACTAGACCCTGATTATATGGCACCATGGTTGTGTAATCACCTCATCTTCAACTAGTTGTGATGGAGATTCTTGTGTCCTAAAGGGAGCAGAAAAAATGCCTTGAGATAAGGAAGAGATCATTTTAAAAATGGCAGATCAGAGGGCAAAGGTTGAAAGTGGCCATCTTGATAAATATGGCAGTGAATTAAAATTCAAGTTTTAAAGACAAAGTTTCGCTGGATTGAATAACACATCTCATTTCCTGCCCATTTAGAAGCTTGGGTATTTGATCATCACAGCTACTTATTTGAACACTCTCTGAATTTCATAGAAATTCTAAATTGTAAATCTAGGGCACATGGAGGGGGAGATTCGAAGAGGAAATTCTTAACCAATACCCCAGGCAGTTTTAGCCTCTGCAAATCACATTTGCTGTAGGTATTCAGTTACTAGTAACAGGGTGCTTCTGGCTTGATCTTTCATCAGCCTTCCCTGAATTTTCCTTTTCAATGTTGCCGTATCACATAATGGCTATTCCTATGGGAATTTTTTCATTCATGACTAAGAGCATTTACCAGGATCAGTGTTTGACGATTTCTTATCTATACAAGGGAGAAAAAGGGATTGGGACACACACACACACACACACACACACAGAGCAGTAATGCTTATTTCCAAAAGTATGGTTGGACCCACCACTTTGATGGAATTGAGTAGCCATTACTCAGTTTTCAGCTAATGAGCAGGGTAACTGCCAGCATCCCAGGGCATTCTTATCTCATGCCCTGGAACAGAGAGAGGTAGCAGAGAACTTGAATGAGTGGATCCTGGGGCTCCTCTGAACCTGTATCCTCCTCTGAACCTGTATTTTTACGTATCCTTATTGTATGATCCAAAGTGACTTTGTCCACTTTTTGCTCTAGCAGATTCTGCTGTTTTTCTAGTAAGGCTTTGGGAAAGGAGGGTACAGGCTTCCTTAGCCCAGATGCCATGTGGTTTGTGGGAGATGAGGGGAGACTGAGTGTTTGCAATTGCGTTTGCAGGCGTGAGCAGGTTGGCAGCAGAAAGCAATGGGTGTGGCTTGGTTTGGGTTGGTAGACTGTGGTAAAAGGAAAATGCTGGTGTAATGAATGTGAATGAGGAAGGCTCATTACCCTCTTTTTCCTTTGTGTCCTTGGGGACGTTCGCCTTGGGCTGCAGTGAGGTTAAATAGATCACCACCCATGAAGGACTCTGAGCCTCTTTAGTTCAGTTCAGTCGCTCAGTCGTGTCCGACTCTTTGCAACCCCATGAATCGCAGCACGCCAGGCCTCCCTGTCCATCACCAACCCCCAGAGTTCACTCAGACTCTGTCCATCGAGCCAGTGATGTCATCCAGCCATCTCATCCTCTGTCGTCCCCTTCTCCTCCTGCCCCCGATCCCTCCCAGCATCAAAGTCTTCTCCGATGAGTCAACTCTTTGCATGAAGTGGCCAAAGTACTGGAGTTTCAGCTTTAGCATCATTCCTTCCAAAGAAATTGCAGAGTTGATCTCCTTCAGAATGGACTGGTTGGATCTCCTAGCAGTCCAAGGGACTCTCAAGAGTCTTCTCCAACACCACAGTTCAAAAGCATCAATTCTTTGGTGCTCAGCCCTCTTCACAGTCCAACTCACATCCATACATGACCACAGGAAAAACCATGGCCTTGACTAGACGGACTCTCCCTGCCAGTGCCCAGGGTTTCCCCAGCCTCTTCCTTTCCTCTTAGGAATCCCTTTCTTTCCACTCAGACACAGTTTATTTGTTCAGCCAGGGCTTTCAGGGTCTTTTCCCAGTAGCAAACAACTTACATAGACTAGAGTACTAGAGTATTAGGTGGTGATTCTCCACTTCCATGGGAAGGTGCCAGTGAGTGGACTAAACAATAGTGTGCTGAACGACAAAATCTCCAAGTCTGTATAATGATTTCTGATATTCCCTTCCATTCTGTGTCCCCATCCCTTCTCCCCATGTTAATTATCTTCCCAGCCCTGAGTGCCCAGTAATTCTGCTGCCTTCAACACCATCCCTTGATGGTGCTTTTTCTAGATCTTTCTCCAAAAGCAACGAGTTCTGAAACCACTCTCTCCTCCTTTGCCCCGCTCCTTCTCCCATTCAAAATCTCTTCCTTGTATTAATCTTAGCTGGAAAGAAANACACACACACACACAGAGCAGTAATGCTTATTTCCAAAAGTATGGTTGGACCCACCACTTTGATGGAATTGAGTAGCCATTACTCAGTTTTCAGCTAATGAGCAGGGTAACTGCCAGCATCCCAGGGCATTCTTATCTCATGCCCTGGAACAGAGAGAGGTAGCAGAGAACTTGAATGAGTGGATCCTGGGGCTCCTCTGAACCTGTATCCTCCTCTGAACCTGTATTTTTACGTATCCTTATTGTATGATCCAAAGTGACTTTGTCCACTTTTTGCTCTAGCAGATTCTGCTGTTTTTCTAGTAAGGCTTTGGGAAAGGAGGGTACAGGCTTCCTTAGCCCAGATGCCATGTGGTTTGTGGGAGATGAGGGGAGACTGAGTGTTTGCAATTGCGTTTGCAGGCGTGAGCAGGTTGGCAGCAGAAAGCAATGGGTGTGGCTTGGTTTGGGTTGGTAGACTGTGGTAAAAGGAAAATGCTGGTGTAATGAATGTGAATGAGGAAGGCTCATTACCCTTTTTTTCCTTTGTGTCCTTGGGGACGTTCGCCTTGGGCTGCAGTGAGGTTAAATAGATCACCACCCATGAAGGACTCTGAGCCTCTTTAGTTCAGTTCAGTCGCTCAGTCGTGTCCGACTCTTTGCAACCCCATGAATCGCAGCACGCCAGGCCTCCCTGTCCATCACCAACCCCCAGAGTTCACTCAGACTCTGTCCATCGAGCCAGTGATGTCATCCAGCCATCTCATCCTCTGTCGTCCCCTTCTCCTCCTGCCCCCGATCCCTCCCAGCATCAAAGTCTTCTCCGATGAGTCAACTCTTTGCATGAAGTGGCCAAAGTACTGGAGTTTCAGCTTTAGCATCATTCCTTCCAAAGAAATTGCAGAGTTGATCTCCTTCAGAATGGACTGGTTGGATCTCCTAGCAGTCCAAGGGACTCTCAAGAGTCTTCTCCAACACCACAGTTCAAAAGCATCAATTCTTTGGTGCTCAGCCCTCTTCACAGTCCAACTCACATCCATACATGACCACAGGAAAAACCATGGCCTTGACTAGATGGACTCTCCCTGCCAGTGCCCAGGGTTTCCCCAGCCTCTTCCTTTCCTCTTAGGAATCCCTTTCTTTCCACTCAGACACAGTTTATTTGTTCAGCCAGGGCTTTCAGGGTCTTTTCCCAGTAGCAACAACTTACATAGACTAGAGTACTAGAGTATTAGGTGGTGATTCTCCACTTCTATGGGAAGGTGCCAGTGAGTGGACTAAACAATAGTGTGCTGAACGACAAAATCTCCAAGTCTGTATAATGATTTCTGATATTCCCTTCCATTCTGTGTCCCCATCCCTTCTCCCCATGTTAATTATCTTCCCAGCCCTGAGTGCCCAGTAATTCTGCTGCCTTCAACACCATCCCTTGATGGTGCTTTTTCTAGATCTTTCTCCAAAAGCAACGAGTTCTGAAACCACTCTCTCCTCCTTTGCCCCGCTCCTTCTCCCATTCAAAATCTCTTCCTTGTATTAATCTTAGCTGGAAAGAAATCCCAAGGATTGAAGGCATTCATCTCTTATGTAACCGATACACAAGTTGTCCCCAGAGATATTTGTTTGATAATAAACTAGCCTGTTCAACAGAATAGATGTCTAGTTAGTGGGTTGTGTGGTAGAGATTTGGCTGGGAGCCTAGGAAAAGGGCATTAATTTGATATTCCAGAAGCCACATCATTTCAAAAGGGGAGACACAAAAATGGACATTCGTGTGTTCGGGGTGCCAAAAACCGTAAGATCGATCTGGGTTTGAAGGCAGTGAGGTACTTGGGGAGATGAAGGAAATCATTATGATCTATAATTACTGGTTACTCTTGATTTCCCAAAGTGAAAGTGAAAGTTAAGTCACTCAGTCGTGTCCGACTCTTTGCGACCCCATGGACTGTAGCCTGCCAGGCTCCTCCGTCCATGGGATTTTCCAGGCAAGAGTACTGGAGTGGGTTGTCATTTTCTTCTCTAGGGGATCTTCCCCACCCAGGGATTGAAACCAGGTCACCCGCATTGTAGGCAGACGCTTTACTGTCTGAGCCATGATCACATAGTTAGTTAAAATTTTAAAAGTCATTGTGGTGTAATACAAATAACATACCATTTACTTTCTCAACCATTTTAAAGGGTACAGTTAAGTCATGTTAAATATATTCATACTGTCATGCAATCATCCAGAATTTTTTCATCTTGCAAAGCTGAAACTCTATGCCCATTAAACTTTGAATTCCCCGTTCCCCTGACAACCACCCTCCTACTGTCTGTCTCCAGGAATTTGACTCCTCTAGGTACTTCATGTAAGTGGATTCATATAGTTTTTGACTTTTTGTGACTGGCTGATTTCACTTAGCATCCTGCCCTCAAGTATCATCCATGTGGTAACCTGCGGTGAGATTTCTTTCTTTTTTAAGGCTGAATGATATTCTTAGAGTTAGTTCAATTTTCAGAAGTTATTGATGATTGAAAAATTTGTTACTCAATGATTGAGTCTACACTGAATTCGTTGTGAGAGGAAGTAGGAATAATAGTTGGGATGAAGTAGACTCACCCAGCCTGGGGCCCAAGGCCTGAGCAGATGGAAATTCCTACCAACTAAATAGCCTCTTCCATCTTCCTTGCCCTGTAGCTTGAAGGTGGAGAGGACAATTGCTCTTCTTGAACCTTCAGTGACAATGTCTGGCCACGACCTCTTGAATGTTACATGGTTCACCAACTTGGAGGCCATGGAAATCAGGCAGGGCAGAGGCATTTCCTATCCTTCGTAAAGACAAGGTCTTATGGGTTCTTTGGTGACACTCTCTGCTTCTTTAGGAATGAAAGGAGAGTCAGGTGATGGACTCACATGTGTANTCTCTCCTCCTTTGCCCCGCTCCTTCTCCCATTCAAAATCTCTTCCTTGTATTAATCTTAGCTGGAAAGAAATCCCAAGGATTGAAGGCATTCATCTCTTATGTAACCGATACACAAGTTGTCCCCAGAGATATTTGTTTGATAATAAACTAGCCTGTTCAACAGAATAGATGTCTAGTTAGTGGGTTGTGTGGTAGAGATTTGGCTGGGAGCCTAGGAAAAGGGCATTAATTTGATATTCCAGAAGCCACATCATTTCAAAAGGGGAGACACAAAAATGGACATTCGTGTGTTCGGGGTGCCAAAAACCGTAAGATCGATCTGGGTTTGAAGGCAGTGGGGTACTTGGGGAGATGAAGGAAATCATTATGATCTATAATTACTGGTTACTCTTGATTTCCCAAAGTGAAAGTGAAAGTGAAGTCACTCAGTCGTGTCCGACTCTTTGCGACCCCATGGACTGTAGCCTGCCAGGCTCCTCCGTCCATGGGATTTTCCAGGCAAGAGTACTGGAGTGGGTTGTCATTTTCTTCTCTAGGGGATCTTCCCCACCCAGGGATTGAAACCAGGTCACCCGCATTGTAGGCAGACGCTTTACTGTCTGAGCCATGATCACATAGTTAGTTAAAATTTTAAAAGTCATTGTGGTGTAATACAAATAACATACCATTTACTTTCTCAACCATTTTAAAGGGTACAGTTAAGTCATGTTAAATATATTCATACTGTCATGCAATCATCCAGAATTTTTTCATCTTGCAAAGCTGAAACTCTATGCCCATTAAACTTTGAATTCCCCGTTCCCCTGACAACCACCCTCCTACTGTCTGTCTCCAGGAATTTGACTCCTCTAGGTACTTCATGTAAGTGGATTCATATAGTTTTTGACCTTTTGTGACTGGCTGATTTCACTTAGCATCCTGCCCTCAAGTATCATCCATGTGGTAACCTGCGGTGAGATTTCTTTCTTTTTTAAGGCTGAATGATATTCTTAGAGTTAGTTCAATTTTCAGAAGTTATTGATGATTGAAAAATTTGTTACTCAATGATTGAGTCTACACTGAATTCGTTGTGAGAGGAAGTAGGAATAATAGTTGGGATGAAGTAGACTCACCCAGCCTGGGGCCCAAGGCCTGAGCAGATGGAAATTCCTACCAACTAAATAGCCTCTTCCATCTTCCTTGCCCTGTAGCTTGAAGGTGGAGAGGACAATTGCTCTTCTTGAACCTTCAGTGACAATGTCTGGCCACGACCTCTTGAATGTTACATGGTTCACCAACTTGGAGGCCATGGAAATCAGGCAGGGCAGAGGCATTTCCTATCCTTCGTAAAGACAAGGTCTTATGGGTTCTTTGGGGACACTCTCTGCTTCTTTAGGAATGAAAGGAGAGTCAGGTGATGGACTCACATGTGTACTACCACTGAATGTCCAAGCTTGAAAGAGACCTTAATGATTGTCTGATCATCTCATTTTAGAGGTGGAGAATTGGATGTTCAGAAAGACAACTCTTCACCCTGTGGAACTCATGTGACAGTCCCACAACGGGGGTGAAGGCCTCTTACTGCCCAGTCCCACTGCAGTCCTACACCAGTAAAACCTTGTTGTTTAGGGCTTCCCTGATGGCTCAGATGGTAAAGAATATGCCTGCAATGCTGGATCAAACTTGGGTTTGATCCCTGGGTTGGGAAGGTACCCTGGAGAAGGGAATGGCAAAAACCTTGTTACTTATATAGCACTAAGTAACTTTAGAATGTATTTGTGGGAAAAGGTGAACTTCACGTCCTATGAATCTGTCAACTTTATTGCTCCCTAGAATGTACATTTACAGTCTAGATCCTGTATTTTTAAAAAATTTTAATTAAATTAATTTTAAAATTAAAAATTTTTTTTTATTTTTATTTTTTGGCTATGCTGCATGCCTTGTAGGATCTTATTCCCTGACTAGAGATTGAACCTGTGCTCCCTGACTTTCACTATGTGATTAAAGAACATCTTAATCATTATGGTATACTGAGTTGTTTTCTATATTAATTATTATTTTTTCATTTTATCTCCAAAGAATTAACTATTGAACTGCTGCAAAAATAGTTCTGAGTAGTTCTGTTTTTTTTTGTTTCTGTACTCTGTACAAATGTACTCTGAAGCCATTTACGAAAAAGACCATTGATCTGTTTTTATGAATGTGTCCTACACCGATGATATTCTTAAACACAAGACATGGCTTCAGATATCTCTGGACAGAGGCCAACTCTGACCGTATGAATGACTTTTCTAAGATTGGAGCAATGTGATGACAATGTGATTTTACCACTTGATGTAAATCATGAACTACAAGCAAATAATGAGGGAGTCAATAGAAGCCTTGGCAGGTGTGTTGATGGGCACTTGGGTTGGTTGCATCCTGTGGCCAAGGCTAGTAGCGGAGGCCAAGAGCTGCACACAGATAGTGCCTTGAAGGGAGAGCACCTGGTCTTGAAGATGGCTTGAGGTTTGCATTTGAGACATACAAACAGCTTTCCTGGGCTCTGATTTTGATGACAGACCCAGATAAGTGCTCTTGCAAGTAGAAAGCTTATGAAGACAAAGAGAAGACT
The DNA here is from genome assembly GCA_006410735.1 of Raphicerus campestris. Classification (NCBI taxonomy): domain Eukaryota; kingdom Metazoa; phylum Chordata; class Mammalia; order Artiodactyla; family Bovidae; genus Raphicerus; species Raphicerus campestris. The sequence goes on from SJYW01001294.1 coordinate 2,059,619, forward strand.
GTGAGCTTGGCTTCCCAACTCCTAGCCCAGAACTCTTTCCATTGGAGAACTGCCTCAAAATCAGAGCCCGGATAGCATTTCCTATATTATTTCTCTGTTTGTATACTCCTACCAAAAGTGAATGAGAAACATTGTTTATCAGCATCCCTGACATCACTGGGCAATAGAGCTCTTATAGATATTTCAAAAATTCATAGATGACAAGTGGTATACTGCTTTTTGCAGATTTTCCTACTAATATATTCATATTTTAAAGACTGATTTGTAAAAAATTATATATTAAAATTGATACATTTAAAAATTACTTATTACGCATTATTTCCTAGTTTGCATCTAGTTTTTTTTTTTTTACTGCCTTTATTTTTTGACATCCAAATTTAACTTTTACATAGTTAAGTCAGTTCATCTTTTTTAACATGTGTTTTGCCTTTCATGATTGCTTTTAACTTGGATGTCTTTTAAAATTCTCTTGGGTTATGTGTTTATTTATACCGAAATCTGGCAATTAATTTTTGTCTATAACTTGAAGTAGGGTTAAACTTAATTTTCCAAATAGTTAGCCAGCTGTCCAAAAGGCATTTTTTTGAATGATATTTCTCCACTTATTTTTTATATACTCAACTTTTCATATATCTCTGCATGTTTTTTGCCTTCCTGCTCTGTTTCACTGATGTGTATTTCTAATTTCATAAGATTCAAAACCACTTTAGTTACTATAACTTTTTAAAAATTGAGGTATAGTTGATTTACAATGTTATATTAGTTTCAGGCGTACAACATAGTGATTCAAAATTTTTATAGTTATTATAAAATACTGACTTCATTCTCTGTGTTATACTGCAACATTTTAATATCCTTACTTTTCTTCATTTTTTCCATGAAAGATAGTTTCAGTGTAGAAACTCGATATGATTTTACCAAAATTATAGTAAATTTAAATATTGAATTATAATTTATAATGAATATAAATAAATCATATTTATTTTTAAGATAGTAAGCCTTTCTACCTCAGTTCACAGTATGTATTGCCATTTTCCAGATATTCCGTTCTATTCCTCTGAAATGTTTTCTTACATTTATTCCCAGCTGTTTTGTTGCTCTTGCGAGTGGGAGATTTCCCCACTGTACACTGTGATTTACTTTCAGGTGACTCTTGAGTTCCTAATGCATAGAGCACTTATTCATTTGGCTGCACCGGGCCTTAGTTTGGCACACAGAGTCTTCACTGCAGCCCGTGGGCTTCTCTAGTTGTGCCACATGGCCTCTAGAGGGAGGGCTCAGTAGTTGTGGTGCTTGGACTTAGTTGCCCTCTCAATACCCCTTGTCTGTACAAGGGCAGATTAGACTGAGGGCTCTGAAGAGAGCTGAGCGCTGGAGAATTGATGCTTTTGAACTGTGGTGTTGAAGAAGACTCTTGAGAGTCCCTTGAACTACAAGGAGATCCAACCAGACCATTCTAAAGGAAATCAGTCCTGGGTGTTGATTGGAAGGACTGATGCTAAAGCTGAAACTCCAATACTTTGGCCACCTCATGCGAAGAGTTGATTCATTGGAAAAGACTCTGATGCTGGGAGGGATTAGGGGCAGGAGGAGAAGGGGACGACAGAGGATGAGATGGCTGGATGGCATCACGGACCCGATGGACATGAGTCTGAGTGAACTCCGGGAGTTGGTGATGGAAAGGGAGGCCTGGCGTGCTGCGATTCATGGGGTCGCAAAGAGTCGAACACGGCTGAGTGACTGAACTGAACTGAACTGAAAGCTATGGTTGGTAAAGAAGCAGCAGGCACTCACATTACTTAGAATGGGGGGGATTTTGTTTGGTATTTTGTGACTTGGACAACGTTCTTATTTATTTATTTAGAAATTTTGTTGGAATACAGTTGGCTTAACATGTTGTGTTGGTTTCAGGTGTAGAGCAAAGTGGACTGGTTAGACACATGCACATATCCAGTCTTTTTTAGATTCTTATCCTACACAGCAGCAGCAGCAGCATCCTACACAGACCATTATAGAGTACTGAGAAGTGTTCCCTGTGATGGACAGTAGGTCCTTATTAGTAATCTATTTTACATATAGTAGTGTGTATACATCAATCCTAATCTCCCAATTTATCCCTCCCTTCCCCTTTCCTCCGTGGTAGCCATGTTTGTTTTCCAAGTCTGTGACTGTATTTCTGTTTTGTAAATTCATTTGCATCATTGTTTTTTAGATTCCACACGTACGTGGTATGATGGTATTTCTCTCTCTGTCTGACTTACTTCACTAACTATGATAATCTCTAGGTCCATCTATGTTGTTGCAAATGACATTTCATTCTTTTTATTTCTTTCTTTATTTTTTAATTGAAGGATAATTGCTTTACAGAACTTTGTGGTTTTCCATCATCAACAAGAATTAGCCATAGGTATTTCATTCTTTTTTTATGGCTAATATTCCATTGTATGTAACTACCACATCTTCTTTACCTGTCGATGGACATTTAGGTTGCTTCCATGTCTAGGCTATTGTAAATAGTGCTGCAATGAACATCGTGATGCATGTATCTTTTCAAATTATGTTTTTTTCCAGATATATGCCCAGGAGTCGTATTGCTGGGTCATATGGTAACTCTATTTTTAGCTTTCTAAGGAACCTTCCTATTGCTCTCTGGGCTTCTCTGATAAAGAAGTAAAGAATCCACCTGCAATGCAGGAGACCCCGGTTTGATTCCTGGGTCAGGAAGATCCACTGGAGAAGGGATAGGCCACCCACTCCAGTGTTCTGGCCTGGAGAAGTCAATGGACTGTATAATTCATGGGGTCACAAACAGTCGGACACTACTGAGCAACTTGTACTTCACCTCACTTCATATTGCTCTCCTCAGTGGCTGTACCAATTTACATTCCCGCCAACAGTGTAGGAGGGTTCCCTTTTCTCCACACTCTCTCCAGCATTGATTATTTATTTGCAGACTTTTTGATGATGGCTATCCTGACCAGTGTGAGGTGATAATTCATTGTGATATTGATTTGCGTTTCTCTGATAATTAATGATGAAGAAAACAATAGCAAAGATCAATGAAACTAAAAGCTGGTTCTTTGAGATGAACAAAATAGATAAACTTTTAGCCAGACTCACCAAGAAAAAAAAAAAGGGAGAGTGCTCAAATCAATAAAATTAGAAATGAAAAAGAAGTTACATTGGACACCATAGAAATTCAAAGGCTCATAAGAGACTACTACAAACAACTATATGCCAATAAAACAGACAGCATGGAAGACATATTCATATTTTGCTCCCTGTGATTTTCTAGAGGAGTCTTCCTTTGTTTTTGATCCACCATGGTCACTGAGTGGCTTTCTCTGATACTGATGCTCTGTGAAATTTACATTCGACAAGAGAGTGCCCAGGCCTTGCTGTGAGTGCCAGGCCAGCTCTTGGCAACCATTTCCTGTTTCTCAACATACTGTTAAAATCAGGACTTGGTGTGATAGAGTCTATTTTGTAGTGTTTTATGTCTGTTTCTATTTTAGAGATATCTTTCTGTCCTCCACTGAAGATGCCAAATCATTTCTTGAACTCCTCCTTCCTCGCCACCAGGAAGTGGGATCTCGTATTCTTTGTCCCATAGTAATTTTTCATAAGCTCGATATTTTCCCTTTGTATTTCCCTTCAGTTTAGGTGGAGTCCCTTCAGAATCCATGTTTTCACTGGAGGAGGGTGTGAATAGTCTTTGGCCTCATTCCCTGACTACATGTACTAGTGGAATCTTCTTTATTAGGCTTAGAGTTTGTGGATTGATTCAAACACCAAATCCTTGTCCAACTCTCATTTCTGGTGCCAGAGTTGCAGATTTTGGCTTTCACTGTGCAGTTAAATTTCAAAAACAAATTTGGGGAACAACTTAAGGGTTGCCAAATTTTTATGTTGCCAAAATAAGGATGCTAAAATAAACAAACAAAATAATCCTCCAGATAACCCCAACATGACTCTGTAGTATCATCTCACAAAATGAAGATTGTTTTAGCACCAGAACTATTAAAAGGAAAAAAAAAACTCTAGAATTTAAACCTGTGCATAAATTGAGTTTTATGAAAAATTTAATGTATTATGCTTATTTTTCTCATTTTGACCTAGATTTGTGAACACTCTTCCCCCCAGGCACCCTGGCACTGGCCACCAGGCCAGCATTGGTTGAGGTGGCATATCTCTTAAAATTTTTAAATTTTATATATTATTTTTATATTTATATAAGTATATACTAACAGTGGTTGTATTAGTGAGGTGATTCAGTTATACATATACATGTATCCATTGTTTTGCACTTTTCCCACTTAGGTTATTACAGTTTATTGAGCAGAGTTCCCTGTGCTATACAATAGGTCCTTGTTGGTTATCTATCTTAAATACAGTGATGTGTACATGTCCATCCCAAACTCCCTAACTATCCTCCCTGGCACCCTTCCCCTTGGAGAGGTGGCATATCTCTTACCTCTGCTTGTCTGGCCTTTCCCATACAGCCTCTTTCCAGAAGTGTTTATCTCCATTGGATAAAGAGACATGACCTCTCCGAGGCCAGCATGGGCAATTGTTTTAAAATGCACCTGGGATTTGTTTCAATCAAGTATGGAAAGACACACAGGTGTGGAAGTTACTGTCATGAATCAAAGACATGTGAGGTTTTATACTCACAGATTCCTAGAAGGTGGAGACAGAACATGAGTGCAAGGTTACATGGGGAGGCACGGGAGCAAGTCAGGAGGCAGTGAGAGCGAGGGGAGGACGTGGATAGGAGCCATTATTCTGGTCTCTGAGAAGGAACAAGCAAGGCATCATTAACAGGATTGGCTGGTTTGGATAATTATAGTCAGCCCTGACCGGAAAAGGAGATGGCACCCCACTCCAGTACTCTTACCTGGAAAATCCCATGGACAGAGGAGCCTGATGGGCTGCAGTCCATGGGGTCTCAAAGAGTCCGACATGACTGAGTGACTTCACTTTCACTTTCATGCATTGGAGAAGGAAATGGCAACCCACTCCAGTGTTCTTGCCTGGAGAATCCCAGGGACGGGGGAGCCTGGTGGGTTGCTGTCTATGGGGCTGCACAGAGTCTGTCACGATTGACGCGACTTTGCAGCAGCAGTCAGCCCTGACACATAGGAGCCGTCTCTAGTTGTCTGATATTTGCTTAAGGGATGGTGGGGTGGCCCTGAGTTTAAGAGGTTCAGAAAGGAGGCAGATGGGGGACTTCTCTGCAGTCTGGTGGTTAAGATGGCATGCTTCCAATGCAGGGGATGCAGGTTTGATCCCTGATCAGGGAACTAAGATCCCGTATGACATAAAGCTATAGCAAAAATGTCAAAAAATAAAAAGAAGGCAGATAGGATTGACTGGCTTGCATATGAAAGTTACACTCCCAGGAGAGTCTAGAAATCTAGAAACTGGCTCGCCCTGAGAGAGACAGTCTCTCCAGGGTCCACAAGGTCCCAGATGTCCAAGGATCAGCAATACAGAACCTAAAAAAAGCATGATCGATATAACAATACTAGCTGGTAATAGTAGACCTAAGATTATTATAAGATTCTGGCCCTACGTGTCAGTTCAGTTTAGTTCAGCTGCTCAGTCATGTCCAGCTCTTTGCGACCCCATGGACTGCAGTACGCCAGGCTTCCCTGTCCATCACCAACTCCCGGAGCTTGCTTAAACTCATGTCTATCGAGTCAGTGATGCAATCTAACCATCTTATCCTCTGTTGTCCCCTTCTCCTTACGTGTCTGTTGGTCTTAAATGTACAGAATTATTAGGTGCTTTTGTATTTGTAAGGGTGTCTCTGATAGCTCAAATGGTAAAGAATCTGCCTACAATGCAGGAAACCCAGGTTCAATCCTTAGGTTGGGAAGATCCCCTGGAGAAGGGATGGCTACCCATGCCAGTGTTCTTGCCCAGAAAATTATATGGACAGAGGAGCCTGGTGGGCTACAGTCAGTAGGGTCCAAAGAGCTGGACACAATTTCGACTTAGCCCTCTCACTCAGAGCTATCTTAGCTTAACAATAGTACACCAAAAGCAGTATATCTTTATAATGGTATTGAAATAATCCCTAACTGATCTGTGGCATGTCCAGTCATATCCTAATTAGGTGTGGCCTCTGAAATGATCATGCAGGATTCAGGAATTAAGTCCTCCAAGGTGTTATCCCAGTTTGGAGCCAGATAAAGCAATGCAGAGATGTGCTACAAACTTCTAGGGCCTGATGGGACTCTGGATTGCTTTTAGAACCCTTAAATATTTGATATTATCACCAGCTTTTTTCTCTTTCACTTTGGCCATTTAGTTAGGTAAGAAGATGTATTGGTGTTAGGTGTGTTTTGCATTCAATTACTGAGGTTTTCTTCAATATCAGTGGAGAATGTATTGTATGCAAAAGGTTGGGAAGAATTTTCCCTGTTATGGAAAGCTTTCTGGTTATACCAGATGGTGGCTTTGAGCAAATCACCTATTCCTTTAGACCTGAACATTGAAATAGTGACCTCCTGGAGTTATTGGGGTGACTGAATGCAGTATTGTATGTAAAATGCTTGGCCTGGTAGGGGCTCACCAATCTTAGCTGTTATTGTAAAATGAGTAGGAGATGGACATGCATATAAATTTTTGTTGTTCAGTCACTCAGTTGTGTCCAGCTCTTTGCAACCCCATGGACCACAGCACGCCAGGTTTCCCTGTCACTTCACCATCTCCCAGAGTTTACTCAAACTCATGTCCATTGAGTCAGAGATGCCATCCAATCATCTTGTCCTCTGTCATCCCCTTCTCCTCCTGCCTTCAATCTTTCCCAGCATCAGAGTCTTTTCCAGTGAGTCAGCTCTTTGCATCAAGTGGCCAAAATATTGGAGCTTCAGCTTTAGCATCAGTCCTTCCAATGAATATTCAGAGTTGATTTCCTTTAGGATTGTTTGGTTTGATCTTGCTGTCCAAGAGACTCTCAAGAGTCTTCTCTAGCGCCATAGTTTGAAAGCATCAGTTCTTCAGCATTCAGCCTTCTTTATTTTCACATCCATAAATGACTACTGGAAAAACCATAGCTTTGACTATATGGACCTTTGTAGGCAAAGTGATGTCTCTGCTTTTTAATACGCTGTCTAGGCTTGTCATTGCTTTTCTTCCAAGGAGCAAGCATCTTTTAATATCGTGGCTGAATCACCATCCACAGTGGTTTTGGAGCCCAAGAAGATAAAAGTCTCTCACTGTCCATTGTTTCCCCGTCTAACAGTGTGTATAAATAGAGCACCATTTGATGAGGTCCACAGCAAAGGTGTGAAATTACTTGGAGCATCAAAGTGGGAAGAGTTTATTTTCATTTAATTGATGGCCACAAATTGCAAATGAACATTCACGCCTTTCAAAGACAAATACTCTACATCTTTTCTCCACTCAAACCATACATACTCTTTACTTCTGCCTTCTCTCAGTGGATGGCTCCACTCTCTTCCCTGGAAAGTAGCGCGGGGGGCAGATCTTCAGGGAGGAACCCACTTATTTTGTCACCTGTCATTACTGGAATAGTCTTCCCTTCCCTTAAGCTCACAGCAGAAGGAAAGTCCCTAGTCTGCCCATGACCATCTGCTCACTACGCCCTGAATACCATCACCTCTGGAAACTATCCACCCGCATGGTCATCTACGGGATCATTTCCATCAGCATAAACAGCCTTTAACACCTCCATTAGAAAACAACAGAAGTAAATCTCACAAAGTCCGCTCTTGACCCCACAGTCCTCTCCGGATCCTGAGACTTTTCTACTCCTTTGTTAGCAAACTTCTAAAGACTAATCTATATTTGCTGTTTCCACTTGTCCCCTTCACTGTTTTTTTTTTTTTTTTAAAAACGAACTTTCTGTACATCACAAAGGAATGTATTTGTAAACACAGAAATAAGGCTAAAGCCCACTTTGACCATTCTCCCCATCTTGGTCCCCTCCCCTGACCAGAGATAACCAAGGTTTAGATTCCTTTGCATCCTTCCAGCCCCTTCCTTGCATATTTACCTGCGCATATATCCTTGGAGAAAATGCTTAGTATTATTTGTGTGCATGTGTGTGTGTTTGTTTTACACAAGTGATATCACTATATTGGCAACCTGTTCCTTTTCTCTCTGTGTGTTTCAGAGGTCTATGTTAGTGTGTGTGAATTATGGTAATTCTTTTAAACATTTAAAATATTATTTATTTATTTGGCTGTACTGTTCTCAGTGTTTTTAGTTGCAGCATTCGAGATCTTTAGTTGTGATACATGGAATCTAGTTTCCTGACCAGAAATTAAACCTAGGACCTTTGCATTGGAAGCACAGAGTCTTAGGCACTGGCCCACCAGGGAAGACCCTTGTTAGTTCCTTTAAACTCACATTCTTTTAACTGCTGATACTACTAATAATGACTAATATCTTTTGTGTGCTGACCATGACCTATTCTCTATTTCCGATTGTTTTACTGAGGTTACCTGTTTAGGACTTTTAATGGCCCCTGGGGAGTAGGTATTATTGTCTTCATTTTAACAAGGAAACTGAAGCCGAAAAAGACAGAAGACTTTGCCTAAGGTTAGATGCTCAGGAAGTGATGACATCAGGATATAAAATCAGGCCTTTGGCTCCAGTCTGTGCTCCTAATTATGACATTGTTCTTTGGTATGAATACGGTTGGTTTTTTGTTGTTTAGTCACTGAGTTCTGTGCGAAGCTTTGTTACTCCGCGGATTGTAACCTGCCGTGCTCGTCGGTCTGTGGGATTTCCCAGGCAAGAAGACTGGAGTGGGTTGCCATCTCCTCCTCCAGGGGATCTTCCTGACCCAGGGATCAGACGGGAGTCTCCTTCTTGGCAGGTGAATTCTTTACCACTGAGCCACCTGGGAAGCATGGTATGAATGGACCCTGTCATATTTTAGCCATGTTTCTTATTGTTTCCAGTTTTTCTTGACAATAAACTATGCTTGGGTGGCATCCTGTACGTGCTTGCTTGTTTGTGGGGGCCTATGTGTTTTGATGTGGTACACACTTAATAGTGAAACTTCTGAGGCCCAAGGTAAGCACATCTGACATTATTACAGATACTGTCAAATCACCCTTGAAAAGGACTGTCCTTTTCACACCCCCAGCAGCCCTATGGGAGCAATCTTGTTTCCCCATGATCTCACCAACACTTATGAAGTCATAAAACGTTGTGGGACTTCCCTGATGGTCCAGTGGTTAAGACTCCATGCTTCCAATGCAAGGGATATGGGTTTGATCCCTGGTCAGGGAACTAAGATCCCACATGCCCTGCAATGTGGTCAAGAAAAAAAAATTTCAGTCACATAGGTTAAAAATCGTATCTCATAATTTCCACTTGACTTTGTCTGAGTGCTAGCAGATGGAGCGTATTTTCAAAAAGTTTCTAGTCATCTATAGTATTTCTTTTGCAAACTGCCTGTTTATAATCTTACTTTTCCATGGGAATGTGTGTCTTACTCTTTTTGGTTTCTAAGAGTTGTTTATGTATTTGAAATACAACTCACTCTTCAACCGACTTTAATATGACTTCTATATCTACTGAAACTCGTAAGATGATAGCATTTTTTTGGAGTGAATTCAATGGGACCTTGTCCTGTCATTTTACTCTGTAGCCCAGTGATTTATGACGGGGCCCATTGTAATGAGTGGGTTTGAAGACAGTTTAGGGCTTCCCTCCTAACTCAGTCGGTAGAGAATCTGCTTGCATTGCAGGAGACCCGGGTTCCATCCCTGTGTCGGGAAGATCCCCTGGAGAAGGAAACGGCAACGCACTCCATTATCCTTGCCTGGAAATTACCATGGATAGAGGAGCCTGGTGGGCTGCAGTCCATGGGGTAGCAGAATCAGGGACGACTGAGCGAGCGACTAACACACAAGTTGGTAAAGCACAAACGTGACCACTAGATGGCAGTAGCACACAATCAGCTTTTTGGGGCGGAGCCTCTACAGGTTCCCTGCTGGCTCAGATGGTAAAGCGTCTGCCTACGATGCAGGAGACCCAGGTTCACTCCCTGGGTTGGGAAGATCTCCTGGAGAAGGAAATGGCAACCCACTCCAGTATTCTAAAGGCGCTCTTGCCTGGAAAATCCCATGGCAACCCACTCCAGTATTCTAAAGGCGCTCTTGCCTGGAAAATCCCATGGACCCAGGAGCCTGGTAGGCTGCAGTCCATGCGGTCGGTAGGAGTTGGACTCACTGAGCGACTTCACTTTCAATTTTCACTTTCATGCATTGGAGAAGGAAATGACAACCCACTCCAGTGTTCNTGGAGAAGGAAATGGCAACCCACTCCAGTGTTCTTGCCTGGAGAATCCCAGGGACGGAGGAGCCTGGTGGGCTGCCGTTTATGGGGTTGCACAGAGTCGGACACGACTGAAGCAACTTAGCAGCAGCAGCCAGTACTCTTGCCTGGAAAATCCCATAGAGGGAGGAGCCTGTATGTAGGCTACAGTCCACGGGGTCGCAAAGAGTTGGACACGACTGAGCGACTTCACTTTTTATACAGGTTGGGCTTCCCTGCCATCTCATGGATTGTAGCCCACCAGGCTGCTCTGTGCGTGGGATTTTCCAGGCAAGAATACTGGAGTGGGTTGCCATTTCCCCCTCTAGGGGATCTTCCCCACCCAGGAATCGAACTCACATCTCTTGCATTCTGAATTGGCAGGCGGGTTCTTTACCGCTGAGTCACCTGGGAGACCTTAAAGAATCTGCCTACAATGAAGATTCACTTCACTTCACTTTGACAAGTTGTTAGAGAGTGGAAGTCTCTCCCAGCAGGAACCCTACCCAGGACAGAGGTGTGGGCTGCCACCAAAAGGGGAAAGAGGGCAAGGGGCCTCGATGGGGAGAAGGGTGTCCTACAGGGTGGGAGTGGGAACTTAGGACTCTAGATGATGTTATTCAGTAGTACAGTTGTGTGTTTGGGTCAAAGGCAGCTATCCTTTAATGCCTTTTATAGAGGATGAGATGGTTAGGTAGCACCATCAACTCAATGGATATGAGTTTGAGCAAACGCTGGGAGACAGTGGAGGACGGGAGCCTGGTATGATCCAGTCCATGGGTCAAAAAGAATGGGATATGACTTAGCAAATACACAACAACAGTAGTCACAAGAATTTTTAAATTTATGGTTAGCAGATGTTGGGTGCAATTTTTCAGGATGTGCAAAGCAGGCAGGCTTTATTTATTTATTTAATTTTTAATGAAACCTCTCTTTAATGTTGAGAACATTCATTTATAGCTTTGTACATTGTTTTAAATTAGGCTTAAATTCATAATTCTATGTTTTAACTGGCAGCAGACAGGGGAAAAAAACAAACCCTAATGTAAACCAAGTACTATCTTGTCAAAATGAGATGACCCTTGTTTTTGTCTTGTAGTGACTTTTAAAAATATTAGATGTTATCAGGAAAAATTTAAAAGTTATTTGTAAAATATTTATCTTTTTTTTGTCTGCACAATTACTTTAAATTAGAGTTAGTGAAAACAACTGCTTAAAAGCCATTTCTTTCTCAGGCTCCTGATCTTTCTCACTCTTCCTTCAAAATGCAACAAACTGTTGTTGGTCAGTCAAATAATGATAAGAAATTACTCAGGCAATCCGTTTAAGTCACCAGCAGGCAAGTGACGGCTGAATTTTTTTCTCTGTCTCCCAAAAATTTGCTAGCACTTTCATGTTTTGATTGAAGGGAAACCTCCAACCCCTACCTACTCTATGGAAACATCCAAATTGAGTATTTATTTCTCTCAGATAATAGTGTAAACATCCTTGTATAAATAATGGCTATCATTTGATACTGAGAAGCTATCATTTTATTTGTCCCCATTCTAAACCAAGAGGAAAGTTTTTAACTTTATTGCTTTTGTTTTCAGACCTCTTGTGAGCCTGGCTGTTTTCAGTTTTCTTGATTTAAGTGTTGTCCTTCATTTCAATGACATAAACATATACAGCCCTAAGAAAAACAAGCGGTTTCCCCCGCCCCCATTCATATTAAAGACATGTCAACCCAAGTAAGAAACAAAAAAAGTACTGTTTAAAGTGCATTATCGTATACAAATGGAAAAAATACTGTCTTTATTTAACACGCAGTGATATGACATCTAGATTTTTAGAACAAACTCTAAACCAAATCTAGTAAATCCTAAGTAAAACCATCCNATAAACATATACAGCCCTAAGAAAAACAAGCGGTTTCCCCCGCCCCCATTCATATTAAAGACATGTCAACCTAAGCAAGAAACAAAAAAAGTACTGTTTAAAGTGCATTATCGTATACAAATGGAAAAAATACTGTCTTTATTTAACATGCAGTGATATGACATCTAGATTTTTAGAACAAACTCTAAACCAAATCTAGTAAATCCTAAGTAAAACCATCCCTAGTGCTTATGCATTAAAGTACCAGGTCTCTACAAACTGTCATTTGTAAAGACAGACTAATTCAGTCTGTCAGCTTCTGAAATTTTTCAATCAAATCCTCCTGAACAATTCATATTTTAAGTAGACTTTATATTTTATAGCAGTTTTAGATTCATGGCAAAGTTGAGAAGAAAGTACAGAGTATCCACATACCTCCTTCAGCTACACGGGCAAAACCTCTCCACACTACTGATAGCTCACCACAATGGAACATTTGTTAAAACCTGTGAACCTTCATTGATGTATCATTATCACTTAAAGTCCATAGTTTGCACTAAAGTTCACTCTTGTTGAAATTTTATGGGGTTTGACAAATACATAAACAGTGTATCTACCACTGTTTGGTACATAATCATTTCACTACCCTAAAATTCTTCTATACTCTGCCTATTCATTCTTCCCCTCAACCTTTGGTGACCTCTGATCTTTTTACTGTATCCATAGTTTTCCCTTTCCCAGAATGACATATAGCAGGAATCATACAGTATGTAGTCTTTCATAGTAACATGCATCTAAGTTCCCTGCATGTATTTTCATGACTCCATAACAATTCTTTTCAGTGCTGAATAATAATACTCCAATGCGTGGATGTTCTCCAGCTGAATAATATTACTCCATTGTCTAGATGTTCTACAGTCCATTCTACTACTAAAGGACATCTTAGGTGCTTCCAACTTTTGGCCATTATGAATAAAAACAACATAGAAAGTTTACTTTTTAAGAACCTCCAAAATATGTCAGACCTTATCACGGATATTGCTGCATGTGAGTAGTAAGTAAGTGAGTGTAAGCTTTAGTTGCTCAGTCGTGTCCGACTCTTTGTGACCCCATNTTGGCCATTATGAATAAAAACAACATAGAAAGTTTACTTTTTAAGAACCTCCAAAGTATGTCAGACCTTATCACGGATATTGCTGCATGTGAGTAGTAAGTAAGTAAGTGAGTGTAAGCTTTAGTCGCTCAGTCATGTCCGACTCTTTGTGACCCCATGGACTGGAGCCCGCCAGGCTCCTCTGTCCATGGAATTCTCCAGGCAAGAATACTGGAGTGGGTTGCCATTTCCTTCTCCAGCAGGCAGGCTTTAAATGGTTAAAAATATGCTTGTTGGGGCTATATGTAAAGCAATCGGATGTGTGAAAATTTGAGTTTGGTGTGGGCGGGCTTTGAGCCCAAAGTCCCAGTGTACTGTGAAGATGAAAATAGCGTAAGGGCCAAGACAGAGGCGCCACCCTGAGCCCTCTTATTTAATGCTGTCTTCTGTGACGCGCTCTCCTGACTCCTGTGATGCTGCGCGCTCTCCTGACTCCTGTGATGCTGTGCGCTCTCCTGACTCCTGTGATGCCTTGTGCCTCTGGTTTTCCTCCTAATCACCAGCCTCCTTCTCAGTCCTCTTCGCTGACTCACACTCTAGTGTTAAGTGTTGGTTGCTCAGCATGTCTGACTCTTTGCGACACCGTGGACTGTAGCCCTCCAGGCTCCCCTGTCAGTGGAATTCTCCAGGCTAGAATACTGCAGTGGGTAGTCATTCACTTTTCCAGGGTATCTTCCCAACCCAGAGATCAAACTTGGGTCTCCTGCATTGCAGGCAGATTCTTTACCATCTGAGCCACCAGGGAAGCCGGGACCCACACTCTGTTTGTCCTCTAAATCAGTGCTCCTTAAACGTTTTGCCCTCAGGATGCCCTTACATTCTTAAAAATGTATTGATGACCCCAAGGAGCCTTTCTGTTTGTAAGTTATAGCTTTCTATATTTACCATATTAGAAATTAAAGCTTGGAATTTTAAAATATTGATTAATTCATTTAAAAATAGCAATAATAGACTCATTACCAGTTAGCATAAATAACATGCTTTGCATGAAACAGGTGGCTCAAAGAACCTTTTGATATTTCCATTTCATTTTCTTCATGATCTTTAATTTTGGACAATATGGCTATGCGGTTAGAAATTGTCTTATCTTTTTTTTAAAGCTAACAATCCATCTGTAATTATAATAAAAGTATTATAAATAAATTTTCTTTTACTTTAGAATGAATTTTTTTTTTAATTAGAAGTCTGAGATAAAATTTAGAAAATAGTTTAGAAGTTTTTAAACATGATTGCAAAACAAGCAACAAAGTATATTTAGTGTTAGTTATGTTTCTGCATAGGCTCAAGAAAACGTTGAGATTTCAGAATAGCTGTTTTGTATTATGACTATGAGACTACAGAGATTACAGCAGGTCTAACTGATGGTGGCTTCAGAGTAGAAGTCCTGAGAAAAGAGTTAATCTCTGAAAACACATATATTTATAATTTAAGCCTAGTATTTTAGAAAATTCTGCATGTGATTATCCAGTTTTCCCCAGCACTGTTTGTTGAAGAAATTATTCTTACCTTATTAAGTATTCTTGCTCCCTTGCAAGTAATAGGTGATCACATATGAGAGGATTTATTTTCAGGCTTTAGGTTTCTTTCGACTGGTCTGTTTTTAATGCCAGTACCATACTGTTTAGAGGACTGAACTTTGTCATATAGTTTGAACTCAGGACGTGTGATGCCTCCAGCTTTGTTCTTTCTCAGGGTTGTCTTACCTTTTTGGGAGGTTGTGTCATTCCATATGACTTTTTTTTCTATTTATGTGAGTAATTCCATTGGCATTTTCATAGGTATTGTATTGATTCTATAGATGACTTTGGGTTGTATGGACATTTAATTTTTTTTAATTAAAAAAATTTTTTTAGTGTGGACATTTTAGCAATATTAATTCTTCCAGTCCATGAATATAGATATCATTCCATTTGTGTCTTCTCCAATTTCTTTAATGAAAGTAATATAGTTATTAGTATATAGGTTTTTAACCTCCTTGGTTAAATTTATTCCTAAGTATTTTATTATTTTTTGACACTATTACGAATGTGACTGTTTATTTCTTTTTCAGATAATTTTTTGTTGGTGTATAGAAATACAAATAATTTTTGTATGTTGATTTTGTATCTTGCAACTTTACTGAATTCCTTCATAAGTTATCATAATTTTTTGGTGGAGTCTTTAGGATTTCTCATATATAAAGTTGTATCATCTACAAACTGAGACAAATTTCCTTTTTCCTTTACAGTTTACATNAATAATTTTTGTATGTTGATTTTGTATCTTGCAACTTTACTGAATTCCTTCATAAGTTATCATAGTTTTTTGGTGGAGTCTTTAGGATTTCTCATATATAAAGCTGTATCATCTACAAACTGAGACAAATTTCCTTTTTCCTTTACAGTTTAGATTTCTTTTTTCCTTGCCTAATTGCTATGTATAGGTCTTTCAGTGCTGGGAGGTATTGCATATGATGTCAGTTGTGACTTTGTCATGAAAGGCATTTATTATGTTCTGTATGTGTTGGTTAGGTCTATTTGGTCCAAGGTGTGGTTCCAATGCAACATTTTCTTGTTGATTTTGAGTGGGTAATCTATCCATTGTTGAAAGTGAGGTATTGAAGTTTCCTACTATTACTGTATTGTTGTCTATTTTTCCCTTCAGATTTGTTAGGATTTGCTTAATATATTTAGATGCTCCAATGTTGGCTGGATATATTAACAATTACATCACTTTGATGAATTGATCCATTATTCATTCTATAGTGGCTTAGCAGGAGGGTGAAGAACTTATTAGGGGGTGCGATAATTCTGGTTGCAAGTGTCTAAAAGAGTTTAAGGATCAACAGCCATAGGAATAGGATAAATTGTGGACAAGAACGGCAGCATGGTAGATAAAGCACTGGTTTTGGAGCCATCTAGAGCTGGAGAGGAGTCAGTTATTTAATTCTAGGCCTCAGTGTAGCAAATCTACTGGCTCTGGAGCTAATAAGAAAAACAGAGGCAAATTCCTATTACATAGCAGAGCTGATTAACTGTAAGGGTTGTAGAGATACAAAGACTGGTATTAGCGGGTGCTTAGGCAATGGCCATATTACGTTAATTTATATTTTAAAAGTTAAGATAGGGAAGGAAGGGAAGGAAATTTCAGAAGCTTGCAGGGTAGTCAATAGTGTCAAAGGCAGAATAAACTGCAGTGAGGGTTTAGTCACTAACTCCTGTTTGACTCTGCAACCCCACGGCCTGTAGCCCGCCTCGCCTCTCTGTCTGTGGGATTTTTCAGGTAAGAATACTGGAGTGGATTGCCATTTCCTACTCCAGAGGGTCTTCCTGACCCAGGGATCAAACCCAGGTCTCCTACATTGCAGACAGATTCTTTACCAACTGAGCCACCAGGGAAGCCCAAGTGAAAGTGAAAGTGAAGTCGCTCAGTCGTGTCCGACTCTGTGTGACCCCGTGGACTGCAGCCCACTAGGCTCCTCCATCCATGGGATTTTCCAGGCAAGAGTACTGGAGTAGGTTGCCGTTTCCTTCTCCAGGGGGTCTTCCCGACCCAGGGATTGAACCCGGCTCTCCCAGATGCTTTAAGTACAACGAAGCCTGAAAGGGAGGGACCACTAGTGTCTATTAGGTTCTGGGATCTTTGTGGGGGCAGTCTTGGTGGAGGGCAGGTAGCACCGGCTGTGTGCTATGAGGTTGGGGATATTGGGAAGTGGTGAGGGTAGGTGGGGGAATCACAGTTTGGTGCCCATGGGAAAGACAGGAAGTTTGCTAGGGGGACAGGGACAAGGAGGGCTCCTTGCATGTCTGTAAGTTCACTGGCTTTTTTGTAAGATGGGCAACCCTGATGTTAGTGAGAGGAAGGCACCAGGAGGCGGACAGGATGGAGGGGGTTGGCTTCCAGCACAAAGGTGAATATGGTTGCCTGGGGGATGATCAGGGCTTTTCCTTGCAGCACAGAAGAGATTGGTGTGACTGGTTTGAACCCAGGGATGGAGTTGAAGGGGAAGAGAGGCACTTAATGGAGGCTGTCTCTGATGGGTTCGATTTTTAGGTAAAAGAAGAGGGGAGGATATCTTCCAAGGGCAAGAGGTCAGAGTGGACTTCAGGAGAAGAGCAAGCTTTGGTAAAAAGCGGTTTTTAAATTGAGATATAATTCACATACCATAAAAAATAACCCCTTTAAAGTATACAGTTCAGTGGCTTAAGTTTATTCACAAATTGTGCAAGTATCAAAAGTCTACTTTCAAAACATTTTTAAGGCTTTCCTGGTGGCTCAGTGGTAAAGAATCCTCCTGCAATGCAGGAGACCCTAGTTGGATTCCTGGGTTGGGGAGATCCCCTGGAAAAGGAAATGACAATCCCCTCCAATATTCTTGCCTGGGAAATCCCATGGCCAGTGGAGCCTGGCTGGGCTACAGTCTGTGGAACTGCAAAGAGTTGGACAGGACTGAGCGACTAACACTAATACACTAGGTGGTGAGGGTGGGACTCCCATGACAGAATTAGTGCTCTTCTGAAAAGACAAAGAGCTCTCCTCCTCTCTCTCTCTGTCTCTCTCTGTTCTCTCTCTCTGTCTCTTTCTTTCTGTCATGTGAGGATACAATGAGTAGATGGCTCTCTATAAACCAGGAAGGGAACTCTCACCAAAACCCAACCGTGTTGACATCCTGATCTTGGACTTCTGGCCTCCGAACTATGAGAAATGAACATTGCTTAAGCCGCTCAGTCTGCAGNGGACTCCCATGACAGAATTAGTGCTCTTCTGAAAAGACAAAGAGCTCTCCTCCTCTCTCTGTCTCTCTCTGTTCTCTCTCTCTGTCTCTTTCTCTCTGTCATGTGAGGATACAATGAGTAGATGGCTCTCTATAAACCAGGAAGGGAACTCTCATCAAAACCCAACCGTGTTGACATCCTGATCTTGGACTTCTGGCCTCCGAACTATGAGAAATGAACATTGCTTAAGCCACTCAGTCTGCGGCATTTTGGTACCGCAGCCTGAACTTGCATAATGTTTCCAAAGTTCATCCAGGTGTAATATGTATTAGTTACTTCATTCCTTTTATTTTTTTCTTTGGCTGAATGACAGTTCATTGTATGGATATACTACTTTTTCATCAGTTGACAGGCATTTGGATTGTTTTAATTTTTTGGCTATTGTGAAAAATGCTGCTATGAATATTCATGTGCAAGTTTTTATATGGACATATGTTTTCAGTTCTCTTAAATATATATCTAGGAGTTGAATTGCTAGTTCATATGGTAGCTCTATGTTTAACTTTTTAAGGCCCTGCCAAACTGTTTTCCACGGCGGCTGTCCCACTTTACAATCCCATCAGCAGTATATGAGTGGTTCCAATTTTTACCCGTCCTCAATTGCACACTTGTTTTAGTGGTTTCTTTTCTTTTTTTTTTTGGCTGTGCATGAGCTTGTCTAGTTGCCTCAGGGCATGTGAGATCTTAGTTCCCCTACCAGGGATCAAACTCACATCCCCTGCATTGAAAGATGGATTCTTAAAGGAACACCGGGGAAGTCCCCCTTCCCCCTACCTTTTTTTTTTTTTTTTTTTTTTTTAGTATTTTAAATTATAGCTAGCCTACTGGATGTGGTTTTGATTTGCATTTCCCTAACAACTAATGATGAGAGATAGTGATGGACAGAGAAGCCTGGCATGCTGCAGTTCATGGGGTTGCAAAGAGTCGGACATGACTTAGCAACTGAAAAACAGCAGCAACAATGGCTAATGATGTTGAGCATTTTTCTGTATGCTTATTGGTCATTTGTATATCTTCTTGGAGAACATCTATTGGAGAAAGATCTATTAAAGTCCTTTGTCCATTTTTAAACCAGATTGTCTTTTTGTTGTTGAGTTTAGGAGTTCTTTATATATTCTGGATACTAAACACTTATCACTTATAGGATTTGCAAATATTTTCTCTTATTCTGTGAAGTGTCTTTTCACTTTCTAGACAGAGTCCTTTGATGCACAAACATTTCAAATTTTGACGAAGTCCGATTTATCTATCTTTCTTTTGTTGCTTGAGTTTTTGGTATCATATTCAAGAAACCAGTGTCCTAATCTGAGGGCATAAAGGTATACCCCTATGTTTTATTCTTAGAGTTTTATAGTTTTATCTCTTATATGTAGGTCTTTGATTCATTTCGAGTTCGTTTTTGTATACATAAAGTACATGTGGACCTTAGAGTGATCCATCTAAGTATAACTGTGTTCAGCACAATTTGCTGGTCCCACTTACTTCTCACCAGAAAGGGAAAAAAACACCATTAATTATACGATGAGTGTTCATGGGGCCTCCAGTTCTAAAGAGGAATTTGAATTTGAACTAGAACCTTTCAGAGGAGGGGTGAGAGCACTTGTCCATGGTTATTTAATTTAACGGTACCTGATATAATCCCGATTCCTGGCTCAGCCACTTACTAGTTTTGTGTCCTGGAGAAAGTTCCCTAATCTCTTTCTGTTTCCACCTACCTCACAGGGGTTTTGTGAGTATCAAATGCAAGTAATATGAGGATTAACTGGAGCTAATACATGTAAAGTACTTAGAACAATGCCCGGCCCAGTGTGTGTGTGTGTTAGTCACTCAGTCGTGTCCGACTCTTGTGACCTCATGGACTGTAGCCTGCCAGGCTCCTCTGTCCATGGAATTCTGCAGGCAAGAATACTGGAGTGGGTTGCCATTTCCTTCTCCACCAATGTAGAGACTTCTCTGTCAGTCCAGTGGTTAAGAATCCCCTTCCAATGCAGGAGGTGGGGAACTAAGATTCCATATGCCTCAGGGCCAAAAAAACCAAACATAAAATAGAAGCAATATTGTAACAAATTCAATAAAGGCTTCAAAAATGGTCTACATCAAAAAAACTTAAAAAAAAAATTACCTCCAATGTAAATGGTACATCTGTCCTTTTGTCTCAGTACTACCTGCCCCGACCCCAATCTTAGCCATGATCAACTCTCCCCTTCAATTTTTTCATTCTGCAGCCAGAATGATAAAGTGTGAATCAGATTTTGTTGGTCTCCTGATTAAAACCTTTGTATGGTTTCTTTGTAAACATGGAGTAAAATCCAAATGTATTTCCATGGCATAGAAAGTTCTCCATATGTGGCCTTTACCTATTGCTTTAACTTCAGCTGTACAAGGTGGATATTTCTATGTACAAATGACCCCCGATTTTAATGGCAAAAATGAGGGGTGGTATTTTTATGCTCATGGATTCTTTGGGTCAGGAATTTGAATACAATGGAGCAAGACTATATTGTCTTTGCTCCACAAGGTCTGGGGATTCATTTGGGGAAACTTGAAGGGCTTTGGGCGCTTCCCTGGTGGCGCAGATGGTAAAGAATGTCTGCAATGTGGGAGACCCGGGTTCAATCCCTGGGTCAGGAAGATCCCCTCAAAAATGGAATGGCTACCCACTCCAATATTCTTGCCTGGGAAATTGCATGGACAGGCGAGCCTGGTAGGCTACAGTCCATGGAGTCACAAAGAGTCAGGCACAACTTAGCGACTGAACAATGACAACAATGTCAGGATAGAAGCGGCATGAAAGGCGATGTCATGTCAGAAGTGGTTCCCTTTCTTAGACACAGACACACAGCTGCTGATTTATTAGCTATTGTGATACTGCCAGGGAGGAGGTCAGAAGGACAATTCAGGCAGAATTTCATATTGTCTCAGGCTTCTCAGGGCTGTAACTTTGTGAGTCATGAGGACTTGACAGTGGATGGAGAATCTCACTTCTCCGCCCTGTTTCTATCCACTCTACCCTGAGTGTATCACATCCACCCTCTGTGTGAGGAGTAGGGAGGCTTCCCTGGTGACTCAGACAGTGAATAGTCTGTCTCCGATGCTGGAGACCCAGTTTCAGTCCCTGGGAGGGGTAGGAGTTTTATGCTAACACCTTGAGGCAGAACTCTTGGTTCCTGCAGTGGGAAGGGGCTGTAGTCTGTCCTAGGTCCTGCAACAGGATGGATATGGAGGGGGACTGACTCATGTGGAGATTGACTCTGGTGTTTAGTTGGGCAGGTACCATCCATCAAAGAGTTCAGCTCTTTTTTGGGTCACTTTTCAGGCAAAATGATGGAAATGGATGGCATTTGTGGGGGCATTTCTAGGGTGCAAAATGGGCTTTCTTAGTGGCTCAGATGGTAAAGAATCCAGCTGCAATGCAGGANGGGAGGCTTCCCTGGTGACTCAGACAGTGAATAGTCTGTCTCCGATGCTGGAGACCCAGTTTCAGTCCCTGGGAGGGGTAGGAGTTTTATGCTAACACCTTGAGGCAGAACTCTTGGTTCCTGCATTGGGAAGGGGCTGTAGTCTGTCCTAGGTCCTGCAACAGGATGGATATGGAGGGGGACTGACTCATGTGGAGATTGACTCTGGTGTTTAGTTGGGCAGGTACCATCCGTCAAAGAGTTCAGCTCTTTTTTGGGTCACTTTTCAGGCAAAATGATGGAAATGGATGGCATTTGTGGAGGCATTTCTAGGGTGCAAAATGGGCTTTCTTAGTGGCTCAGATGGTAAAGAATCTGGCTGCAATGCAGGAGACTTAAGAGATGGGGGGGTTCGACTCCTGGGTGGGGAAGATCCCCAGGAGAAGGAAATGACTACCCACTCCATTATTCTTGCCTGGAGAATCCCATGGACAAAGGCGCCTGGTGGGCTACAGTCCCTGGGGTTGCAGAGTCAGACATGACTGAGTGACCAACACACTGTAGGGTGCAAAGGCCAGTGGTTCATCAGTGAAGCCTAAGCCTGGGATAGGATCTGAGAGTAGGATTCTGAGGAGCACCGGTTGGTAGATACAGGCAGGTATTCCAGGGGAGGGCTATCATTTTTTAAGAGGTCCTCCCACCAGTAATTCACCCACCTGGAGGGCAGCTTGAAATCATCTGGGGCCACTGTCTTCTTCATGCTTTGATGAAAGCCATAGCCTGTCATATTCCAAATGGCACTGTCTCTCTCAGCCGTGTATTAGCTGGTTGGGCTCAGACTGCTATGAGCAGGCGCGGTTGTCACAGGAGAGCAACTCAAGGTTGTAATTTAGACAGACCTGGAGGAAGGTATCAGAAGGACCTGCCGTGGTTGGGGAAGGGAGAATCAAGCGTTTGGCCGGTGTTGCTGTCTGAGTTGTAACGGCTCTGAAAGCGCAGAGAGGCTGAGTCGCTTCTCTATTGTTCATGGCGATGCAGAAGACAGGTTGGATCATGGCCAGCTGTCCTGCTTCTTGCTATCATCCTGAGAACCAAATCAACCTTCACAAGCAAGTAGGGGACACTTCCTGGGCTGTTGCAGTAGGAATTGCTGCTGAGTATTAGCCTGCATGTGTCACTTCAGTTGTTTCCGACTCTTCACGATACTATGGACTATAGCCCTTCAGGCTCCCCTGTCCATGGGATTCTCCAGGCAAGAATACTGGAATGAGTTGCCATGCCAGTGCAGGAGTGTTAGCCTAGGTAGGCTGAAATAGAGATGTAAGCCAGCTGCATTTTGGCTAGTGAGATATAGATATGCATAGCTGGAGAGAGTGGCTTAAGCTGGCAGTGNTCAGTTGTTTCCGACTCTTCACGATACTATGGACTATAGCCCTTCAGGCTCCCCTGTCCATGGGATTCTCCAGGCAAGAACACTGGAATGAGTTGCCATGCCAGTGCAGGAGTGTTAGCCTAGGTAGGCTGAAATAGACATGTAAGCCAGCTGCATTTTGGCCAGTGAGATATAGATATGCATAGCTGGAGAGAGTGGCTTAAGCTGGCAGTGGCCATGGGTCCCAGTGCTGCATGCTGTGAAATTTTTTTTAAAATATTATTTATTTATTTTATTTATTTGGCTGTGTTGCATGTTAGTTGTGGAATGTGAGATCTTTCCTTGTGGTACACAGACTCTCTAGTTGTGGTGCTTGGGCTCAGAAGTTTCGGCCTGCAGGGCTTTGTTGCCATGAGGTGTGTGGGATCTTAGTTCCCAGACCAGGGATCAAACCTGTGTCTCCTGTATTGCAAGGTAGATTTTTAAGCGCTGGATCACCAGGGAAGTCCTCTGCATGCTGTGATTTTTATTATGACTTTGCAGCCTGACAGCATTTCGCTGCATCTTTGTAGGAGAAATGACAATGACTTCGTTGAACTCTTTCTCACTGCTCTTCTCCATCACTCTGATATAGAGGTCATTGTGTGAATGCCCAGATTTGGTCTCCCCAGCAGATCATCAGGAGATGATCTGCTGTGTCTCTCAGCTGCACTGTATCTCTCAGCTCTGGCCTTGACCTCAGAGGAGGCTGAAAGGGAGGGGCTCAAACCAGTGGCTTTCNCTCTTAAAACATTCAGCTTCCTGAGCCCTACTCAGTCTCTTGACCTGGATGGTCTGAGGGGACCTGTGAATCTGTATTTGAATCTGGTGATTGTCACGTGAGCTTGGGGAGCTGTTGGAAAGTCGGGCTCTTGGAGGTCCATGCCAGATCTGCAGACTCTAGATGGCTAAGGATCTTGCCTTAGTCCTCAGGGCGTTTGTCCTGTGTTACGGTTTGATCATGGCTCCTCTGCCTCTTTTGTCTTTATAAAAATTAATAAATTAATTTATTTTTGGCCGCTCTGGGTCTTTGTTGCTGCACACAGGCTTCTCATTGTGGTTGCTTCTCTTGTTGCATCTCTCGGGCTCCAGAGCACAGGCTTAGTAGTTGTGGCACATCGGCATAGTTCTGCGGCGTGTAGGATCTTCCAGATGGAAGATGAGATGGAACCAGAGATGGAATCTGTGTTCCCTGTTTTGGCAAGTGGAGTCCTAACCACTAGACCACCAGGGAAGCCCTGTTTCTTTCATCTTCATCCCCCGTACCCTGTCCCCAGCAGTGTCTTACTCCTGAGACACTTGTTCCACTGATGTGTGGCTGATGAATGAATGAATGATGGGATGAGCTTTTTTCCTCATGGGACTTGATTTCCTGCTTCATCTGAGTGTCATGCCAGTGGACTGAGAATCCTGGGGGTGGGGAGGAGGGTTTACACGTCTAGTGTTAACAATGTTCACTGGTTGTGTTCATTTCCACTGAGGCAGCTGTCTCTTTAGCACTCCTCTCATTTCTGTCGCCTGCCCCTGGCCACTGGGGTCCAATCAACTGTTGGAATGGTTGGGGAGGGAAGTGGGAGGGGAAAATCCGGAGCCTGAGCATCAGCCTGAGGTCATGAATGGGGAGTGCTCCTTCCATCTTTTAGAAGGAAGTGGAGATGCTGGTCCTCTCATGAGGGAGCTTGCTCTCTTGAGTGCACAGGGTGGTCCCTGAGCACCACGGAGGACTCAGCAGTCACCTCTGAAGCCCCTTGGCTTATCTAGCTCTTCCTAGAGAGCTGTGCTGGAGGCAGAAGGCCTATGTCAAGGTGAAGGGCCTTCCTGGACAGGTGTGGTTCAGAGCGTCCCTGGGGCACATCTGCTGCTTGTCATTTCTTCATCCACGTGGCGCCTGGGTTTGCTCCCTGCCTCTGACGGGTCCATGTGTGAACACACATGTGCACTGGAATATGAATGCGTCTGTAATCCATACTTTGATTATTCCTTTTGCATCATTTCATTTGACTTGGGTTAGAAAGTGCTTACAGGGAAACCCAACCACATCAGACGAAAGTCTCTGAGTCCAGGACCTGAGTTGTCCCCACAACATCTGCCTGTGGCCTGGCAGTTAGAAAGCCACATTATCTGATGGGCTGTGGGCATGGATTCTTTTCTGTCCGCTCCGCCTCGCATCCCCCCAAGCCCCACGTGGGTAAAAGTGTACGTTTCACCTATGGACATGAGTGCCTTCTGCAAGCTGACGCCACAGAATGGGGCCAGCTCAAGTGTCACTGTGCAAATCTTGGCCACGAATGGCTGGAACTGGAAGAACCCATGCACTCCCTGGGATATTTTGTCCTGACCACCTAATACCTGGTGCCAAGCAGAGCAGAGGAAGAGAGTGAAAAAGATGAAGCCTTCTGGAATGTAGCCCCCACTTCCTGAAGGGCTAGCACACACATCCATAGATGCTGTTCTCGTGAAGGAGGCCACTCATGAATTGAGCTCATAGCCCACTGGGATTTAGTCTATTAGCACCTTCTGGGAGTTTACCAGGTGGCTCAGTGGTAAAGAATCCGCCTACCAGTGCAGGAGATGCAGGAGACGTGAGTTTGATCCCTGGGTTGGGACGATCCCCTGGAGAAGGAAATGGCAGCCCACTCTGGTATTCTTGCCTGGGAAATCCCATGGACAGAGGAGTCTGGTGGGCTACAGTCTTCAGGGTCACAAAGAGTTGGACACAACTGTTTGACTGAACAACAATAGTGCATCCAAAATAATTGCACTGTAACAAACAAGCATTCCCTGGTGGCTCAGACGGTAAAGAATCTGCCTGCAATGCAGGAGGCCTGGGTTCTATCCCTGGGTCAGGAAGATCCCCTGGAGAAGGAAATGGCAACCCACTACAGTGTTCTTGCCTGGAAAATCGCATGGTCAGATGAGCCTGGTGGGCTGCAGTCCATAGGATCACAAAGAGTTAGATACAGCTGAGCACACATGGAGGCCCTTTTGGAAGCAGAGACAGTTCTGTTTGGGTCCCTAAACCCTGTTTCATGAACATTGTGGCATTTATCCTAACCTATTCAGGGTGTGTTGCCTGGCCTCTGGCCCTGAGAGCTGGCAGCTTTAGGAGTTACANCGCATGGTCAGATGAGCCTGGTGGGCTGCAGTCCATAGTATCACAAAGAGTTAGATACAGCTGAGCACACACACATGGAGGCCCTTTTGGAAGCAGAGACAGTTCTGTTTGGGTCCCTAAACCCTGTTTCATGGACATTGTGGCATTTATCCTAACCTATTCAGGGTGTGTTGCCTGGCCTCTGGCCCTGAGAGCTGGCAGTCACAGCTTTAGGAGTCACCCCAGGCCACAGAAGGGTGACATTCATCTCTTAAGAAGGCATCTCCATCCTATGTGATCAGGTCTAATTCCTACACAGAGGGTGGAGAGTCCCATTACTGGTTGCTCCTAGAGCCTATTCTCTGACTTTCCATGAAGCAGGATATCCTGATGGTTGGGAATGTCCTGTTAGTCTTGTTGCCCAGAGTGACAGCTAGAACTAGAGGGTGTGGTTGGGAATATGCCCGTGATCGACTTCTGCGAGGTCTTCCTGACCTTTGATGAGACGGACAGGCTTCCGACAGTCAGCATTGCATGGGCTCAGGGTTCTGCATGGCTAGATAAGAGCCTGCCGGACACATATGTGTTCAAGGAGACCCTTGTTCCCTGTGCTGCTGAGTGAGCTGGGCAGAGATTTCCAGAGTGCATGGATCTGGCGCTGGCCATTACTGTATGACCCGCAGCATCCATGGGAGCCGCCCATGCTGGCTGCCTGATAAGCAGCAGCATGAGTCTGGACCAAAGCCTCGACCCTATGACTCCTTCTTTTGGGATCTTTAGCATTGTTCTCCTCTTCTCATGTGAAATCTGACATGGGAGCCCCTACGTGGCAAGTGAGACTGATGAAAGAGGGCAGCTGTTGCTCACTGGTGGGCCGTGGGAGAGCCCAGATCCTCTTCCACGCCTTCCTTCCCCTCCGTCTTGGCAGCTCCTCTGCCTCTGGGAAATCCTAGGGCTTGGGGAAGCATAGTTGGAAACCACCCCTGTGCATTCCATCACTCCCCCCACCCTGCCTGCTTACCTTCTCTCCAAAGCCTGGCAATGTGACTGGTCCCTGGACAGCCTCAGTGCTGAGTTTAGGGGAGAAGTCAGAAGTGATTAGTAAGACGGGACATATCCACTTAGTCACTTAGGAAAACTACCATGAGGTACGTTTTCAGTGGTTTTCTTGAAGGCACCTCCTGTTGAAGACAGGAACTAAGACAGAGCAGCTGTTTCATCTCTCTGCCCAGACTGGCCGTGGACTGCTGTGCTTTTCATCAGTGTCTTTTCATAATAGGTGAACATGTTGTCCTTCTTTAAACGATTAATGGTACACAGTGTCTTAAAGGGATAAATGACTGTCATAAGCAGAAGGGTCTGCCTTTTTCTACCTGCCATCCATTGCTCTGGTCCTTGATCACTCCACTGGGGCCCTTTTTCCTGGCTTTCCCCTTTCTCCTGTTTGAAAGGACTTAGCTATTTCTTCTCGGGAAATGATTATTTTCCCGGGGCTTTCAGGGCTCTGCCTCCAGCTGGCTGCTGTTGTTGGGTGAAGCCATTTACCCAAATTCCTTGCTTTTAGTCTGTCTGAACTGCCATGGTAATGACCCAGGGGAATGAGAGTGAGTAGAAATTAGAGTTCTTTCTGGTTAACCTCTATGGGAGCCAGCGCTCTTTGAATGTGACTAAATGTTCTCCTAATGATAGGGAGGATGCTGCGGGGGGTGGGGTCCCTGTGGCTGAGGCTGACTATTCTCTGAAGGGAAATTCTGCGATGAGCCAGTTGCAAACCTCAGCTGCACACTGGAATCCCCTGGGGAGTTTTCCCCAAGCCCAAAGACCAGAACTTCTGATTTGACTGTGCTAGGTAGGTGGTGGTGGTGGTTTAGTCACTAAGTCATGTCCGACTCTGTGCGACCCTGTGGACTGCAGCTCACCAGGCTCTTCCTCCCAGGGGATTTTTCCAGGCAGGAATACTGTTGTGGGTTGCCATTTCCTTCTCCAGGGGATCTTCCTGACCCAGGGATCGAACCTGAGTCTCTTGCATTGCAGGTGGATTCTTTACCGCTGAGCCACCAGGAAAGCCCTCTAAGTAGGTAGGTTGGTAGTTTTAAAGCTTCCTGTGGTGGCCAGGCTTAAGAGCCAAATCTAGGTGCCTAGTCCAGCAGTTGGGTTTCTGTTGAAACTTAATGAAGATCTGCCAAGGTTTCCTAAAAGCTAGAGGTGCTTTCTGCCCTCAGTTCTCTGCTGTATCCTGGCCTCTTTGCCAAAGGAGGGGGATTCCAGTGATATGACCTGGAGTGGGTAGATCCTGTAACTGGATGCCCTTTAGAAACTTAGGAAATGGGATGGGGCTCAGCTCAGGTCACTGAAAAGGAGATGTGTATAAGAGNCTAGCAGTTGGGTTTCTGTTGAAACTTAATGAAGATCTGCCAAGGTTTTCTAAAAGCTAGAGATGCTTTCTGCCCTCAGTTCTCTGCTGTATCCTGGCCTCTTTGCCAAAGGAGGGGAATTCCAGTGATGTGACCTGGAGTGGGTAGATCCTGTAACTGGATGCCCTTTAGAAACTTAGGAAATGGGATGGGGCTCAGCTAAGGTCACTGAAAAGGGTTTTCTCCTTCAGTTGCTGTCCTTGGTGTCCTGGAAGGTTTTGTTTAGCTGGTGCCTAGTAGGGTGCTGGTAGGACTTTGCAGAATCCCTTGGACAGAGGATCCTGGCAGTCTGCAGTTCCTAGGATTGCACAGAGTCAGACATGACTGAAATGACTTGGAGTCAGGGTGGGTGAGAGATGATAGATGGTACAGTGTGGGATGAGAGGGGATGCTGAAGGCAGAGTGTAGCTGGGATATGGACCGCCAGGCCCAGCCCTGTGGACCACCTGCTGTGCTGGTTTCCCAAGGAAACCCTACTGTCTTTAGGTTGATTCAATAGTGTTTATGACCTAATCTCCCTCTAATGATAGGTCAGACCTGGAATCCTTCCCTGTGGAGAGACTGTGAGAGAAAAATCAAAGGGGCCTGGTAATAACATAGAATCAGAGATTTTTAAGGCAAACATTCATATGGTCTGTCTCTGCTCCTCTCTCTCTTTCTNTGCCTGTCTAATTACAGGAAACAGGGCCCTCTCCACAGTTAGTCAATGATTTCAACATCTCTTGGAGGAATTCTGCATGGACCTGGAGTTGGAGGCTGTGCTTTCTAACGAGTTTGGCTGGAATGCTCACCTCTGGCTTCCCTTGCCTGCTCCCCCCAGGCTGTGGTTTCATCATGCTGGTTTGCAGCGGGCACTTCCTATTCAGCGTCTTATCTGTCTGGAAGCGTTCATGGAGCTGAGAGAAAGCACAGCTGTGCTCTGTGCACTTGGGGCCCAGGTGCCTGGGCTGCTGCCTTGGCTTGCTGGCCTCACAAGGCGGCCTTGAGGGGATCAGCTTATGACTCAGATGGACAAAGCTAAGAGAAGGTATGAAGGGACTGGAGAACTAAGATGGCGGCTGTCACCATTTCATCATATTCTGGTTAAATTGTCAGTCACCTCTTTGTCCAGCTGGTTGATCTGCTCGCTTATGTATTGCTTCGTCCCCTACTTGGGTCTTGGAAGGTAGCCATTGATCTAAAACAGAGACGGCTTAGAATAGTGAAAAGAGCTTTGTTTTTATTCCCTTAAATAGCAGGCAAATAAAGTGAAAATAGCAGTGCTGGCCGGGGTGACATCCTGATGCGTGGCTAGAGGCGGTATGAAGTGATGATGCTCTAGAATGCGATGTGTTCATCTGTATTAAGAACTGTATCTCACCCAGTAAGCTCACTCGATGCTAGAACCCTCTCCAGAGAACACTATTTAAAGTAAGGGGAAAATGGGAATTCCCTGGCTGTCCAGTGGTTGAACTTAGGGCT
This sequence comes from Raphicerus campestris, assembly GCA_006410735.1. Lineage (NCBI taxonomy): Eukaryota > Metazoa > Chordata > Mammalia > Artiodactyla > Bovidae > Raphicerus > Raphicerus campestris. The sequence goes on from SJYW01001294.1 coordinate 2,089,463, forward strand.
TTTACTACTGGTGTCTGAGTTCTATTCCTTGTAGGGGAACCAAGATCCCACAGGCTATGCGGAGTGGCTGAAAAAAAAAAAAGGAAGGGGGAGTTATTTGCATGAATATGCCCATATGAACGTTATGTATAACAGAGGAAAAGTGGAAACAGTCTTTAGGCTCAACACAGGGGAATGGTGAAGAAAGTCGTAATAGATTCTTCAAAGAATAATTCTCATAAAAAATGGAATTGTGAAGACTCTAAGATAACTTGGTATTAAGAAAAAAGCCGCAGTTAAGTGAATGTGCCCTGTGATTATACCCACGTAAAACAGATACGGATGAAAATTGTATAAATATTAATTACGTTGAATTTGTTCATAGTGCTTTTTAGGTCTACTGTATCCTTCTACTTTTCTATATATTCATTCTATTAATTTTTGAGAGTTTGATATTGAAACTCCAATAAAAAATCTTAATTTATCTACTTAAAAAATAATTGTAATATAGAGTGGAACTATATGTAGTTTTGTTCTGTATTTTCCAAGTGTCCTGTAAAAGTGTTGCATAATTTCATAATTTAAAAAATAAAAAAGAAAGAGAAAAAACAGAAAAGAAACAGTATATACATGCCAGATCTGGAAGATGATCTAGAAACTGGAAGATGATCTAGAAAAAAGATGCATATTTATGATTAGGATGGTGGGATTATAGGTAATGTTTTCTCCTGTTAATAAGAAAAGTAAAGGAAACAGTACAGATTTTGGATTCAGACCTGGGATTAGTTCTGGTATTGCTACATCTCGTTATGTGTCTCTAGTGACTCTTGAAACTTCCTAGGACTCAGATTCCTCATCAGTAAAAGGCTAGAACCATTTCCAAGGGTCTCTGGATCTGAGCCCAATTGTAGCCACTAATGGTCTCTTCAAGTGGAGTCTGCTGGACTGCTTATGTCAATAAACAATTTGTGAAACAAACAAACAGACAACAAAAAATAACTTGTGGGCACTTAGTGCCATCATTGCGCACAAACCATGAAGTCCCTTAAGCACTCTTGGTGGCTCGGGATCTGCTGTCACCATCCATGGCTTGATGACGCTTTTCCTGAAGGCGCTACTATGCACATCCACCTCAAGTGAGCAGAGAGCAAACTCTTAAATCCATGGAGGCTGGTTTTGAAGCTCTTTCTGGTGAAGCAGGTGATTTCCTTCCCTCCCCATGCTGACCAGTTGCCTCTGGTGGGCCCCTTCCTGGAAGGCTGACCCCATGTTGCCTGCAGATGGGTTCTCAGACTCTCCATGGCTGCTTTTGATGAGTCAAAGAGAGGATTTCTGTGCATCATTTGGTGTGTAAATCCTCTTCAAGGATTTACACATTATAAATGGCCCTTCATTGCCACACAAAGATTGCGTTAGCTCTGCCTTTGATCATGCATGCAAGGAGGCCGTGTGCAAACTATATCCAAGCCTCAAAGAGAAAGGTTTTACGAGGTGCTGACATATTGACAAGCTCTTACCTGGTGCCCCAAATTGAATTTCAGTGACTCAGGTTGGCTGTATCCCCTCTGTCCACTGGGTTAAGTTCATTTGCTGCCTGCTTTAGTGAACCTGCATATGTTTTCGATGATGGAAGGGGGTTTAGGTTTGAAAAGTCGAGGTGTGTGTTATTGATAGATATGCCGAGAAGGTGGTGGTTTGTTGTGGTTGTCGAACAAGGCAGGTTGGGAGTTGAGTTCTGAGACAGTGTCTGCAGAACTGCAGGCGAGTCCCGTAGCCTCCAGTTTCCTTGCCTGTGATGGGAGCATTGTGAAACTGCCCTGTCTGCCTGATTTGAGCATCACCTGATAAGGCACACCATAGCACTTTGTGAACTACTTGCTATAGAGCTGTACCAAGGTGAGGTTGATATTGTTGCCATCAAACAAACATTGCCATGACATTATAAAATGATTTAATGGTCCTATTCCTATTTTTAAAAATTTCTGTAGGAGTAGATACATTTTCATAAAGTGGGGAGCTTTGGTTATGCCTTGTGCTAAATTGTGAAAATGGATTGAAAAGCCAAGAGGCCTTTCGAGGATCATCGTTAGAATCAGAACTAATGCTGGGTTTGGAATCTGGGTCTTCTCTCTGCCCTGCTCCCTACCTCTCCTTTCCCACCCTCTGTCTCGAGCTGTGATTCCTGGGCTCTCCAGGTTGCCTTCCAGCGGCCTGGAAGGAATGGACAACGTCCTTCCAGCAGGCCCAGGCCACGGGAAGGAAGTCTGGGGGGCAGAGGGCATGGGCTTCACGTATGGGGAGCTCCAGGGGCCCACCTGCAGCTTCTGGATGCACAGATGCCTATGGGCAGCAGGGTTCACCCGTGATAGGTGCTGTAGCCTTGGGGTCCCACCTGCTTGCAGCTGCTTGGCATAGGAATTTGCCTGAGAATGAAGAGGGCACAGGTCCCCAGATTCATCTCCCAGTGAGAACTGAGTCTGGGGCCAAGGATGAGTCAAGACACGGGAGACTGCTCTGTCTGGGAGATGGTGTATTGGTGCTTTGGGGAGTCACATCAAGATGGTATGGGCAGTGCTGGGATGAACCCAGGGTGAGTTCAGGCAGGGGGGAGGCAAGGGTGCAGTGGGCTGAGAATGAAGGGGGGCAGAAACGTGGGGTGTTGACAGCACTCGCCCCTTTTCAGAACTTGGCAGGAAAGGCAGGGCAGGAGGTGAGCAGCAGCCTGAGGATGGAGAGTGTCATTCTTATGTGTACCTTTTAGTATATTGGGTTGGCCCAAAAGTTTGTTCGAGTTTTTGAAAAACCCGAACAAAGCTTTTGGCCAACCTAGTATATTTTTCCACAAATACTAAAATAGTATTTTAGGAGCAGAGTTTGTTTGCTCCGGAGCTGGCTCCTCATCAGATCAATGAAGAGGCTGTTTGTTTTATGAATGCATTTTACTCACTCCTGCCATGGCCTTTATTCCCACCAGATCCCGAGCTTAATGATCCTAGCAGTGACCACTGGACACTGAATGGTTTCTTGTGGCTCGATATGGTTGATATGAACACGTGTGCTCAGTTGGTTAGTCGTGTCCGACTCTGTGACCCCGTGGACCCGCCTGGCTCCTCTATCCGTGGGATTTCCTAGGCAAGAATGCTGGAGTGAGTTGCCATTTCCTCCTCCAGGGGATTCTTCCAACCCAGGGATCAAACCCTCATCTTCTGTGTCTCCTGCATNATGAAGTCCCTTAAGCACTCTTGGTGGCTCGGGATCTGCTGTCACCATCCATGGCTTGATGACGCTTTTCCTGAAGGCGCTACTATGCACATCCACCTCAAGTGAGCAGAGAGCAAACTCTTAAATCCATGGAGGCTGGTTTTGAAGCTCTTTCTGGTGAAGCAGGTGATTTCCTTCCCTCCCCATGCTGACCAGTTGCCTCTGGTGGGCCCCTTCCTGGAAGGCTGACCCCATGTTGCCTGCAGATGGGTTCTCAGACTCTCCATGGCTGCTTTTGATGAGTCAAAGAGAGGATTTCTGTGCATCATTTGGTGTGTAAATCCTCTTCAAGGATTTACACATTATAAATGGCCCTTCATTGCCACACAAAGATTGCGTTAGCTCTGCCTTTGATCATGCATGCAAGGAGGCCGTGTGCAAACTATATCCAAGCCTCAAAGAGAAAGGTTTTACGAGGTGCTGACATATTGACAAGCTCTTACCTGGTGCCCCAAATTGAATTTCAGTGACTCAGGTTGGCTGTATCCCCTCTGTCCACTGGGTTAAGTTCATTTGCTGCCTGCTTTAGTGAACCTGCATATGTTTTCGATGATGGAAGGGGGTTTAGGTTTGAAAAGTCGAGGTGTGTGTTATTGATAGATATGCCGAGAAGGTGGTGGTTTGTTGTGGTTGTCGAACAAGGCAGGTTGGGAGTTGAGTTCTGAGACAGTGTCTGCAGAACTGCAGGCGAGTCCCGTAGCCTCCAGTTTCCTTGCCTGTGATGGGAGCATTGTGAAACTGCCCTGTCTGCCTGATTTGAGCATCACCTGATAAGGCACACCATAGCACTTTGTGGACTACTTGCTATAGAGCTGTACCAAGGTGAGGTTGATATTGTTGCCATCAAACAAACATTGCCATGACATTATAAAATGATTTAATGGTCCTATTCCTATTTTTAAAAATTTCTGTAGGAGTAGATACATTTTCATAAAGTGGGGAGCTTTGGTTATGCCTTGTGCTAAATTGTGAAAATGGATTGAAAAGCCAAGAGGCCTTTCGAGGATCATCGTTAGAATCAGAACTAATGCTGGGTTTGGAATCTGGGTCTTCTCTCTGCCCTGCTCCCTACCTCTCCTTTCCCACCCTCTGTCTCGAGCTGTGATTCCTGGGCTCTCCAGGTTGCCTTCCAGCGGCCTGGAAGGAATGGACAACGTCCTTCCAGCAGGCCCAGGCCACGGGAAGGAAGTCTGGGGGGCAGAGGGCATGGGCTTCACGTATGGGGAGCTCCAGGGGCCCACCTGCAGCTTCTGGATGCACAGATGCCTATGGGCAGCAGGGTTCACCCGTGATAGGTGCTGTAGCCTTGGGGTCCCACCTGCTTGCAGCTGCTTGGCATAGGAATTTGCCTGAGAATGAAGAGGGCACAGGTCCCCAGATTCATCTCCCAGTGAGAACTGAGTCTGGGGCCAAGGATGAGTCAAGACACGGGAGACTGCTCTGTCTGGGAGATGGTGTATTGGTGCTTTGGGGAGTCACATCAAGATGGTATGGGCAGTGCTGGGATGAACCCAGGGTGAGTTCAGGCAGGGGGCAGGCAAGGGTGCAGTGGGCTGAGAATGAAGGGGGGCAGAAACGTGGGGTGTTGACAGCACTCGCCCCTTTTCAGAACTTGGCAGGAAAGGCAGGGCAGGAGGTGAGCAGCAGCCTGAGGATGGAGAGTGTCATTCTTATGTGTACCTTTTAGTATATTGGGTTGGCCCAAAAGTTTGTTCGAGTTTTTGAAAAACCCGAACAAAGCTTTTGGCCAACCTAGTATATTTTTCCACAAATACTAAAATAGTATTTTAGGAGCAGAGTTTGTTTGCTCCGGAGCTGGCTCCTCATCAGATCAATGAAGAGGCTGTTTGTTTTATGAATGCATTTTACTCACTCCTGCCATGGCCTTTATTCCCACCAGATCCCGAGCTTAATGATCCTAGCAGTGACCACTGGACACTGAATGGTTTCTTGTGGCTCGATATGGTTGATATGAACACGTGTGCTCAGTTGGTTAGTCGTGTCCGACTCTGTGACCCCGTGGACCCGCCTGGCTCCTCTATCCGTGGGATTTCCTAGGCAAGAATGCTGGAGTGAGTTGCCATTTCCTCCTCCAGGGGATTCTTCCAACCCAGGGATCAAACCCTCATCTTCTGTGTCTCCTGCATTGCAGGCAGATTCTTTACCCACTGAGCCACTGGGGAATCCTCGCTTAGTTTTAAAAGCAAGATAATGTTAAAGGAAGCTTGGGAAAGAGAGAAATAGGAGGATAACCCGGGTGCCTCAAGGTTCGAGCAGTTGGTATGTCTGTGATTGTTCCAGATAGTTCTAGCTTTTAGGAAAATGCTTCCTTGCATGGCAGTAGAAGCAGTACATTTGCACAGGGTGAGAAGTTAGCCCTGGAAGCATGTGGTTTAGAGGCATTTCAATATTTCACAAAGGGATTTACGAGGGAGTTTTCCTTATGAAGTATTGTATTAATAACTCTGTCTTCCCTGCTGGTCTTTTTGAGCATGCTTGTATAGTAGGCACTTTTCAGAGTAGTTTCTGTATTGACTCATTTTCACCTCGCTGAAACCTGTGGGTTAGGTACTAGTATCAGTCCCATTTTACAGACGAGGAATGTCAAATCCCCAGAGGCTGACCATCTCACCCACAGTCTCATGATGAAGAGATAGCAGAACAGGCCAGGAACTCAGTCATCTGACCTCGCCTCTCCTCCCCAGCATCTCCTAATTCCGTGGCGCAGGTGCTTTCTCTTCCCTTTCTGCCTCTTTTGAGGACAAAAACCATGTTATCCTAACTGGCAGCCCGGACTCCCCAAAGGCTCTTATCTCTCCAGCAACAAAAGCCACACTCTGCTGAATAGGTCACCCGGCCTTTGGCTGAGGAGACGCCGGCCTGGCAACTCCAGAGATAAGCCAGCAGTGGTTGTGCTGTCACCTCCCTGGTGGTTTGCTTTTAATTCAGGTCCATTAATTTATCTCAGATGGAAACGGGAGAGGCCAGCGCGTACACAGCTAAGCGCAGGGCCTGGAGAAGGAGGCCCAGTGCTGATTCTGGAATGGGGGGCTGGAGAGGGGCAATTCTGACAGGGTAAAGGCTCCAGGGAGCATGGGCGGTGTGTGTACCGACTATAGGAGATTCTAGACCTGCTGCTACAGTGTCTGTGTCTGAGGCTCCAGAGAGGCAGGGGAGAACCTTTGGTGGGACCTGGCAGGGCTGAATCCCTGCACCCATCTTCCTCCTCTGCTCCATCTGCTTATCCTCCCGGCAGGCTTGGGATATGGTTCCTATTCAGCCCCTCAATTCCAGGACAAGAACTGCGGGGCTGACTTTTCTGGCATCTCTCTATGAAGAACTGATTAGAAACACTAACCGCTGGCCTTTTAAAAATCTGGGGTCTTAGATTATGTCAGGGCTGACTTCCCAGGTGTGATGTTGTATGCACTTTAGCAAGATATTACCCTTGTGGAGGGGGTATCAGACTGGGTGGAGGGTCTGAGGCTCTCTCTGTATCATTCTTAACAACTACATGTGAATCTTTAATTACCATGATGGTGTGCTTAGTCACTCAATTGTGTCTGACTCTTTGTGACCCCATGGACTGTAGCCCGGCAGGCTCCACTGTCCGTGGGATTCTCCAGGCTAGAATACTGGAGTGGGTTGCCATTTCCTCCAGGGGATCTTCCTGACCCAGGGACTGAACCTGCATCTCCTCACTGCAGGTGGAGTCTTTACCTTCTGGGCCATCTAGTCAACCACAAACATCATTGTTTAGTTGCTAAGTCCTGTCCTACTCTTTGCAGCCCCATGGACTTTAAATAGAGTCTTTTAAATAGTGCAAACTCCAAAGAGGCCCTAGATTTGAATTTTCCAGGAGCAGCAATGTATTTACATGGCGTTAACACTTTGCTGATATCCAGAACATATAACAATAGGCTACCAAAACCACTCAAGGCAGTAAAAAGCAATGAAGTGCTGATACACACTATAATGGATGAACCATGAAAACACCATGCTAATTGCAGGAAGCCAGACACAAAAGACCACATGCTGTATGATTCTTTTTTTATGTGAAATATCCAGAATAGGCAAATCCATAGAGACAGAAAGCAAATTAGTAGTCGCTTAGGGCTGGGAGTTGCAGAGATGGGGGCGTTGGGGAGGGGCTGCTGATGAGTATGGGGTTTCTTTTTGTGGATGATGTTCTACAATTAGATTGTGGTGACGGCTGCAGAACTCTGTGATGAGACCAAAAACCTTTGAACGGTACAGTTTAAATGTGTAAATTGGCTGGTATATGGATTGTTTCACAATAAAACTGTTAAAAAAAAAAAGGTAACGTCCTTTGACAGTTTTAAGAGAAATAATAAAAGTCCTTGGGAGACTGCTGGTGTCTTCTAGATGCAAGCACTTCCAGACACTGTTTGGAACACCTCAATTCAGGCCACTGTCTTGGGCCTGAATGTTTTGGCTTCCTCGTAAACCAGATTCACAGGCCCCCACTGAAACCACATTGGTGTTTCTGATGCTCCTCCTGAGGGTATGAAAACCAGTGCGTGCCAGACGTTTTGCCAGGTGCTTCCACGTGCTTTCTTTTTGTAAAAATTAATTTTATTTGTTTGTTTATTTTTAGCTGTGCTGGGTCTTCGTTGCTGCATGGGCTTTTCTCTAGTTGCTACGAGCAGGGGATACTCTCTAGTAACTGGGTGTGGGCTTCTGGTTGTGGTGGCTTTTCTTGTTGTGGAGCACACGCTCTAGGGCACATGGGCTTCAGTGTTCAGCTCTGGGGCTCTAGAGCCCCGGCCCAATAGTTGTGGTGAACTGGGTGTAGTTGCTCTGCAGTACGGGATCTTCCAAGACCAGAGATCGAACCTGGGTCTCTTGCATTGGCAGGCGGATTCTTTGCCACTGAGCCACTAGGGAAGCTTTCACATGCTTTCTTGAACTCAAAGCCCTGCACGCATGGATGCTTGATGCCCATGTTTCATATGTGAAGAGATGGTGGTTCCAAAGAATATACACAGCAGGAGGGTGATGCTGTGGGAGTCAGCATCAGAACTTGGAGCTCACTGACCCCAAAGGCCATCTTCTTTTCCCTGCCTGCAGCCTGACTGGGTTGCTGAGATGTTCCTCTAAGACAGAAGCCAGGCCCTCGCAGGGACAGATGGCTTAGGACAATCACCAGCGAAAAGGCCTGTGGGTTCCATGCAAGTCGTTTCCAGGCTCTGTCCTCCTTGGAGGGGCATCTCTGCTCTCTCCGGAAATGACTGTGACACTCTGCCCTGTTTTCTGGAGCAGCTCTTCCCAGGAGAGCTTCTATGGAAAGAGAACTGTGGGAAAACATGTGGAGTCATNTTTGGGGGAGCCAGATTCTAAGGACTGGGTTCTGAAAGATTCCCAGGGATACTGAGATATTCCAGGGATATTGAGGGGATCTTAACCACCTCCAGGTGCCTCTGGGTCCCTCTTATCCACAGGAACCTTAGGGATTTGGGTGATGTTATCAGACAACATCATCTTTGGGGATCTTCTTGAGCTTGGCTATAGACTGGAGATCATATGGGGTCACATGTTGACCTGTTTGGATACAAATCATCAAGGAAACGTCTATGCTCTATGGTTCTGAACTTCTAGGCTCAGAAATACCATGAGCTGAGAGTAAAATCTAGGCATAGATGTGGTAGATATCTACAGATACGGTGGAAAAAGCTTAGAATGATAATCTGTAGTCTGGGGCTTATTTCTCTGCTTTTTCACAAACTAGCTGTGTTACCTTGGCCAAATCACTTAAATTTTATGAGTTTCAATTTAACAAAAAAGTCTCATATGAGGATATTGGATTAGATAACCTAAGATTCGTTCCCACATGAAAGATACTAGGTAATCCTTGACCTTTCTCACTTTGGCAAATGCTGACACTCAGATGGATTAAATGCTAATAATGAATTTACTCCACACCAGCCTGGAGGGTTACCATAGCAACTGTTGCCTAGCAGGAGAGAAGGGCCGAAGTGTCCCAAGGCATTGAACACAGGCAGCTTCCAGCACCCCCGTGGCTTGAATTAAGCTCCAAGGCTAGCAGCTTGTCAGTACAGTTGTTTACCCTTGTGATGGATGTTGATCAGGGATGTTTGGTCTGGTGATTTTGGAAGCAAGAACTCTAAAATGCCGGAATGAGAGCTGTGACATCTGCTGTCGCACCCACAGACCTTGTCTTTCTTAAAACACTTCTGAAAAATCAGCATAGAAGGCAGACATTTGTTACAGATCTTTGAATTCACTTTCTTGTTAAAGTCACAACAGTTAGGAGCAAACTTCTTTTTAATGTTTAACTTTGATTATGGTAGAATACAACATAATGTGAAATTTGCCGTCTTAGTCATTTTAAACGTACAGCTCAGTGTTGCTAAGGACATTCCCATTGTCGTGCAGCTGTCACTACCATCCGTCTCCAGACCGTTCTTTCCAAACTAAAACACCATCTCCATTAAACCGTACCCTTCCCTTCCCCCAGCCCCCATTCTACTTGTCCCTGTGAATTTGGCATATAGGTGGAATCCTACAGCGTTTGTGCTTTTGTGACTGGCTTATTTCACTTAGCAGAACGTCCTCAAGCCTCATCCACGGTGTAGCCTGTGTTAGAATTCCCTTCATTTTAAGGCTGAATAATATTCCACTGTATGGATGGACATTTTGTTTAGCCCTTTATCCATGGACGCTTATTTTGCTTTTACCTTTTGGCTCTTTTGAACAATGCTGCTGTGAAAATGGGTGTACAAATACTGGCAATTTAAAATTCTGATATAGTTTTAAATTAAGAGAAAACCGTAAAAATATTAAAAAGAACCCTTATGCACCCTAGTACCAGATTTGCCAGTTGCTTGTATTTTATCACATATATTTGCTTTATCGTTTGGTCTCTGTCTTTATTTCTTCCTTTCTTCCTCTTTCTGAATTTCTCTCTCCACACACATATACATATTATAACTTCCTTATTCCCATCCAGATTATTTGGTTTATCTGTGAGTCATGTCTCCACCTCTCTGTTTTGTCTGTCCTCTAGGGGTGAATTCCTTCCTTGTGTACATGGCTTTCAAAGATCGCTTCCAGCTCACGGATTCCCAGGTAAGAAAAGCTGGCTTTTCTTTCTGGCATTTGGTACNTTTGGTTTATCTGTGAGTCATGTCTCCACCTCTCTGTTTTGTCTGTCCTCTAGGGGTGAATTCCTTCCTTGTGTACATGGCTTTCAAAGATCGCTTCCAGCTCACGGATTCCCAGGTAAGAAAAGCTGGCTTTTCTTTCTGGCATTTGGTACATTTGGGCCAATGCGGTTGTCTTTTTTTTTCTTTTTTTTGGCATATAGTTGTTTTATAATGTTGAGTTAGTTTCTGCTATATAACCAGATGAATCAGCTATATGTACACGTATATCCCCTCTCTCGTGGACCTCCATCCCACCACTCTAGGTCATCACAGAGCACTGAACTGAACTTCCTGTGCTATCATGCAGCTTCCCACTAGCTCTCTGTTTTACACCTGGCAGTATGGTACTGGCACAAAAACAGAAATATAGAGCAATGGAGCAAGATAGAAAGCCCAGAGATAAACCCATGCACCTATGATCAGCTAATCTATGCCAAAGGAGGCAAGAATATACAGTGGAGAAAAGACAGTCTCTTTAATAAGTGGTGCTGGGAAAACTGGACAGCTACATGTAAAAGAATGCAAAGGGAGCACTCCCTGACACCACACACAAAAATTAACTCGGCGTGGACTGCTGCTGTCTTCACAGCCACCTCCAGTGTATGCTCACGGGAAATGGCTGGTGGATGAAGCCACTGATGTCACTCCCTTCAGGGGATGGTATGAAGCCCGTGCCGTGGCCACCAGGACTGGTGTTCCCAGGCTCTGGAATCAGCCACCTGCCTGAGACACTATAACTGAGAGGGGTTAGCAAACCTGGTGCAGAGCCGGTGTCACCCACCAGCTTCTCCTCATCTAAGCCCTGGAGGTTACACTGCCTCTGTTGATTATCTGTTAATTACTAAGAGGTCCTTCTCTGCTACGTGTGTCCAGAAACACTGCCCTCAGGCACGTCAGAAAAGCTGGCCTTCATAGACGCATCGAGGGGTCCTGGTGCTGTCAGGGAGGTGGTGGTACTTGTGACTAGGAACACTGAGCTCCCTGTCTCTGATCCCATGCCCTCCCTCTCTCAGATCTATGAAGTCCTGAGCGTGATCCGGGATATTGGAGCGATTGCCCAGGTCCACGCAGAAAACGGCGACATCATTGCAGAGGTGCGTGCTTCCGCGGTGTTACTGCCACGTGACCCAGTGGGCGAGAGGCAGGCTCGAGGGAGTGGACTGGCTGCCGTAGCTCACCTCCAGGGGGACAAGCAGAGTGACCCGGGCGGACCGTGGGAACAGTCTTATGACAGCATGAAGGTCGGAGATGCACGCGCCCCTTGATGTGTTCTCAGGACAAACAGCCTTTCCATAGAGGAGTCCTTTCTCTCAGTGCTGTGATGTGGCTGCCTGTGGGGAGACGGATGTGGACACCCACATATAGACATGTCACACCGTGGCCCGGGACTGGGGATGCGTTGGCTTTTAGCATCCTAGGGGATAGCTGTACTGTTGGCGAGGCTGTAATTGATCTGTCATAACTCAGCAGGACCGGGGACGGGGTACCAAACCCTCTCTTCGTGGGGTCTTGGGATGAGGGTCAAAAGTGCCACTTTAGTTTACTTTTTGGTCATGCTGCATGGCATGTGGGATCTTAGTTCCCTGATCAGGAATCAAACCCGTACCCCCTGAATTGGAAATGTGGAGTTGTAACCACTGAACCGCCAGGAAAAGTCCCAGCAGTTCCATTTTGATGTCTCATCGGAGTGATTTTTACCCAGGTCTTGGCATTTAGGCTCATGTGGGATCCCGTTCCCCCTGACAGCCTTGTTGCTGTCCAGTTCGTGTTCAGCTGTTTGTGACTCTGTGGGCTGCAGCATGCCAGGCTTCCCTGTCCTTCACCATATCTCAGAGTTTGCTGTCCATTGAGTTGGTGATGACATCCAACCTTCTCATCGTCTGTCATCCTCTTCTCCTCCTGCCTTCAATCTTTCCCAGCATCAGGGTCTTTTTTAATGAAGTTGACTCTTCATATCATGTGGCCAGAGTACTGGAGCTTCAGCTTCAGCATCTATCCTTCCAGTGAATATTCAGAGTTGATTTCCTTTTGGATTGACTGGGTTGACAGCCTGGTTTTCTTTAAACATTTCAGGAGCAGCAGAGGATCCTGGATCTGGGCATCACGGGCCCTGAGGGACATGTGCTGAGCCGGCCTGAGGAGGTGAGTGCCTGCTGAATGGAGGGGATGAATCCGTGTTCTGGGGCGGGTGCCGCTGGAGCCACAAAGCGCCCACTTCCTTCCTGTTGAGAATGTTGGTTTTTTCCCTTGGATGCTGATTTTGGTCCCTGGAGATGTCCCAGTCTGCTGCTGAGAAGTGTCTACACAGGCAAAGTGAAGTGTTAGAATGTGCTGTGGGATAAAGCAGTGTGGCTTGTTTAACCTAAAGACTCCTCTTTCTGTCTCTAATTCTCCAAGCGCTTCCTTGGGTAGAAAAACACAAACAGCTTTTATTAGCATCCAGCAACAGGGGTTTTGTGGTTCATAATCCAGGGCCTCCAGCATCCTGCCATAAAAGCTCTTACAAGTGTCTAGAAGGCAGAAGGGAGATTGTAAGTGTTTCCATGATAGGTCTACACGGGGTATAGCACAATCAGCAGAGTGTGGTAGACTGAATCTTTCACAGTCGAGGGAGGAGAATTCAGAGCTGGGTTCTTGCTGGCCCAGAGGTTGAGAGTCACTGCTTTGGATGGTGAAGCTTGTGAGTGAGAAGGAGGGGTTTACATTTTACGTGACAAAAGAGTCTGTTTTTCTAAAGGAGAATCTGTGGCCTCAATACTTTTCAGGAGCTAGCTCTTTAAGGAAAGGCTCAAGTTCAGGTTTTGGAGTTCCTGATGGCTCTGAGCAAAGAGGATGCTGGGGAGTCTGATGGAAGTGAAGAGACTGTCCTGGGAAAAGGGACAGGCAGAGAAGGCAGATAAAATTGCCACATGGGTGACGACTTAAAATTAGAATTTTTCCTCCCAGAAATAGGTGGTGAAAGATGCTGGGTCAGAGGGGTACGGATGGGACCAGGCCCCCCAAATCACAGCATTTCAGGGCTAGGACATCCCCACTGAGACTGGGGAGGGGTCACTTGGGTTAGGACCCGTGGGTGCAGGGGCTCTGCTCCCCTTAGAAGAAAATGGGTTCTGAGCATGTGGCGTTGAAGTTGCCATCAACAGGCTGCCTGGGGTGAGGAGAAGTGCAGTATCTCATCAGGCTTTTCCCTAGGCTTTGTGGGGAGGGATGAGGCTGAAAAAGGAGAAAGATTGTAGGAAAGAGGCAGAAAAAGGCAAAAGCGGAAATCACTTGGAATGTTTTTCACACAGTGAGGGCTTAATTTCCTTGTTCTGCCATTCTTACCACGTATGTGCACACATACACAGATACACACAGAGATACACACACACACACACACACACACACACACA
>SJYW01001294.1:2103714-2147734 GCA_006410735.1 Raphicerus campestris
GGGTTTACATTTTACGTGACAAAAGAGTCTGTTTTTCTAAAGGAGAATCTGTGGCCTCAATACTTTTCAGGAGCTAGCTCTTTAAGGAAAGGCTCAAGTTCAGGTTTTGGAGTTCCTGATGGCTCTGAGCAAAGAGGATGCTGGGGAGTCTGATGGAAGTGAAGAGACTGTCCTGGGAAAAGGGACAGGCAGAGAAGGCAGATAAAATTGCCACATGGGTGACGACTTAAAATTAGAATTTTTCCTCCCAGAAATAGGTGGTGAAAGATGCTGGGTCAGAGGGGTACGGATGGGACCAGGCCCCCCAAATCACAGCATTTCAGGGCTAGGACATCCCCACTGAGACTGGGGAGGGGTCACTTGGGTTAGGACCCGTGGGTGCAGGGGCTCTGCTCCCCTTAGAAGAAAATGGGTTCTGAGCATGTGGCGTTGAAGTTGCCATCAACAGGCTGCCTGGGGTGAGGAGAAATGCAGTATCTCATCAGGCTTTTCCCTAGGCTTTGTGGGGAGGGATGAGGCTGAAAAAGGAGAAAGATTGTAGGAAAGAGGCAGAAAAAGGCAAAAGCGGAAATCACTTGGAATGTTTTTCACACAGTGAGGGCTTAATTTCCTTGTTCTGCCATTCTTACCACGTATGTGCACACATACACAGATACACACAGAGATACACACACACACACACACACACACACACACAGAGCATCAGACACACAGACATATATACAGGGACTCAGGGTCACAGTCACTCACAGCTACATCTGTATACATACACAGTCACACAGACAGATATACAGAGAGTCGCAGAAACAAGAGTCGCAGACACCGAGACACACATTACAGATATGCACACAGAGTCACAGACACACGTAATTACACACATTTACATACATAGGCTCATGCACACCAGGGCATCTTCATTACCATCTGAGACTCAGATGGGAGGACAGCTGTGTCCAGGGGCCCTGGTCCGTTCTGCTTGCCTGTGTGTGGTGCTGCCTGGAGGTGATGCCTCTGTCACCTGGGTCTCTTGTGTAAAGAAATCACAAGGGTGTGAAGTTCAGCATCAGAGAGCTAGCAAGTGCAGTTCCTGCCTGCCCCCCTGACCACACTCAGTGTACACACACACACACACACACACACACACACAGCTGGGAGCCCAAGCTCCGGGGGAAGCCAGTGGCCTGTGTAACCAGGTGGTGACGCCTGGGGCTGGGCTTCCTTAGATGTTTACTCTTAACCTTCACCTGGGAGCCTGGCTGGGAGCCCCTCCCCTCCAGTTCCAACCGTCCAGGAGAGAAGGGGAAGAGGATGTTGTCTTCCTCTTGTGGCCCAGGGCTCCTAGTGAGAGCTGCCTGCTGGTTTCCATTTCAGAGCCTTCCTGGGGGCTTGCTTTCCGTCTTCCCTCTCCTACCATCTGCACTGCCTCCCCAGGTCCCGGCACACCCCCATCAGAAAGCGAGTGCCCCCTGGGTATCCTGAACAGGCCAAAGCTATCAGAGAAGAGGGGGCCTGGTTGCCATTATGACCACAAACGTCACCTGTTTTTCCACCTTGAGGCAGGGGACATTTCTTTTGCAGCCGCTGCTGTGTTGGGACCCCTAGAATCCTTCTTTGGGAGCTGGCAGCCCCAGCAGCACTCCAATATGGGGAGGTCCTGGCTCCTTGAGCGGGGGTCCTGTGGTCCCATGAGAGGCTGCTTTTGGGACTGTCTGCTTTCCAGGGGCACTTGCTGCTGAGCTGATTCAGAGGCACTGACTCGAAGCCAGGCACAGTGTGTGGTGCTTCTCCTGAGCAGGTGCATCCTTAGGACAGCCGTGTGAGCCTCCAGGTGCCAGGTGGCACCTTCTCCTTTTCAGTTCGTTGGTAGGGATCTGTTAACAACAGTGTGTTATATTCTACATAGGGGCTCCCAGGTGACTCAGATGGTAAAGGAGACCCAGGTTTGATTGCTGGGCCTGCAGTTCAGGAGACACAGTTTTGATCACCAGGTCGGGAAGATCCTCTGGAGAAAGGAATGGCTACTCTCTCCAGTATTCTTACCTGGAGAATTCTATGGACAGAAGAGCCTGGCAGGCTATATAGTCCATGGGATCATAAACAGTCGGACACGACTGAGTGGCTAACACTTTTATTTTTCACATACTGTACATAAGCAATAAAGAGAATAAAACATGGTTGCATATTGAGGGAACTGAGCTTCAGTATGAAGTTAGGGAGATGCTGCCAGTGCAAAAAACACAGTTAATAACATAATTCCTTTCTGGTTTCATGATCCATTGACAGCGTCCTGATGGTTAACTTGAACTTGACTTGAACCACACAAAACATACTCTTCTTTCTGCTGCTCTTTCCAACTCTCCGAGTGAGATGGCTGGTAGGATTTCCCCCAGTTTTCAGCAGAGAAGATTGAAAGGGAGACAAATAGGGATGCAGGAATCTGTTAAAAGAAACCTCCTGTCCATCAGCGGTACCCAAGAGCATATTATGATGGAGGCAGTGCTCAGCCTATAGGGGATGTTGAGATGGATAAGAAAGTGGTCCTTTCTGAAGGGAATCTTGGATGAGCTGGGGGGTGGGGGATGGAGAAAGGGGGAGATGCAGAGTAAGTAGCTGGGGTGACATGTGATGGGGAGCTGAGCCAGTAAGAGATGTAAGACTGGTGTCGGGGGAGTTCCCTGTTGGCCTAGTGCTTAGAATTCTGGGCTTTCACTGCTGTGGCCCAGGTTCAGTCACTGGTTGGGGAACTGAGATCTTGCAAGCCATGCTGTGTGGCCAAAAGTAAAAATAAAACGAAGTGTGTGTGCATACACACACACACACACACACACACACACACACACAGCCTGTTGTCTGGGTGGAGAGTGGGGTCCTGGAGGTGAAGGTGACAGAATTTTTGATGGAGAAGGAAAACTCCTAACTGGCATGGGATGACCTGGGTACGGTCATTACATGGGATGGCTCATCTTTAAAAGCAGAAAGCATGGCTCAGGTGACCACTTAAATCCCTGACAGCTGTATAAAGAGACAAAGTTTTATTTTTAAACATAACACTGTTGTCATAATACTGAAGCCAGATTTCAGTGTGCATGAGACAATTTATGTTTTCTAGTGGAGGCATACACGTGTACGGGGCTTCCCTTGTAGCCCAGTTGGTAAAAAATCTGCCTGCAATGCAGGATAGCCAGGTTTTATCCCTAGGTCGGGAAGATCCACTGGAGAAGGAAATGGCAACCCACTCCAGTATTCTTGCCTGAAGAATCCCATGGACAGAGGAGCCTGGTGGGTACAGTCCATGGGGTCATAATATGTACATGCAGAAGGGTATGCACGAATCCTTCCGTGGTTCTGGGTGAAACTTGGGAGAGGTGGGGTTTACATGACCTTTTTTCTCCACGACATGACCTTATTGCCCAGCTGGGGAAGGGGTGGGGTCAGAACTCACCTGACAGTAGATGAGACAATTCAGAAAGGGCTTTGGGACCCAGATTTTCCCACCAAACCAGTCTTAACAGAAACCACTTCTCTTGGGTTAGGGCCCCCTGGAACTGGCACTTCTGCTCCATTTATTCCCTAATGAGCCTGACTGTGAGTTCTGGTTCACCCCAGGCAGTCTTGGTCCACACCCATTGCCCCGGGCAGTTATGAATAGCGCCTCTGTTTGCTTTCAGAAGAGTCTTGGGTAGAGACCGTGAATTCAGGCAGTCACCTGCACGCCTGGAAAGCACGCAGATTCTAGTGGAGTCTTGTTTGCACATTCCCTGTGTACTTCTTGAGGTGACTGCAGAGATGTAAGACGTCCCTCCTCTATGCTGCCCGGACCAGAGGCCCTTCTGTTGTAACTGGAGCCGCGGAGATGGGGGGAGGGCGATCATTCAGCTATGTCAGGAATTAAAAACACTTGGATGTTTAATGAGCTTTTTCAAGGGCTGTTTGGTTTGCCTGTGGGTCTCTGGACATCTCTCTTCACATAGCTGAGGCCCAAGAGACCAAGTATGAAGGATGCTGTCCTCTTATATTAAATTAGATCACCCGTTAGTGTAGTTTACAGAACTTCAGTTCTTGGCTGAACTCCCATAGAGACTGGTTAGCTAAGATGATTCAATCTGGAGCTGGTCATGTCTTATGAAAAGTGGCAGCTCTTTATGGAACCAGCCTAGCTTTAACCATTAACCTGAAATGAAGTCACTTACTTGCTCAGTGAACATTTTTGAGCACCTGCTGGGAACTGCCTGGAGGAAGCAAAAAATTCAAGGGAGACCCAGCCCCTTGCCTGGAAGAGTTAGTGGAAGTCAGCCTTTTGCCAGAATTTGGGAGAGAGCAAGAAGCTTCCTGAGGTCCTTTGAATCATCATTGCATTTCTTCCTTCGGCTGCCCATGCTCAGCACACGCTGCTGATTCCTCTCTATGATACAATGACCTAAGAACTCATCACTCCTGATCAGGTGTTTAACAGTAATCTGTTGGGGTCTTTGGAATATCATTCACTGAAAGTGAACAAGTCATGTCTGACTCTTTGTGATCCCATGGACTGTAGCCTGCAAGGCTCTTCTGTCCATGGAATTCTCCAGGCCAGAATATTGGAGTGAGTAGCCTATCTTTTGTCCAGAGGATCGAACCCAGGTCTCCTGCATTGTGGGCGGATTCTTTATCATTTGAGCTACCAGGGAAGCCCTATCCCTTGAGGTCTTTGAAATATCATTCACTGAGCATCTGGTTTAAAGAATCAGGTTATTGGTTAGAGCAGCCCTCCTATCTCATGTGGAAGGGTGTACCAGTCTATGGCTGGTGATGATGGGTTTGCCCATACAGAGGGGCCTTTGGTTTACACAGATCTGCCTGCCCCTGTTCCCAGAGCGCTGTGAGATAGCATTGTTCTTTGGGTGAGGTTGGCTTCATTTGTGAGCATGGAACTGAAGCCCAGCACAAAAATTCCATCATTGGATGTCTTGACTGGAGAGACCACATGCTTGGAGTGAAAGCACCAAACTAGGAGCCATCAGTTTCCAGGCACGGTGGCTTTCAAACATTAGCAAGCATAAAAATCACCTAGAGTTGCTAAGACCCACCCTTCTGGGTCCCACCCCCAAAGCTACTGATCCTTTGGATATGGGAGAAGGGCCTGAGACTCATGAAAAACTGCATTCCTTTACAAACTCCAGGTGGTTGCTTATCACACCTAGAACCATCCACAAGGGTCAGCTGGGCAAGTCACTGCCCTTGTCGTCTGTGCCACTGGGGGTAGAGCCCTGAGCACACATTGGTTTCTGCTTCACTGTAGCCCCTCCCTGTGGGGGGAGGGTAGAGATGAGCTCAGGGAACTGACAGACCAGTGGACACAGTTCTCACACTGGGATGCTCTTCTGCAGGTCGAGGCTGAAGCCGTGAACCGTTCCATCACCATTGCCAACCAGACCAACTGCCCCCTGTACATCACCAAGGTGATGAGCAAGAGCGCAGCGGAAGTTATTGCCCAGGCCCGGAAAAAGGGTAAGTGTTGCTCACGGTCTCACCGTGCAAGCGCAGGTTCTGGAGGGGTCATAGGTGGGGGCAAGGACTGCTTTTCCAGCTCCTCCTGCCAAGTGGGTTGCTGTGCTCTCATCACTTTACAGCATTAACCTAATTACATCTGGGTGCGGCAGGCAGCTCCTGTTTCTCGCTCTGTTCCGGGGCTGCAGCCGTGTTGGTATCTATTTAGAGCGGCGCACAGCACAGGGTCGGTGGGCCACACGCTTTGCCTCTTGCCCTAACTTCTGTAGAAGAGTTGGATTTAATTTGATGCAGTCTAAATAAACCAGGCGCATACACAGATGACGTCAGTTTCTATCTGCCGCAGAATCCTGGGGAGCCTTCCATTGCAAACACAGTTCCCCTCTGTGGCAGGGAGTGATTTCTGCTTGTGTGTGTAAGAGAGGCTTGCGGGGGTGTGGTTGTGCCCCGCCTCCAGCTTCTCTCCCCTCACCCCACCATTATATCCTGTTCTCCTGGTGCCCCAGTAGCGCCCTGTAGATGGTGGCGATATATTCTGGGCTGAGGCTGGCTCTTATTTCCAGCGGGAAGGTTCTTGGAAACTAATCTACTAAGTACCGTTCCAGGGGATGTGCCCTGATCACCTTATCCATTATGAATGCAACACGGCCCTGTGGTAGCTACTTTGACTAGGAGTTCGGGTAATCACACCACCTTGGTCTCTGCTTGGGAGTGTAGCTCAGTACACAGAAAGGGAGACTGATTCTGTTTAGTGGACTTGAGGTGGATCTTGGCTGGATCTGGACAAGAGTATCAGAAGGATCTTCCCTCTCTCCCTCCTTTCTTCCTTCTCTCCCTCCATTATATTTCCCAAGCCTTTTGTCTGCATTTCTCCATCTCTGTCTCCATTTCTCTCTCTTGACTTTCTTCTGGCTTTCTATTACTTTCTTGGTCTCTCTGTCTCTCTCATTCTTTTTTGATTTCTTTATCTTGCTCCATGTATCTTTTTTCTCTCCATTAGCAAGGGAGCCGTCTGACCTCTCTGATTTGTTCTCTGGTTCTCAGTGGGATGTGATCCATATGGATCAGGATTTTTTTTCACTGGTGGGTGAGTTGGTGCAAGACTTAGAACAGATTGCTCAATGACCACTGAGTCAGCTTGTCCCAAGAGCTGATAGCTTCTAGATGGCCCCAGCAATGAATTCCTGGCCCCTGTCCTCTGGAGCTCCCTTGGGGTCTCGGTCCTCAGGTGCTGCATGAAATGGTTGCTGCATTTACTAGTGTTTCAGAATCCTGCCCTCTCCTGGCAGCTAGAAGGAACTGCCTTTTTGCAATGGAACATTCTCTGGTGGCTGAGTTGGTAAAGTATCTGCCTGCAATGCAGGAGACCACCTGCAGTACAGGAGACCCAGTTTTGATCCCTGGGTGGGGAAGATTCCCTGGAGAAGGAAATGGCAACCCACTCCAGTGTTCTTGCCTGGGAAGTCTCATGGACAGAGGAGCCTGGTGGGCTACAGTCCCTGGGATTACAGAGTCAGACACGACTTAGTGATTAAACCATCACCACCACCATTCACTTACTTAGAATCAGCTTTGAATTGTGTTTCTAGGAGACGCAGAGGATTACTGCTGGTGACCCTCCCTCATCGGGGCCCTTTATCACCCAGGCACACATCTGCAATGTGGGATTCAGCCTCAGCACCCAGCGCTAATCACAGTATTGCTGCTTCCATGTAGAGGGGAGACAGCTGGCACTGTGTCTGAAAAGGGGAAGCTGGCACAGCTTGTTAGTAACCATACCATACCCAAATGAAAATAAGACACAGAAAGTTAAGCAAAAATTTTAATATAGTTTCAATATAATTGAGCATTCAATTTAGCAGAATTTAAACATTACAGTCATGTTTTCCAATTCAAACTCTCACTTGTCAGAATTGCAAGATGAAAGAGTCTCATTCTGGGGCAGGTGGCCCTGGTCCTGCTGTGGGGCTGCAGAGCTCCGGGCTTGGGGCCCGCCCTGCCAGCAGTGCTGCGGCTCCCCCTTTCTGTGTCTCAGCTTTTCCATTTGAAGCTGGAGTGTGTTATCAGAGTCCAGGCCCCCTCTGATACTCTGTGACTCAGTGCCCCAGGATGTCCACGTGTTTTCCTTATGATCTAGAACTTGCTGTGTGTTGGGGTCTGAACGCCAAGAAATGACTTCAGTCTCTTCATTCAGAACCTTCAGGGTGAGTCCAACTGTGCTTGCTTGTGGTTCTCAAGGTGGCTCTTGGATTCAACAGCTCTTGCCCTGTAGACCTTGAAAGCCTTTGCTTTAGATGAACTTGAGCTGCCAGAAAGGAATTTCTGGTGCATCCTGGTATTAATTAGCAAGAAGGAGAAATCTTAGCCTGCTTGTAGGCTCTTTCCATCTTGTGGGAACTTCATAATTACTTTGGGAGGCCCTGGGGCAGAAATTTCTATACTTGATTTGCTCTGCAGCTGAGTAACATGGAGCTCAGAGCTGCTGAAATGTGGAATTGGGCTTTGATCATCTGCATCTGACCTTATGCCATTAAGGTCCCCACTAATGTCTGACTCACCTTCATGTTTTGAGATTATTTTAATATAGAAGATGCTGTGGCTATCTCCCCGGTATCTGTTGGTGTTTAGTTCCTTAACAGACTGGTAGAAACTGGAGTCTGACACTTGGCAAAGTCATGGAGAATGTGGAAACCAGGATTCCCCAGTGACCGAGAAGAAAATCAATATAAAGCTGCATTGAACATTAGTGCCCTGGGATCAGCATCCAGCCCCGAGACAACTCCCAGCTCTACTAGGCATTAGCTTGTGATGCTGGGCAGATAACTTACCATCTTTTGGTCCCATTTTCCGATCTAAATGGGGAGGAAAGTAACAGTGATAATCTCCTAAGGCAAGGATGATGCTTAAATGAGATGATGCACACAAGGACTATATAATAACTGTACCTCATACTATGATGATTGAAGAGTGAGTGTGTGTTAGTCGCTCAGTCGTGTCTGACTCTTTGCAACCCCATGGAGTATAGCTCGCCAGGCTCCTCTGTCCTTGGGATTCTCCAGGCAAGAATACTGGAGTGGGTTGCCATGCCCTCCTTCACGGGATCTTCCCGACCCAGGGATTGATCCTGGGTCTCCTGCATTGCAAGTGGGTTCTTTACCATGTGAGCCACCAGGGAAGCCCAAGAT
Organism: Raphicerus campestris; assembly: GCA_006410735.1. Classification (NCBI taxonomy): domain Eukaryota; kingdom Metazoa; phylum Chordata; class Mammalia; order Artiodactyla; family Bovidae; genus Raphicerus; species Raphicerus campestris. The sequence continues at coordinate 2,112,387 of SJYW01001294.1, forward strand.
GGAGCCTAAGTGAGGACTGTTTTCAGGGGCTGCTCGACCAGCCACAACTTCACGCAGGCTTCCCACAGAGCCAGTGTCGCCCATGTTGCCTCCTTCATCCTGCGTCATTCAGCAGGACAGCTTCTCACCGATCCCAGTCTGCAAACAAGAAATGAAGGAAGACAGCCAGCACCGGAATACCTGGGGCAGTTTTCACCCTTCCAAAGAACGTAGACCGTGGTCAGTTTCAAAGGCTGATGTCACAGAAGGGACACCGAAATGTGAAAATGGACTGTCTTGCCCCAGATTATCCAGCCTGTAGGAAGTAGAACCCTTAGACCTAGACTCTGGGCCGGTTCTCTTTTCATGAAGAATCCATTGTAGGGATTTCTCTTGAATAGGCTCCCTCCGACTGCATTTTATCCATATGTGGACTTGAGCATGGTGCCAGTGCCTGTTCTGTGTGAGTGGTGGCACATGGGCAGTGTCCACGGACCTCATCTGAGCCACATCCCTCCCCCACCCCCAAACCCAGATGCAGAAATGTTCACAACCCAAGCTTGAGACAAGACTTCCTGTGCCCTGAGGTTCAGTAGGAATGGCGGGGGTGTAATGAGAAGCACATGGTCAAGGGCTCTCTGCGAGTTCCATCCTAACTTGGGGATGAATCCTTTGTGTTAAGTTAATGCACAGCCTAGTAATCTTGAGCCCAGAGAGTGCCCCATTGGTTGGGCTGTGAATGAATCTCACCAAAATTTGTGTTAGGCAGGGCTCTGGAGAAACAGAACCAATCTCTCCCTCCCTCTCTGTCTCTCTCTCTCACACACACACATACACAGATTTTAAAGAATTGGTTCATGCATTGTGGGCACTGGCAAGCAAGTCTGCAGATAGGCTGGTTGGTTGGAGAATCAGGAAAGCATTGATGTTGCAGTGGGAAGTCATCTGGAGGCAGAATTCCTCCTCCATCAATCCCCTCATCTCAATAGCAGATGCTTGCAAATTGGGAATTCATTTCAGCCACTTGCAGGGTGAGACCCTGGGTTCAGTTTTCATTCGGTTTGGCTTTGAGGCTGCTGAACATGAGGATCTCTTTTGGGGTAGATGTAGAAACTTTTGGCTCATTTATGGGACCCTTGAGCTGGGAATTTGAATCCCTTAGTCATCCTTGTCTTTCCTCACTTTGTCCAGTGTAATTAGGAGCAACCAGCTACTACTGTTGTACTCAGGTTGACAANCTGTGAGATACAGGCTCATTTCAGGGACCAGTGTCTTAGAACCGATGAAGGGCCTGGGGGTACACACTTTGGTCCTGGGAATCCATGTGCAGAGTTGCCTTCTTTCCCCCAGGTGCCTCTTCCTCTTATTCTTCCAGAAGCTTTCACGTTACTCCTTTGAGTCTCAGAGCAAGGCTGTTTTGTTGCTGTTTTCAGTCAACCCCACAGGTCCAGTGTGAGCTGATGGGCCAGCCTGGGGCTTCTGCATGCTCACCAGCCCCTGCATAAGCAGGCGATGTTGCCCCGAATGGCAGTGCATCAGCTCTGTTCACAGACTGACTCTTCAGTGCTGATAACCTGGTCCGAATCTCCCCAGAAGCCCAGCTGCTTTTTATGGATGGAGACTGTTGTTAGTTGCTCAGTTGTGTCCCACTCTTTGCAACCCCATAGATTGTAGCCTGCCAGGCCCCTCTGTCCATGGGATTTCCCAGGCAAGAGTACTTGAGTGGGTTGTCATGGAGCTGCCTATTAATTATCCAGGTCTAGGCATCTGTACCTGTGAGCAAGATAGGCGTCTGGAATCTGGAGGAGCAGTGGGGAAGCTGAGGTTGTAGGGTGGGGCTGTGACACGTGAAGCTTTTACTGTTATCACAGCAACAAACTCACTCAGACAGAGACCCCAAATATTTTCCAAGAGGGCACACAAATATATCCCCCTTTCACCATGAAAGGCTTGGAACCAAAAGGATGGCTGCCTTGTTGGGAAATTAAACCTCAAGCATTTTATCGATGTCATGTCCCTGGAGTTACCACAGTCCTTTAATTTAGCAACTTCAGTTTAACCACATCGCTAACTGATTGGAAAACCAAGCGAACCAGTGGGAAAAACGACTTGTGGATGGCTCATTTCAAGATTAAATTTAGAACTTGGTCAGAGAAGTCTTCTTGGGGCTTTAACCTGATTGGAGCCTGAGTTAGTGAGAGCAAAGTCACCGCTTATATGAGGAATCATTTTCTTACATTCGTGTGGCCTTTGCAAACCCCTCTGCTTTTCTATATAAATGTTCTCTTCTGTGATTTTTGCCCCTCAGTTTTGTGTGTGTATGCTGAAACTCAGACAGAATTTAGACCTAGTGATGAAGTCCTGGTGAGTGGTCAGTGAGGAGAGGGACCCCATCTCTGGGCTTTTCTTTCTTCTGAGTGATGGCTGGGCAGTGGGTACTGCCAGATTGATGAGGTTTTGCCAGGATGGAGGGCGAATTCTGAAGTCTACTATGTTCCCTCTCTTCTAGTCTCTTGAGTACAACATCTTCGAAGGCATGGAGTGCCGTGGCTCCCCACTGGTGGTCATCAGCCAGGGGAAGATTGTCCTGGAGGATGGCACCCTTCATGTCACTGAAGGTTCTGGGCGCTACATCCCACGGAAGCCCTTCCCTGACTTCGTTTACAAGCGTATCAAGGCAAGGAGCAGGGTGAGTACCTGTGATCTTAGGAGTGGTTTCTCTCGTGGATGAAGTTCAATTCCATTAACACGGAGCACCCTGAGTCAAACTAATGAGGTGAGTACAGAAGATTTAGGGAGAAGGGAAACATGGTCTTTTTATTCCTGGAATTCAGAATGCCAGTGGAGGAGTTAGGCATGTCTGCAGCCAGCCAGAGTAATGTGAGACTGCATCGTGTACTGTGATGAGGCTCAGAGGAGGGAATTGCTGCTGCAGTTATAAGAGAAAGTAACATGGGGAGAGGACATTTTGAGTTGGGTCTTGAAGGTTAAGTAGAAGTTGCACAAGTCAAAGAAGGGAAACAAGGGAATTAGGTAGAGACAAAGTTATGAGCATAGAAAATGTAGAGTGTATTTAGGACATGGTGAATACTCTCCAGCACTGGTGCTTGAGGATCATGAGGCAGGGAATGGGTGGAACTGTTGGAATTAAAGGTAAAGTAAGATTGGAAGCTCTGGGGCCAGATCTTGAACATGTGACCAGACTCTCTTCACAACATGTTTGAGAACTCCTACGAAGTTTAGGCTGAAGTGCCTTGGGAGAAAATGGGAAGAACTGTTCATCAGTAAAAAAAAATTTATATATTTATTTAGCTTCATTTGGTCTTAGTTGTGGGATCTAGTTCCGTGTGTGTGTGTGTGTGTGTGTGTGTGTGTGTGTGTGTGTGTGTGTGTTAAATTGCTCAGTCGTGTCTGACTCTTTGTGACCACATGGAATATAGCCTGCCAGGGTACTTGGAATTCTCCAGGCAAGAATACTGGAGTGGGTAGCCCTTCCCTTCTCCAAGGGATCTTCCCGACGCAGAAATTGAACCCAGGTCTCCTGCATTGCAGGCCGATTCTTTACCAACCAAGCCATCAGGAAAGGACCCATGTTAAGGAAGCTTTGCACTGGAGCTGGGATGCTGGCTGCATGCTGATATCTGTCCCTGCCATATTCTTCCGTAGAGGGCCCTCCACAGGGCTCTCCTCCCAAATCCCACAGGGCCATCTTGGCACCTGTTGCTTCCCCATCAGGCAGGTAGTTGCCAGGTAGGTGTCCTCTGTGAATGTGGCCTGAGTTGAGGGGTTCTTTTGTTTTGTAGCTGGCGGAGCTGAGAGGGGTTCCCCGCGGTCTGTATGACGGACCTGTGTGTGAGGTGTCCGTGACACCCAAGACGGTCACTCCAGCCTCCTCGGCTAAGACGTCTCCGGCCAAGCAGCAGGCCCCACCTGTCCGGAACCTGCACCAGTCTGGATTCAGCTTGTCCGGTATGGTTATGGCTGGGTCAGAGCCTGCTTCTGCAGGGCCTTGCTCCATGTTGCTGGTGGGGTGGGCATCACTTTTGTAGAACAAGAAGCGGAAATGAATGATAGACCCATTCTCCCAAAGATGTAATTCACTAGAGATGTAATTCACAGCAGATGGTGGGTTGGCTTTCAGAATCTTGACAGGCGTCTGTATCACATACAATGTTCAGACGGCTACACTCTATCCAGGACAGTGTTTTTGTTGTTTTGTCACTAAGTCATGTCCCACTCTTTGCGACCCTGTGGACTGTAGCCCACCAGGCTCCTCTGTCCGTGGGATTTTTTTTAAGCAAGAATACTGCAGTGGGTTGTCATTTCTTTCTCTGGAGGATCTTCCCGACCCAGGGGTTGAACCCATGTCTCTTGCATTGTCAGGCGGGTTCTTTACCACTGAGCAGGATATCAGAGGACATTTTTTCAATGTATTATATCCATTGTGAAAAAGGATATTGTGGTGTTTGAGGACGCTTCTCTCCCTCACAAATGCAGTAAATCGGAGTGGTTCAGCTTGTGGAGTCTAGAGTTTAAACAGCTTAACTTTGCAGCCCAGATGCAAGCTGTGCTTTGGTTTTCTCATGTGTAGAATGGGTATAATGGTAGTAATTATCTCTTGGGGTTGTGAAGATTAGGTGATTTACTATACAAATAAAATGCTTAGACTCGAGTCCTTTGATAATTGTTAGCTATTAGTCTGGATAAAATATGTGACGTCAGGAAAGGTGAGAGGAAAAGAGTCCAGATTTAGAGCTTCCCTACCTGAACTTCTTTCCAGTCCTTCATCTGGCCAGTGATTAGAAATCTATTTTTCCAGCTCCCTGAGTCACAGATAGGTACCCGGATCTCTATGATGGGTTAAGAAAACAGTGAATCAGAAACTTTTTTTTTTTTTTTTGGGGGTCAAATATACTGGGTTTTAGAAAGGTGCCATATAGAGATTACCCATTTGCAAAGAATTTAAAAATAATGAGCATTAGTTATTCCATAAAGTAATCCATGTTACTCATGTTACATGATACTATCTGTGCTGTCTTTCACCAGGCCATTCAAACATAAAGACCAGGTGGGATGGGGAAGGAGGTGGGAGGGAGGCTCAAGAGGAAGGGGACATGGGTGTACCCATGGCTGATTCATGTTGATGTTTGGCAGAAATCAGCACAATATTGCAGAGCAATTATCCTTCAATGGAAAATAAATAAATTTAATTATTACAGAATCAAAAAAAACCTCCCGAAACATAAAGACCATCATGACTCCTATCTTTTTCTAAAAATAAATATTGAGGTATAGTCAAATTTACAACTTTATGCTTAATTTCTGTGGTACAGTAAGGTGACTCAGTTATACATATACACATTCTCTTACATGTTCTTTTCCATTATGATTTATCATAGGATATTGAATATATTCCCTGTGCTATATGTATGAAACTTAAACAGACTCACAGACGTGGAGGACAGACAGGCTTGCAGCTGCCAAGCAGCAGGGAAGGACTGGGAGTTTGGGATTAGCAGGTGCAAAGCGTTACACATAGGATGGATAAGCAACAAGGTCCTCCTGTATAGAACAGCAAACTATATTAACTATATTCTATATTAAGTATGATGAGTCCTATCTTTGATTACACAGAAGATGAATAGTGTTAGGGGGACAGAGTGTATCTAGAAAAGCCACACTTAATTGACCTACTGAGAATCGGGACAGGATGTAGTCTGAGTCACTCAAAAGCCTGAAATGTGGTTAGTTTATATATAGTTTTACTTTTCAGGTAATAGATCCAACTAGCTTCTACAAGGACAACTGGATACCATCTGTGATTCTTAGGCCACTTGAGGACCATCCTTTTTTGTGGCTTATCCTATTGGTGAGGTTTTAGAAGGACAATGAATGGGCCTGACAAGTTTTCTCCTAAGCTATGTTGTTTCGTTACAAAACAGAAAATAGAGTCACAGATGTGGAAAACAAGCTTATGGTTACCAAAGGGGAAAGGTGGGGAGGGATAAGTTGGAAAATTGGGATTAACATATATACACTACTGTATATAAATTAGCTAACTAATAAGGACCTACTGTATAGCACAGGGAACGCTACTCAATACTCTGTAGCGACTTATATAGGAAAAGAATCTTAATGGATATATGTATATATGTTAACTGAATCACCGTGCTGTACACTTGAAACTAACACAGCATTGTAGATCAACTCTATTTCAACAAAAATTAATTTTTTAAAAAAAGCTATGTTATTTCGGTTTAAAGCAGGGATCTGGGTTAACTGTCTCTGACCCTCTGTCTCCTCTCCAGGTGCTCAGATTGATGACAACATCCCTCGCCGCACCACCCAGCGCATCGTGGCGCCCCCTGGTGGCCGTGCTAACATCACTAGCCTGGGCTAGATAGAGTTCAGGGCTGCCGTCAGCGGGGGATGGGACACCTGAGGACTTTCTGAGACTTTCTTCCTTCTTTCCTTCCTTTTTTTTTTTTTTAGGAGCCTGTGATAGTTACTGTGGGGCAGCCAGTTCCTGGGGCTACCTCTCGAGCCCTCACTCTCCGTCCCTCACCTGGAGTCACCTATTTTGCTCACCCACCTCCCTATACATCTAGGAATATCACACCCTGAGTCCACCAAGCCCGTACACAGAACCGCATCCAACACTCAGACATGCGAAACAAAGCAAATCACAGTGAGGGTGTTTCTCATCTCCAACCCGTGTTGTATTTGTTATCGTCTTCCTGGTCATCGGGGGAGGGGAAGATAAAGTGAATTGCCCAGAGCTGCCGTTTTTCTTTTTAAAAGTTTTAGCAGAGTTTTCTTTCTGGGGCTTAGGGTGGGGTGGGTAGGGGAGGGGGGAGTTTTTTTTTTAATACAAAATTGGAAAGCCTAATTCATTATTACTACAAGGGGTTTGAACTGGACATCCTAATGATGCAATTGTGNACACATCTCCTAATTCATTATTACTACAAGGGGTTTGAACTGGACATCCTAATGATGCAATTGTGTAACCATCAAGCTGATTCAGGGTGGTGGGCAGACTCACCATGTCCCTCCTCAGAGGCCGCACAGCATCCACACCGCCATCGCCATTCCATGGTCTTCTGGGTCAAGTGTTAATAAAGGAAAGGTTTCTTTCTGGCCTAGATTTTTGCTGCAGATGAAATCTCTTGAGGATTCCCTTCTCCTCTCTTTACCTCTTTTTTGCTCGCACTCTCTCCCTCTCGCTTTGTCATTCATAGATGCGTTCACCTGTCTGCTCTTTCTTTGTGTCTCCTCCAGCGTTTGTCTCTGACATGCTGTTTTTGTTCTTCCTCCCATGATATTTGCCAGTGACCAGGTCTGCCATTGTACTGTGGTCCTAAGAACCTGCCTGGAAAGATGTGAGCTTTGTTATCACAACCATTGTAAGATGCTGTCCTAGTCTGTAGAAAACTCGTGCTACCCACTCACATCCCCAGGATGTGCCTTTGAGTTTGAGACGCTCTCCATATGTAGGGAAGGGCCGAGTTACCTACGCTGTCACACGTGGGCCCAGAATAGATCTCAAACGGTGCCGAGATGTTGGAGAAGTCTGAGACTCTAGGACCTGAGAGATTTCTCCTGTGCAGTGCTAACTGGGCTAAAGATACTATCAGATCTGTTGGTCGAGCCTCCTGACAGATCTTATAACTTGTGAGCCAACCAGTCTCCAGCCAGCCACCAGCTAAGAAGTGCTGAGCTGATGGAGGCTGGCTCTGAGGACTGCTGTTTCCCATCTAAGTATCTTTGGGGGCATCAGAGTACACTGGCCTTCTCATTTTGGAGAAAAAAAAATTTTTTTTTCTTGTCCAGTTATTTAGAAAGACACCATGCAATATATGGAGGTCTCCTAAACTCAGAAAGTCCATGGGAAGTTTGGCTTAAAGACCATTTTAGGAAACTTACTTGGTGGTCCAGTTTTTGGGACTTTGCCTTTCAACGTGGGTGGTGTGGGTTCGATCCCTGGTCAGGGAGCTGGAATCCCACATGCCTTGGGGCCATAGAAGCAAAACATAAACAGAGGCAATATTGTGGCAAATTCAATGAAGAGTTAAAAAAAAAAGACCATTTTAATTTGCAAGAGGAAGACTCTGTTTTGTGAGTCAGAGTTGTGGTGGGGAAGAAAAACTTGTAAATTTGATGTGTGGCCTCTTAAAGACCACAGGCGACCTTGTGTCCACACCCTACCCTCTCCTGGTCTCAGACCCCCTTTCCACTAGCTGCCTTGTGCCTGTTCCTGTCTTTGTTGAGCTGTGTTGCATCTTCTTCCAAACGTGTTCACAGGTCCTCCTAAGCCATGTTACATTTGCAGGCTTTTATAAAACCAAATCTGCTTTCATAAAGCGCAACATCAAAAAATAGCTCATCCCATCACGACACTTGTCTCTCCACACACGTTTTGCCTTTGGGGTTATGGTTGGGGTTTCTTTCTTTTTGTTGGTATTGTTGTTTATTTGTTATTTTAAAAGGAAATTGCACTTTTAAAGAATCATTGGTTAACTTAATATATTTGCTTTTTTATTTTTTTCTCACCTGCACTGCGAGGGAAATTGAACCAGTCAGAAAAAAAAAAAAAGAAAGATTTTTGTTTCAATTCTAAGAAACACTTGCAGCTCTCTTCTCTTCACTTGAGTCTTCCTGTTTTTCCATGATGCTCATCTTGGTTCTTTCGATTGTTTCCTTGAGACAACTTAAAACCTGAAGATTTCTGCAGGCTGTGTAAGCATGTTTTCCTGTTGGCTTGCTTTGTGTGTCTGTTAAATGAATGTCATGTGTAAATGCTAAAATAAATGGACAGTGTCTCAGAACTGAGTAACTGCAGTGACTTGATGCTCTCAACCATGTAGGGTTTAATCATAGATGGTTTTTAATCCTTGGAATTGTGATTGTGACCCACGAGTGGAGGAACTTTCAGTGCTAAAGCTCATTACATGTGTAGCCAGAAGAGTACCTTTTTTTTGTAACCACTGTCTCAATGGCAAAATAATTATGGTAAAAAAAACCCAACAAAACAAGTCTCGTGTTTATTATTCCTTAAGACCTCTGTGTTATATTACCATGCAACGCTTAATAAAGCAAAATGTGGTTGTTTCAGGGTGTGTCTTGTGTGGAGATGTTCAAGGAGGCAGGCTGCTTGACTCCGGCCTCCTTCAAAACTTCCCTCCCTGGAACTTTCTGGATGTCTTCAGCCTTGTTTTGATGACTGTGCTAATTCAGGAGTTTTCACTGCGTGTTTCTGGTAATCTTGTCCAGGCCACTGAGGTTTAATTCTGAACAGAGCCCTGAGTCTCAGAAATTCATGGACTCTACCCTAAGACAGGCCAGGGGAGCCTCCCGGGTCGAGCTGGGAAGTTGGGAAGTGGAAATTGATGGGACCACGTGGATTACTGTAGTGACCCCCCTGGGCTCTCTGCATCCTTAGAGCTTGTTCACCCTTGAAAATCCTTAAGCTACAGAAGGGTATAGAAGATAAGAGACTGAGATATGTGGGCCTGCATCAAAAGATCAGTCAAGGAGCTCATAGGAGGGACTTCTTGGCAGTCCAGTGGTTAAGACATAGTGCTCTTACTGGGGAGGGCCTGGATTCAGTCCCTGGTCGGGGAACTAAGATCCCACAAGCCAGGGATGTGAAGCAGGCATTCCTTTATCCCTGGCAGGCAGGTGCCAAGAATGCACATCTGGAGGGGTTGGTGAACCATGCCCACTCCCACCTACCAATGCTTAGTCCTCACAGTTACTTATTAACTAGCACCGGTATTATTCATTGGTTCGCAAAACACTGAATGAAGCAAGTATGTGAGTGGGGCTCCCCTGTGCCCATTGTATGGTTGAAGAACTCTTTCTCTTCTCTCCAGCCCTGTCCAAACAGGATAGGAGGTGATTTACAAAAATACGAACACTCTGCCAAGCTTGTATAAACGGTGTTTGAGTAAAGGGAAATTAAGAGCAGGAAAAATTAGATAAGGTCTGAGTTTGGTTGGTACAGCACAGTGCCATGAGGTTGTAAATTTGTGAGGGAATGCTGAATGTTCTAGCAACAAATAGAAAAAAATGGAAACGGGCAGAAGACCATATAACATAGTGACCCAAAGAGAAATAGTCCTTCCAAAGGAATACAGGCTTCTGGTGCTCAGCCCCAAGGGCAAGTCCTGAGTCCAAGGACCACGGTGTTGCATCTCTGGGCTGGCTGTCATCCTGCCATCAATGCCGGCTGATGGCAGAGCACCAGGATCTAGGGTAACTGAACCAGTCCTGGAGAGAAGGGTAGAAATGTTCACCTGACATATATGAGACCCCAGGCCCGCAGCCCACCCTCCCTCTAACCCCACCTTGGCTCTACCCCACGTGAAGTGCTCAGGCCTGCTTGCCCATGTGTTCAAGTTCCACCCAAGGAATTGAAAGGGGATGGCCAGAGAGTGGGTCCTCAAAAGAGGGGCGTCCCATAGGTGCCACGTGGCTGAACAACGGGACCAGTGCAAACACCAGTGCAAACTGGTGGTGTCATTTAATCCAAAGACAGATGTTAGAGAATCTAGAAGAAGCACATGGGATGCATGTCCTTCGGGAAATATTTTTCTGTTGAGTTGGTATGAGTTGAAAGTTATGTTGTCTGATAAGTTTCTGTAGTACCCATGTCCTGTAAGAAAAAGCAGATCCCCCAAACTTATAAATCCAGTATTGAACAAACAAATGCGAGGGAAATGGCCTGACCTCCTTCAATGATGACATTAAGTTTGATCTCAGGATCTGGGGACACCAGGGACCCTGGCTGGCACCCAAGAGTGGATGCCCCGGGGAAGAAGGGGGCAAGATAGGAGAATTGCCTGTCTGGCTGTACACAGGTCTCTAGGGTCCATCCCTCCTCAGGGAGATAGGATGAGCGGTGGACTTCACCCTGACCTTACATTGTTTTCCAATCCCTCAGTCGTGTCTGACTCTGTGGCCCCATGAACTGCAACACACCAGGCTTCCCTGTCCTTCATTATCTCCCAGAGTTTGCTCAGACTCATGTCCATCAGTTCAGTGATGCAATCCAACCATCTCATCCTCTGTCACCTCCTCCTCTTGCCTTCAATCTTTCCCAGCATCAGCGTCTTTTCCAGTGAGTTGGCTCTTCACAGCAGGAGGCCAAAGTATTGGAGCTTCAGCTTCAGCATCAGTGTTTTCAGTGAACATTCAGGATTGATTTCCTTTAGGACTGAGTGGTTGAGCTTGCATGTCTAATGGTTGTTCCTGTCACTCCAGAGGTTTGCTGTTTCCATCCCTCAGTGATTCAGGAGGCCTCTGAGATTCGATCCCTGAGTTGGGAAGATCCCCTGGAGAAGGAAATGGCAACCCACTCCAGTATTCTTGCTTGGAGAATCCCATGGACAGAGGAGCCTGGTGGGCTACAGTCCATGGGTCGCAAAGAGTCGGACACGACTGAGCGACTTAAGCCTTAAGCCTAAGCCTGGGGACCCAGTGAAAAGTGAAAGTGAAAGTGAAGTTGCTCATTCGTGTCTGACTCTTTGCAACCGCATGGACTATAGCCTATCAGGCTCCTCTGTCCATGACATTTTCTAGGCAAGAGTGCTGGAGTGGATTGCCATTTCCTTCTCCAGGGGATCTTCTTGACCCAGGGATCGAACCTAGGTCTCCTGCATTGCAGGCAGATGCTTTACCATCTGAGCCACCAGGGAAGCCTGGTAAATGAGGTCAGTCCACTGTGACACAGCGCTCCATCAGCTGTAGACACACACACTTTATCTTTTCCTGTACATTTAGGTGTGAGGTGAGAAAGCATGGAATGTAGTCAAAGACCACTTTGTCTCTCAACAGGGAAGAGATGGGCTGGCCACCTTCTGGGATGCTCTGGGGAGGGGGTGGTCCTGCTTAGATGTAGGGAGACAGGCTCCCAGCTTTGTACTCCATGCTCTCTTTTTAAAGTTTATTTATTTATTTATTGGTTGTGCTGAGTCTTCGTTGCAGCACATGGGCTCAGTTGCCCTGTGACATGTGGAATCTTCCCAGACCAGGGATTAAGCTTATATCCCCTGCATTGGCAGGTGGATTGTTAACCACTGAACCATGAAGGATGTCCCCACTCTCTTTTTGAACACGCTCTTTTTGATGTCATATCCCTTCAGCCTCGTGGCTTGATTGTCCTTCAGCTGTTAGCCTCCCCCTAGCACCCTACTCATCCTCCATGGAGGGTGTTTTAACTCTCCCACTAGTTCCCTCAGTGTTTTATTAAAAAGATATTTATTTATTTGTGTCTTAGTTGCAGCCTGTGGGATCTAGTTCCCTGACCGGGGATCGAACCTAAGCTCCCTGCATTGGGAGCGCGGAGTCTTAGCTACTGGACCACCAGGAAAGTCCCTCCTTCAACATCCTGGAGTGCGTGTCTTCCAGTTGTTCTGGATGAACCAATCCCAGCTGTGGGTCCCCAGCTACAGCAGCCTTGCCGGCCAGCAGCCCCCTGCACTACTATCTTGATCCAGAGCAACAGCTCCGAAGAGCAGACACAGCCCCATCAAGAGGAAGGACTTCCTGCCTATTGCTCAGTTCTTCCCTGGCAATCCACACCATGTGACAGATCAAGAGAGATGCAAATTCATGACCCACTCCTAACTGCTGGGCCTCCCTCCCAGCTTGAGTCCTGGGAAACCTATGTGCTACTATGCAACACAGGGCTCTTGACCTGAAACAGACTGCCCGATATTTCTCTAGCAAACAGATTTATTTGGGATCAACTAAGAATTGCCATTCAGGGTTTACAACTAACTTTATTCTTTTTTTGATGGAAATCCATTGTCCCAGCACAATGTTAATTATGCTCCTCTGGTATCGTGGGAGGCGTCAGAGGCCAGAGGGTTATAACTTCCTAATGACCTGAATGTCTGACTCTTTGTGACCCCGTTAACTGTAGCTCACCAGGCTCCTCCGTCCATGGGATTCTCTAGGCAAGAATACAGAAGTGGGTTGCCATTTCCTTTCCAGGGGATCTTCCTGACTGAGGGATGGAGCCCAGGTCTCCAGCGTTGCAGACGGATCAAGCATTAGCAATACTCTTCTTGGAGTATAATTGCTTTACAGTGCTGTGTTAGTTTCTGCCGACAACAAAGTGAACCAGCCATGTGCATACATACATCCCCTCCCTCGAGAGCCTCTCTTCACCCTTCGCCTCCCCATCTCATCCCTCTAGGTCATCACTGGGTCTGCAACCAGGGCAAGCCATGTGCAAGTTCCGGCAGGGTAAGGAAGGAGAACAATCTAGGAAAAGGAAATTGTGAGACTCTAGTAAACAAAGAGTCCATCACTGGCTGAGCCTTTGCCAGGAAAGAAGTCTTTTTCCTTCTTGCTGGCTCTGTGATTATCTCAGGGCATGAGAGCTCCCCCTTCTGGTGGCCCAACTGTATAATTGAGGTTTCTGTTAATTTTTCACAGGACTATGTAGAAAGCTAGTTCACTGCACCTCTTCCAACACGTTGTCCTTCTGAACTTCTATCCTTGACCAAGCCTCCCACTCCCAAAGTCTCTTATATGTATATGCTTCATGATCAACAAACTTACATGATTCCATAAACTCCCATCTTCACTAAACATTGTCCTCTACATCTTTGCCTTAAAAGAAAACCTGATCCCTTTTTTCTGCTCCTTTGCTTGTATCTCAGCTACCATTATTACTGTCCTAGATAACTGTTTTGTTGCATCTGTTTTTCTTAGTTTTAACTTTTCTTGATGGTGGAATAGAGACAAACAATTGTGTAGGTTTAGGTATACATTTAAATAAATTGTATGGATGTCTAGATGGCTGTAATATTCATAAAGGGTTACAGTAAACCCCTATGCACAAACCCTCATGTTGCTGCCTTTCAAAGATGCAAATGTGTGTTCCATCAACATCAGGCTCGCAGCTTGCCCTCTGTTTCCTATTGCTGACGACCCTTCAGCTCTACCGTCTCCCACCGTCTCTCCCTCCTCCAGTCAGTAACTCTGCTTGTCTGTTGACTCCACGCCAGCCCCTGTATGCCAGCTGTTGTACTGGACTACCGTACTTTTCAAGGAACTGTACTGTAAGATTAAAAGTGTTCTCTTTATTTTTATGTATTTTTTTTGTGTAAAAAGTATTGTAAACCTATACCAGTACAGTACTATATAGCCAATTGTGTTAGGTGGGTACCTAGGCTAACCTTGTTGGACTGGCAAAGAAGTTGCACTAATGAATGAGCTCTCAGAATGGAACTCATAGGCATGTAAAAGTCTTACTGTACTTCTGTGGAATCATTACTGCTCTTCTTCTTCATTCCCACTTCTCCATCTTCTCTACACCCTTCTCGGCCACTCTGCTTCTGCCCGTTTGAGTGGGCATTCTCGTTCACGTTTTTACTTAAAATGGTCCTTCACTCGATTGCCTTTAAATGCTTGCCTCCACTTTAATAAGTGCCCTTCGGCTCTTGCTGTTCTCTTTCCCTCCTGGATGGCAGGCCTGTGACAAGATGATAATCTCGGCTGATGAAATATTGGTTGAGGAATTTGGAAGGAAGCCTATTTAAAACTTAGCTCTGGCCGGTTGCACAGATTTTCCACTAGATGGCAGCAGTGCATGAGCCGTGCAAAGGCAAGTTCCCCCACCCTCGAAGCAGCTCGCACAGAGAATCGAGTACAACACTGAATCAGTGAATAATCCTTTCCTAAACAAGCACTCGGCCAGCTCCCCAGTGCATGGGTTGCATTCTGTCCATGAAAAGATCAACGGATGACTCCAAGTTAGCAGAGTTTTATGTACTAAAGCAAAGCGGGTGTGAGGATTTTTTTTTTTTTGGTCACTAAAGCAGTTCACTGCCGGCTTCCCAGGTGGCTCAGTGGTAAAGAATTTGTCTGCCAATGCAGGAGACTCAGGAGACAAAGATTCGATGAGAACACTTTGACCTAAAATTTTAGGACAACATTAGAGTGGAGTCAGTAACACTATTATTTTGTTTTCCATATTATGGGGGAAGACCATTACTACACCATTTTCCAAACTGACTTCCTATAAAATGCTAGTCTGGAGAGATGCTCTGTCAACACAGTGTCCTACGGGGTCAAAGGGCTATGGAACGTACCGGCAGTTAGAGTACACATAAACACATAAAGCCTGTTTATCTGGTTAGTCATTGCGCAGGCTTATTTGTCACTGTATCATTTCTACACTTATTCACTCATACAATCCCTCAGAGCTAAATTTAGAACACATTTTAAGCATACCAAATATGGCTGTTGTTCACACAGATATTCTGTTCACACAGATATTCTTTATCACATTAGGAACGTATTTTTTTAAATCCTATTTTAGAAAGCATTCTCTTTTTTTATAAAGAATGGTTGCCAGACTGTAAGAAGTTCTATTGGTGTGATTATGTGATTTTTCTTTTTTGATCTATGATCCAATTAATTCAGGCATATTATTATTATTATTATTACCAGAGGGCTGATATCAATTTGTAAGAATTTTATTGAAACTTTTGGGATAAATTTTTGTAATTGAAATTGGTTTATTTTTTACGCACATGCAGAGTTAGGAAAACTAGGAATGTTCAGGTCTGCTCACTATTCTCTTTATTGTCTTTGTTCTTAAGAAAGGGAAAGAAAAAAAAAAAACCTCATTCCTTTTTTTCTCCCTTTTCACTGCAACAATATCTAGTTCCTTGATCAGGGATTGAACCCAGGCCCCCTGCATTGGAACATGGAGTCTTAGCCACAGGACTGCCAGGGTCGTCCCAAGAAATCCTGACTTCTCAGCATGTTTCAAGATTAAAAATAAGTATTTATTTAGTGTTAGGCACTGTTCTAAGTACTTTGAATATATTGATCCATTTAATTATTACAACATGGTATGAGATATTTTCGGAGAAGGCAATGGCTCTCCACTCCAGTACTCTTGCCTGGACAATCCTATGGACGGAGGAGTCTGGTGGGCTGCAGTCCTTGGGGTCGCTAGGAGTCAGACACGACTGAGCGACTTCACTTTCACTTTTTACTTTCATGCATTGGAGAAGGAAATGGCAACCCACTCCAGTGTTCTTGCCTGGAGAGTCCCAGGGATGGGGGAGCCTGGTGGGCTGCCGTCCATGGGGTCACACCGAGTCGGACATGACTGAAACGACTTAGCAGCAGCAGCATGAGCTATTTTGGAGAGTAGCATACTGAAGCATAAAGACTTAAAATAACTGCCTAAGCTATACAGGTAGAAAGCAGCTTTGCTG
The DNA here is from genome assembly GCA_006410735.1 of Raphicerus campestris. Classification (NCBI taxonomy): domain Eukaryota; kingdom Metazoa; phylum Chordata; class Mammalia; order Artiodactyla; family Bovidae; genus Raphicerus; species Raphicerus campestris. The sequence goes on from SJYW01001294.1 coordinate 2,128,613, forward strand.
AGAGTCAAACCCAAGCTGTCTGCTTTTCAATCCTGCACTCCTATCACTGGTTTGGGGGTTTAGTCGCTAAGTCGTGTCCGACTCTTGCGATCCCATGGACTGCAGCCTGTCAGGCTCCTCTGTCCATGGGATTCTCCAGGCAAGAATACTGGAGTGGGTTGCCATTTCCTTCTCCAGGGGATCTTCCTGACCCAGGAATCGAACCCGGGTCTCCTGCATTGCAGGCAGATGTTTTACCAACGGAGCTATGAGGGAAGCCCTCATTATACAGATAATGAGTTTTATAAATGTATATACCTATATGTGTGTGCTAAGTCGTTTCACTCATGTCTGACTCTGTGCAACACTATGGACTATAGACCAGCCAGGCTCCTCTGTCCATGTGATTCTCCAGACAAAAATTATCAATAACATTAAATAACATTTCCAGTTAATTTTGGAAAGCAAGAAAATATGCTTGACTCTATTAATGTTATCAAATGGGTTTAACAGAATTTTTTAGGCTTCCCAGGTGTCTCACTGCTAAAGAAATCAGGAGAAATGGGTTCCCTCGGTTGGGACAACCCTCTGGAAAAGGAAATAGCAACCCACTCCAGTATTCTTGCCTAGGAAGTCCCATGGACAGAGGAACCTGGTGGGTTACAGTCCATGGGGTGGTAAAAGAGTCGGACACTGCTTAGCGGCTAAACACCACCACCACTACAATTTTTTAGTAATTTTAAGGAGACCAAAGAGTCGGACACGACTGAGCGACTGAACTGAACTGAACTGAACTGAGACCAAGAGGCAGCATTCTCTTTGTCCACCAGAGGGCGCTGCCAGCACAATGCCCGAGTTCAGGATTCTCGGTCTCGTGGTTTTAACACATTGGGTCCATGCCATCATCAGTAGCCAGCCTCACATAGTTGTCCATCTTCGACAAAGCACACACAAAGGAATTGTTACTTCCAAATACAAAAACAGAAGGAGCTCTGCTCACTGTCGTGTCCTGTGGCTTTTCTCAAGGAGAGGAAACCACTGAGAAGGGCATAGGTCTCTGAGTCATGGTGATTCTTACGTCCTGTAAGGGACATCCCAGCACCAGAGACCAGTCTTTATGTTCCACAGGCACACATCAAGCTGGGGTGATGGGGCATATGTAGGTCAGGCAGGGGTCTCCCTGCAGGGGAAAATGTTGGGACATATCTGGATCCAAGTGTGAGTCCCTTGACTGAGACCCTGGAGTTGCTAATTAATAAAATCGGCTCTTAATGCCCATGCAGGCTTCCCTGGTGGCTCAGGAGTAAAGAACCCAACTGCCAACTCAGGAGGCCGGGATTCGATCCCTGAGTGGGGAAGATCCCCTGGAAAAGGGCACAGCTACCCACTCCAGTATTCTTGCCTGGAGATTCCCATGAACAGAGGAGCCTGGCGGGCTGCAGTCCATGGGGTCGCAGACAGCTGGACACGACTGAGCCGAGCGACTAAACAACAACAGCGACGCCCGTGCACTGATTCCTGTGCTGGAAACATTTCCTTGATAAGCCAGACAGGGAGGGATTTGCCAGGGCTGGCCTGCCGTGTCTCACATAGTTGAGGAAACCACAGACAACCGTTTTGTTGGCTTTTTCCCTCCTGTGTGTGCGTATATGACTTTACTGTCATTTGGCAGGTGGTTTGTGAAAAATCTGCTACACTGATGTTAGAGAAGCATAAGAGCAGGAATTTTCCGTACACATATATCTACACATGCACACAGCATGGACACATACAAAAGTGGGTAGCACAACAGGAACACTTTTTCTGATAATGTTTTACAATATTGACTGTCACTTTATAGGTTTGTTAATGCATCATCCAGAGAAAATGAATACGAAGGCATTTTGGAAGGACTTTAAAATCCCAGGGCAAAATTTCCAAAGCTCTTGTGATCAAAAAGGAGCTGAAAAGGCATGTTCTCCAGCCACTTAAAAAATAATGTCTTATTAGTCTTTAAATTTTTATTGGAGTGCAGTTGACTTAAAATGCTGTGTTAGTTTCAGGTGTCCAGCAAAGTGAATCAGTTATTTACATGTTTATATGTATATCCATTTTTTCAGATCCTCTTCCCATATAAGTTATTATAGAATATTGAGTAGAATTCCCTGTGCTGTACAGTAGTCCTTATTAGTCATCTATTTTATACATAGTTAGTGTGTGTATTTAATCCCAATCTCCCAGTTTATCACTTTCCCCTACATTTCCCCTTTGGTAACTAGAAATTTGATTTTGAAATCTATGAGTCAGTTTCTGTTTTAAAATAAGTTCATTTGTATCATTTCTATTAGATATCATGTATAAGTGAAATATGATATTTGTCTTTCTCTGTGTGACTTACTTTGCCTAAGTATGATAATCTCTAGGTCCCTCCATGCTCCTGCAAATGGAATTAGTTCATTCTTTTTTATGGCTGAATAGTATTCCACTGTATATATGTACCACATTGTCTTTATCCATTCCCTGTCTAACCATTTTTTGATGCTTGAATTATCTCTGTGACAATACTCCCCAAAGGTTCTCTGACTCATGCTTGAATTTCCTCGTGGTGGCCATCATACCTGCCAATGCATCTCCCTCCATTTTGGGTGCTCACCGTTAATTTCTATCCACTGGTTTCAGATTTTTAGCAATCACTGCTAGTATTTATTGAACCCTGGGAGCTGGTTAGATGTTCTTTTATTTTATCCCCTAAAGCAGATGTCCTCAACCTTCGGGTTCTAATGACTCATGATCTGAAGTGGAGCTGATATAATAATAATAGAAATGAAGTGCACAATAAATGTAGTGTGCTCGAATCACTTGAAACCATCCCTCTACCCACCAAGTCTATGGGATAATTGTTTCCCATGAAACCAGTCTCTGGTGCCAAGAAGGTTGGGGACCACGGCCCTGAAGCTTCTCTGCGGGTGTATTAGGTAACTCGGCTGCCATTATTAAGGGTCTTAGACTGGGTAGCTTAAAAACAAGTTAATTTTCTCACAGTTTGAGAGGCTAGAGGACCAAGGTAAAGGTTCTGCGTGTTCAGTTTCTGCTGAGAGCTCTTGCCCAGCTTTAGATGGCTGCCATCCTGCTATGCGGTCACACGGCTCTTTTTCAGCGTGTGTGAACAGGGAGGGAGAGTGTTCTCTGGTGTCTCTTCAAAGAAGAACAGTAATCTGGTGGATCAGGGCCCCGCCTTTGTGTCCTCATTTAACCTTAATTAACAGCAGCAGATTTTATTTTGGGGGGCTCCAAAATCACTTCAGATGGTGACTGCAGCCATGAAATTAAAAGACACTTGCCTCTAGGAAGGAAATCTGTGACAAACCTAGACAGCATATTAAAAAGCAGAGTCATCATTTTGCTGACAAAGGTCCATCTAGACAAAGCTGTGGTTTTTCCAGTAGTCATGTTCAGATGTGACAGCTGGCCCATAAAGAAGGCTGAGCACTAAAGACTTGATGCCTTCAAATTGTGGTGCTGGAGAAGACTCCTGAGAGTCCCTCACACAGCAAGGAGAGTAAACCAGTCAATCTGAAAGGAAGTCAGTCCTGACTATTCATTGGAAGGACTGATACTAAAGCTGAAGCTCCAATACTTTGACCACCTGATGCGATCAGCTGATTCATGGGAAAAGACCCTGATGCTAGGAAAGATTGAGGGCAGGAGGAGAAGGGGGTGACAGAGGGTGAGATGGTTGTATGGCATCACCGACTCAATGGACATGAGTTTGTGCAAACTCCGGAGACAGTGAAGGACAGGGAAGCCTGGTGTGCTGCAGTCCTTGGGGTCCCAAAGGGTTGGACACCACTAGTGACTGGCCAACAACAAACCTTAATTACTTCCTTAGTGGTTCCATCTCCAAATACAGCCACCCTGGAGGTTATGGCTCCAACACATGACTTTGAGATAGAGAAACATTCAGTCCATAACAATGGGATGAGTATCCTAATTTTACAGAGAAAGAAATGGTAAGGACTTTGATTTGCTTTCTCGTACAATGAGTGCTGCGACTGGGCTTGGAACCACACCTGCCTGACGCTAGAGCTGGTGCTCTTCCCACAATGCCACACGGCCTTCTGTGCCTTATTCTTCAGAAGGCCAGTGCGCATCGGCCTTGAGACAGCCCAGGAATGGACGAGCTGTTGCAGGTCATCGCCCAGCCCAGTTCACCAGTAAAGGGGACATGATGGAGGTGTGGGATTGCAGGCCTGTGTGGTAACGAAACATGCGCTTTCCTGGAGTGGAGCCAAAGCTGGGGTGGGGGTGTGTGCCGCGACCAAGGTCGTCGAGGACCCGGTGTATTAGTTTGATGGGGCTGCTGTAACAATGCACACAGGTTGGGGGGGTCTTAGACAGCAGATGTTTATTTCCTCACGGTTCTAGAGACCAGAAATCCAAGGTTGAGGTGTCAAGGTTTCTCCTGAGGATGCTTTCCTTGGCTTGCAGACAGCTGTCTTCTCCCTGTATCCTCACATGCTCTTCCTGTTGTGTGTGTCTGTGTCCTAATCTCCTTTTCTTTAAAATGATTTTTTTCACATTATTTTTATTTATTTAGCTGAGCCAGGTCTTTATTGTGGCATGAGGGATATATATATATATATATATATTGCTTATAGTTGTGGCATGGGATCTATTTCCCTGACCCGGGACTGATCCCAGGGCGTCCTGTCTTGGAAGCTCAGTCTTAGTCAACTGGACCACCAGGGAAACCCCTAATCTCCCCTTCTTTTAAGAACAGAAGTCTTGTTGGATTAGGGTCTACCCTAATGACCTCATTTAACGTTAGTTACCTTGTTAAAGGCCCTATCAACAAATAAAATCATGTTCCGATGTACTGGGGTGGGAACTTCAGCACATGACTTTCGGGAGGGGGCACAATCCAGTCGCTAACAGGCAGAGTGCTGGCCACCCATCTGCAGAGTCCTGTCCAGCAGAGGGCGATAATGCTTGCAGACCAGCTCCCAGGACAGCGATGACCGGGTCTTCAGCCTCCCTAGCAGAATGCTTCCAGAAACACAGTTTGTTTCTTCTGAGAGTGCCCTGGTTCACTTTTTACCCCAACTACTTCCAAATAGCAAGGAGAGAAAAAAAGCAGCAACTTTTAGTGTAATAAAACAACGTTCTCTTTCTGAGCGGTGGGATTGTTTTCCTGTGATCAGAAAGCGTCTTTCTCCCCTCTGGTAGATAGCATCTCTTTCCGTGTTCTGTCTGCTCTTTCTCCCAGCCCTTGCCTTCTGTCCCCGCCCATCTGGCAATTACCAGTGAGTTACATAAATTGGTTTCCTTACCTATCATTACGCATAGGAGTGGCTGACCCTCGTATGTAGAGTACATGCTGTCCTCCAGGAAGGGCACATTATGAAACCAAATCGTACCAGGACTTTAGAAATATTTGGAGAAAGATACAGAAGCACCCATGAGCCTGGCACATTGAAACAACTGTTTTCACCTTGCCTTGTGGCTTCGTAGCCACATGCGTATGTATTTTGTTCATTATCTGTGAGGATACAGGCAGGAAAGCAGGAACTAAATCAAATTGTTTTAACAGAGAAAATTTAACATAGAGAATTGTCTAAACAGGAGTCGAAAGATTCAAAAAAGCCAAAAGGCAACACAGAGAAAGATGTTGTAGGGAGCAGCTACCTACCACTCCTTAGGGCGTTTCCCCGGCTCAGCGGTAAACAATCTGTCTGCCAATGCAGGAGATGTGGGTTCAATCTCTGGGTCAGGAAGACCTTGGAGGAGGAAAGGGCAACCCACTGAAGTATTCATGCCCAGAGAATCCCATGGACAGAGGAGCCTGGTGGGCTGCAGTTCATGGGGTCACAAAGAGTTGGACACGACTGAGTGACTAAACAACAAGAGGTCAGAGAGATAGCTCTTTCTCTCCACCATGTAAGAACATGGCAAGAAGGTGGCCATCTGCAGCTTGCAAGAGGTCCCTCTGCTGCCGCCGCTAAGTCGCTTTAGTCGTGTCCGAGTCTGTGTGACCCCATAGACCCCATAGACTGTGTGCCCACCAGTCTCCTCCATCCATGGGATTTTCCAGGCAAGAGTACTGGAGTGGGGTGCCATTGCCTTCTCCAAAGAGGTCCCTCACTATACAGGAAATCAGCCAGCATCTTGATCTTGGAACTTCCAGCCTCTAGAACTGTGGAAAATAAATGTCTGTTGTTTATGCCACCCCATATATGGTGTTTTGTTGAGGCAGCCTGAACTAGGAGAGCTCCTCTTCCTAGTACCAGAGACTCTTGCCCAAGTAAGTTGTGTCCACCTCTTTGCAACCCCATGGGCCACAGCCCACCATTCTCCTCTGTCCATGGGATTCTCCAGCCAAGGATACTTGAGTGTGTTGCCAATTCCTCCTCCAGGGCATCATCCTGACCCGGGGATCAAACCCAGGTGGATTCTTTACCACTGTACCAACTGGGAAGTCCACGCACAGGTATGTTCACAGAAAGAAATGGGTCCCTGGGAAAGAGGCTGGGTCACTTACACCTAGTTATTAAGAGCTTCCACTGCGGTGAGTCCTATGGTTAACATTCGTACCAGGCACATGTACCTCCATACCCCATCCTTATTCTCAGAGATCTATCCACATACCTCATTATCACCAGACCACTCTAGTCACCAGTTTTCCAATCCTGTTCTCTCTAAGTCCCTGCGTGCATATGTGCAAGTCACTTGTGTCTGACTCTTTGCTACCCTATGGACCGTAGCCCCTCCAGGCTCCTCTGCCCATGGAATTTCCCAGGGAAGAATACTGGAGTGGGTTGCCATGCTCTCCTTTAAGGGATCTTCCCAACTCAGGATTGAACTCTTATGTCTCCTGCACTGGCAGACAGTTTCTTTACCACTAGTGCCATCTGGGAAGGCCCTAAGTCTCTGACCACTTGCCAAACCATCAGCCCCTCCCCAGGAATCAATGTAGACCTGTGCCTATGATTCCCTCTCTGAAGATAACAACAGATGTTCTGATTAGAGTTCTTCCTGCTATCTTTCAGGGGCACTCCTGATTGGGTTAGTAAGTAGCATGCCATTTCTGCTTTGTGTATGATGCAGAATACATCATCATCTGTGACAAGGGCAAGGCCTTTTCTTTCCACCATCAGCAAGTCCTAAACAACCCTATGAGGCCATGTACATGGACTGAACAGGAAGAGATGTCAGAGAGTCTGAGAAACCTGCTCATGCAAATTACCTGTGCCTTCTGAGCCTGCTTGAGCCCGATTGTACAGTACCATTTCCCCCTGGAAATGGGTGTCTCTGAGCTCAAGCATCGCTGCCATTATGACACAGGGTATCAGGTAACGTCAGTCCATGATAGAACACTGGGGTCCCATGGCCCTAGGATATCCCATGGCTAAGTATTCAGTGCCTGTCAGGCCCAGTAAAAGGCTAGGACTCATTCTCAAAAGCAGAATAATCTGTGGATGAGGGCAAGGCTTTGCTGTTAAACCTTAAGGTTCTGCTCTGTGATTCCCCTATTGAAGCTTGTCAGAGGCTTCATACCACATCGTCAGTTTCCATAGAAACCTCACGCATCACGGATCTTCTGGGTCACAAGGCCTAAATGACACAGCATCTAACTCTGGAGCCTGCTGCAGGTACCCTACTGGCTTCTGAGCCTCCCTCAAACGTGGAAACCTGATGTGTCAGAATAGCATTTTCAGTATAATATGTTTTGTTCAAAATAAAAAAGACACCAAGCATTATCATGTCTTTGTCAGTGGTAAGAGATGAAAGGAGCAGCATCTTGTTTTCATTTTGGAGAGGACATCCCAACCTGCTCTATTGAGACTATAGGGCTTGTCTCTCAGCTCTGGTTTGCATCAGTTTTCTTACGAAGGCATCGAATTTTACATTAGATACATTAGTACGTGTGGTCTTTGCGACCCTATGGACTGTGGCCCACCAGGCTCCTCTGTCCGTGGGATTTCCCAGGCAAGAATGCTGGAGTGGGTTGCCGTTTCCTCCTCCATGGGAAGTGAACCTCCTCCTATCCCAGGAATTGAACCCTGTCTCCTGCGTTTCCTGCATTGACAGTGGAATGCTTTACCACTGAGACACCTGGGAAGCCCCAGGTACTTTTGTTTTGATATTTAAATGGGCAAATAGCTAACACTGAATTGTTTGCTCCTGTAGATTCCTAGAGCTTACAAGTAGAACTTAAATTCTAGTTTTAGAAATCCAGACCAATGTTGGGAACTTCGACGAGTACTAACACAAGTCAGTGGTAAGTTCAGGTTAGAGTGTATGAACAAATTCTTCCTTCTCATCAGCTATGAATCTCTGCTTAGCCCTTAGGAAGTACATTCACGTGGGATATCTGAGACGGAATCCTTATAACTTAAGAATGATTTGAGAAATCAGTGTTTGGAAGTCTTTATCCTTGACGAATATGGTTGTAGCTGAAATGCAATGATATTTATACTAAAATATTATACTATTATACTAAATACCATTATACTAAATATTATACTATTTATACTAAAATATTATAATATATTTATAGTATTACAGTATACTACATTATATTGTAGTATAATTATAATATATATTTTATAGTATATTATTCTATATTATATTTTAGTACGGATGTGAGAGTTGGACTGTGAAGAAGGCTGAGTGCCGAAGAATTGATGCTTTTGAACTGTGGTGCTGGAGAAGACTCTTGAGAGTCCCTTGGACTGCAAGGAGATCCAACCAGTCTATTCTGAAGGAGATCAACCCTGGGATTTCTTTGGAAGGAGTGATGCTAAAGCTGAAACTCTAGTACTTTGGCCACCTCATGCAAAGAGTTGACTCATTGGAAAAGACTGATGCTGAGAGGGATTAGGGGTAGGAGGAGAAGGGGACAACAGAGGATGAGATGGCTGGATGGCATCACTGACTCGATGGAATGNCCCTGTGGACTGTAGCCCGCCAGGTTCCTCTGTCCATGGGATTCTCCATGCAAGAATACTAGAATGGGTTGCCATTTCCTTCTCCAGGTGATCTTCCGACCCAGGGATCAAACCCAGGTCTCTTATGTCTCCTACATTGGCAGGCGAGTTCTTTACCACTAGCACCACCTGAAAAGCCCCATAACCGGCTCTACTCCAATACAAAATAAAGTTAAAAAAATAAAAAATAAAAGGAGGGTTGATCCGAGAAACAAAAGAGCAGATGGCTGGGGTCAGACCACCTGTGTGTGATTCTTTCTGCACCACCTGCTCACTGCATGTCTAAGTGTCCTCATCCACACAGTGGGGGCTTTGTTGCTGTTTTGTTGTTCAGTGGCTAAGTTACGTCTGTCTCTTTGCGACCCAGTGGACAGTAGCCGGCCAGGTTCCTCTGTCCGTGGGATTGTCCAGGCAAGAATACTGGAGTGGGTTGCCATTTCCTTCTCCAGGGAAACTTTGGAGGTCGTTGGGAAGTCTGAGTGAGTTAGTGCACGTAAATGCTTCATGGATAGGGCCTGGCAGTTGGTGGCACATGAATGTCAGCTACCGTAACCCCTGGCTGGACAGCTCTGTGCCAAGAGGCAGGTTTTGCAGAAAGAGACAATCACACGGCTCAGAGGTCTGTCAGCTTCTCCTTCACGTCTCAAAACCCAGGGATGCAGCTTTGGTGCCTCTGACGTGACACAAGACATCAGCAGTGCCACCGAATGGGATGAAGAACCATCTCAGACCCGGACAGGAGAAAGGATACTTGGGAGCCCTTTCCACCTGCCGATGTCAGAACTGGCCCAGGGCCTCGGCCAGTTGGTTTCCCACCTGCCCTGTATTGCAGCTCCTGGAGCCTGTGAGTCTGGCTGTGGGATGGAGAAGGGGAAGTGGGTGGGGGAAGCCGGGCATGCTGATCTAGAGTCAGGAGGACATCTGTCCTGATTCAACAGTGATTTATGGCCAATCACTGCTCTTCTGGGGGCCCAGATTCCTTCCACGAGGATGAGAAGGTTGGAGGATGTGATAGCTGCTTCTTTCAAGTTCTGTCTCTCAAAGATTTGGTTTTTGGTGTGTCCACTCTGCCATGGATTTTTATAAATCTCTCCCATAATTAAATACAGAACATCTGACGCATGCCTGCCTGTCCTTGTTTTTCCCTCAAACAAAAGACTTTGAGTTCACGAGTGGAGCATGTTGGCAATGGAGAAAGCTGGTCTCCAGCCTGTCAGACTATTCTGAAAGTCCTGTTTTCACAGAGGCAGGAGACAAGATCTGTCACTGGGCTGCTTGGAAGGGATCAGAAATGTGTATTTTTAGGAGTTTTTAAAAGGAGAGGCCTTATGTGGGGCCCGAGCCAGAGGCCATTTTGCCTTTTCAGTCCTGTGAGGAGTTGGAAGGCTCGTGGGGGAGGCTGGGGCATCATCTCACTCAACTCCTGGACTCCGGTACCTGGCTTCCTCCCAGAGGCTGCACCAGCACCCACTCCACCTCTAGCCCCTTCTCTTTGCTGACGGATGCTGTCCTGGGCCTCCCCATCTCAGGACCATGGTTTCTACTGCTGAGTCAGCAGATCAGCACCTCTAGTCTTTCCCAGGGAAGAGGTTCATTCTGGGAGCCAGATCCAAGGAAAGGCAAAGGAAGCCTGCAAAACCCTGGTCTGAACTGGCCATATCCCTAGGCCTGCTGGTCTTTCTAGGATCCCAGGTTTGCCAAGAGGTCTTTCTTTGAGGTTAGGCCCCCTGGAGCAGAGCTGACCCATGTCCAGATGATGTGGTTTGATAACAGTCTGATGTAATGGATTTAGGAGCGAGGGTGTTGCTGCCTGAGCAGGCCTGTGCGCAGCCATCGGGCCCACCTACAGGATTCCTGCATTCCAGCCACAAGTGGTTGGGGCAGGGAGGCATCTCCATCGGGTTTGACAGCCACACGCCAGTTAGGGGTGAGTCTCATTCTGTTCCTGCCTTGGGATTTGCCTCCATTCCCACACCCCAGTGGAGAGTGACTGGGAGGGAGTCAGTCCCTGGGACTTGAGCAGGTGTGCATGCCTCCCTGAGTCCAGAAGACATCCCTGGGACCACAGACCTGTGTGCTGGTTTGCTTGGCTAACAGCAGAGGGCAAGATAGGAAAGGAAGGACCCAGGGTCTTTTCTCTCGCAGCAAGAGGAGGGGTGGGGGCACGAGGTCTCCTGGGCCAGGTCCCAGCTCAGAGATAGGCTCCAGGAGTTTTCAGCCACTTCTCTAGGTTCTGTAAACTCAAGGAGCGCCCTCCTGCCTTGGGGTCTTTCTGTATGTGGTTTGCTCAGCCTGGAGTGCCCTGCTCCCCTACTCCTGGCATTGACAGGCTGCCACTTTTCTTTTCTCGAAACACCCTCTTCTCCTGGTCTCCCTGTGGTCACTTCCCTGCTGTTTTCCTCCTGCCTTGCTGGGTGCTTCTTCTCACCCCTTTGCCAGCAGCTTTTCCACTTGACATCCAACTTCCTTGGAGGCCCAGTGGTTAAGAGTCTGCACTTCCAATACAGGGGAATGGGTTCGATCTCTGGTTAGGGAACTAGATCCCAAATGCCTCACACACACACACACTCCAAAGGTGCCCCTGTTTGGCCTTATGCCCTCTCCTGTCCTTTATCCACCCTCCTTCATGGCCAACTACACCCCAGACCCAGGCTTCCCTTGTGGCTCAGCTGGTAAAGAATCCGCCAGCAATGTGGGAGACCTGGGTTGGGAAGATCCCCTGGAGAAGGGAAAGGCTACCCACTCCAGTATTCTGGCCATAGAATTCCATGGACTGTATAGTCCATGGGGTTGCAAAGAGTCAAACATGACTGAGCGACTTTCACTGCCTGCACCCAGACCCATGACTTTAAACTCCGTTGCTCAGCTGATGACACCTAAAGTTTATCTCCATTCTGGACCCTTCCTTGGCCTGCAGACTTTCAAACCCAGTGATTTGCCTGGTGACTGTAACAGCCTGTCAAACATAATGTGACCAAAAACCCACTCAAGGNTTTATCTCCATTCTGGACCCTTCCTTGGCCTGCAGACTTTCAAACCCAGTGATTTGCCTGGTGACTGTAACAGCCTGTCAAACATAATGTGATCAAAAACCCACTCAAGGGTCTGCTCTCTCCCACTTCACTGCTTCTGCAAACTCCTCCAGCTCAGGAAGTGACTCCTTGAGTCCCCAACCCTTGTTGTTTAAGCTCCAAATCTAGGCAACACACATCCTTCTGCTTCTCATCCTCCATGTTCAAATCATCAGCAAGGCCCTTGGCTCTACGCTCAAAACATCTCCAAACTGTTTCCTGTGACTTATCATCCAGCCTCCCTGGAGCCACCCTCATCCCTTGCCTGCATAGATGCAGAGCATCTGGGGTGGATTCTCTGTGGGTGGAGTCACAATTCATGCTCCAGACAGCAGCTGGGGGCAGCAGGGATCCTGTAAAACAGAACTGAGCTTGTCCCCTCACCTCTTTATAACCCCCTCCCCCGCTGTCCTCAGGATGAAGTCCCAGCTCCCTGTCTTGGTTGAAGGCCGCCCCTCTCCCAGGCCTGGTCCCTTCTCATTCTGCTCTGCCTCCCCTTAACTCTGTTCACCAGCACAGCCCCTTCAACTCCCCCAACTCACCAGGTGACTTTTTTTCTGTGGGTCCCTCTACCTGGGACATCCTTCCCAGGATCTCAGCCTAATTGGCTCCTTCCTGTTGCAGCATCTTCCCGAAGGGGCCTCTGCTGGCTCCTAACCTCAAGCAGCCACCCTGGCCACCCTCTACCAGGTGGCTACCCATTGTTAAGTACTCTGACATTTCCTCTATGTATGTCTTATCTTTCTCCCTCTGAATGTAAACTCCAGGAAAAGAAAGGGCCCCTGGAGTCCAAGCAGTGCTTGGCGATTCAAGAAGGAACGACCTTCGTGGAAGGAGGCAAGACGAGAAGCCAGAAGCTTGATTAGGATGTACAAGAATATTTGGGACTGAGTCAAGGTGGTGGTGGGCTTCCCAGGTAGCTCAGCGGTAGAAAATATCCCTGCCAATGCAGGTTTGATCCTTGGGTCAGGAAGATCCCCTGGAGAAGAAATGGCAACCCACTCCAGTATTCTTGCCTGAGAAATCCCATGGATAGAGTCTGGTGGGCTGCAGTGCATGGGGTTGCAAAGAGTCTTGGACATGACTTAGCGACTAAACAATAGCAAATTAGTTAATAACAGATCCAACTAGTTAAGACAGCTTCACTGGATCAGGTGGGGCCCTAATCCAAAAATGGGTGTACTTGTAAAAGAANCCCTGCCAATGCAGGTTTGATCCTTGGGTCAGGAAGATCCCCTGGAGAAGGAAATGGCAACCCACTCCAGTATTCTTGCCTGAGAAATCCCATGGATAGAGCCTGGTGGGCTGCAGTGCATGGGGTTGCAAAGAGTCTCGGACATGACTTAGGGACTAAACAATAGCAAATTAGTTAATAACAGATCCAACTAGTTAAGACAGCTTCACTGGATAGGGTGGGGCCCTAATCCAAAAATGGGTGTACTTGTAAAAGAAGAAAATAGAGACACAGATACAGAGAAAGAAGATGCCATCTGATGATGGAGGCAGTGATTAGAGTTATGCTGCTATCAGCCAAAGAGCACCAAGGTTCGCTGGTGGTCACCAGAAGCTGGAAGAGGTAAGAAGGATTCTCCCTTACAGCCTTCAGGGAATGTGGCCCTGCTGACACCTTGATTTTGAACTTCCAGCCTCTAGAATTCAAGAGACTATGTTTGTGTTTTAAGTCCCCAGGTCTGTGGCCATTTGTTAGGGTATCAATGAGAACCTCATGCAACGGTCAAGGATAAGTTGGTTGATGCTGGCCATCAGGGGTCGAGCCTCCCACCTTCAGGCCTCAGGATGAGCCACCTATGCCCCGCCATCCCCCTCCCCCAGATGGCTGGGAAGTTGACCCTGAGAGAGTGGCCATGTCTGCCCGAGCTCCAGGGCTTCACCCATGGGTTTTCCTCTGCTTCCTGCCCAACAGCCAGGACAAGGATGCACAGACTGCCTCTCTGGCCTCTGCAGATGCTGGGCTTGCCGGTTCTCTGCAGGGCACCATTCGTCACTGCTGCAGGGAGGCGGCTGAGGCCCAGCCCCAAGGTGACCCATCCCTGCTACACGGAGAGCTCCACACAGATCCATTCGGTGGGGCCAGGCCGTAAATCGCTGGAGATCACATCCCCTGGGGGTATCTGAGCACCAAGCCCCTTGGTTTCTGCCTAAGGAGGGCTAAGGACAGACACCCACCCCAGTCTGTAATGGCACAGACCCCACAGAGAACAGAACACTGATGAGGAGGAGGGGGTGAGGCCCTGGCTGGGCAGCTACAATTCAGAGCAGAGGTCCTTCCAGCCACTCAGCTTCAAGATCCAAATGTAAGACTGGCTCACACCAGCTTCTTTCTGCCACTGCCATCTTATCTCTTAAGTCTCTGCTGTGCAAAGAAATACCCAGAGACCTGAGAGCTAACCCACACTGGCATGCCCCAGACCCCAGTGTAGGTGAATGCCAGAAGATTCTAGGCAGTGCTTCTTCTTACTTACAGAGCGGATCTCTGTGTCTAAGCCTCCAAAGTTTGTGCAGAGTGCTCCCAGAGGAGGAGGGCATGGACCTCCCTCGGGCACCAACTCAGCCTGTAATTCAGGCACTCTCCAAAGTCAAGACCATTCACAGATGCTCTATGTCTGATCTGAAAGACTCTCCTGAATTTTGTATTCTACTCCATGAAACAAACCTTTGTTTTAGTAAAAACAGTGGCCTTTCAAATTAGTTACAACTAGATTACTTACCCCATGCTCCTCCCCTGCCCCCTATCATCTGGTAGAAGTTATGCATTTTCTGATAAACTCTGTGGATGTTCTCCCTGGTTGACAGTTTGTCAGGCAATAGGCCCAGAGGAGGGTGGCTGGGAGATGGGTTGGGGAATCTGCAGGAGGGAGGGAGCCAGGCCAGGAGGAGCCAGCAAGGTACATACATCAGAGAGCCCTGGGGTGTCCCCATGGGGGCAGGAAGCATCCAGAAGCTTCCTGGGGCCAGTCTCACAGCTGGAATGGCCCTTCCTGTTGCCACTGGGCTGCGCCTCTGACCTCAGGGTCAGTGTGTGGTCTCCCACTCCTGGTGGGTGGAGGCTGCTATTAGAAACCAGCTGGCAGGGGAGAGGCTGGCAGGAGCATGGCCACAGGCCAGGGGCAGGAGGCTGGGAGGTGAGGGGAGGTGGACAGAGCTGGGGACCCATCCCAGCTACACATCTTCTAATAGCAGTGAAGGTTTGGTCACAGAAGGCCAAACAGGTAGACAAAATCCTGCTTTTTCTTCTCCACCTCCTTACAGGAGAGCAAGGCTTCCATCTTCCACACTTCTAATCCAGAGTCCGGCTGCCCCAGAGGCTGCCTTACTGGGTACTCTTCTCTGGGCCTGGTGACCTGGACACCAGGTCACAAGTTGCCAGGGTGTCCGCCCTGCCCCCGAAGCAGGCCCCTAGGTGATGAAACAAGAGCTACTGCTCACCGCTCTGCCTCAGATGACAAAGTCCTTCCCCCACTGAAGGTCAGCAGGAGGCCTGCCCAGATGGCTGGCCAGCTGAACCCAAGAAAGCTGCATCCGTGCCTCCCTTCAATCCTCTCACTCGGACAGGAGGCTCAGCCACCCAGAGACAACTGAAAAGAGTCTAAGAATAAGCTGCTTAGTGGGGTTTGGAGAGGGGCCCAGCAGGTGGGGGTGGGGCCAGGGCCTTGGGGAGCATCAGCTGGTTGCAGAGGAGACAACAAGGTACCCTGAACTTCCACTCACCTCTTCCAGGGATGAGGTTACTTAAAGGTGTGTCCCAGGGCCCTTGGCCAGATGTGAGCCCCATCTCCTCGGTTCTAGAGCTGTAGGATCAAACCACCTGGGTTTATGCTTTTTGCAAACACAGCCCAGCCGAGGCCATCTAAACACACAGCATCTCCTCCCCACACTCAGCAGAGCCTTGGCCTGTCTCCACAGGACCCGAGGCGGCCAGGAGTGACACTTCCCAGAGGCCTTCCAGAAATGGTCTCCAGGGTAAACTGGCTGCTTGACTGCCTCTAGCCTGGAAGAGGCCCCATTGCTCCCCAAAGGCATGGCTGGCCCGCCCCAGACCACCCTGGGATCCTGGTGCAAGCAACCTGTGGAAATTTGCTCTGAATCTGAACATCTGGGAGAAGAAATGGTGAAACTGGTAGCTCCCTGAGTGCCTTGGGTAAGGGAAGCTGTTGCACCTCCTGGAACCCTTACTGTTCCCTCCCCACAGGGGAGGCTCTTTCCCATTCCTTAGCCTGGCTGCTGCCTGCTTAAGCTGGAGATCTCAGGGGAAGAGACACTTCCTCCGGGAAGCCTTCCTGAATACCGGGCTGGATGCAGCTCTCTTGATTTTTCCCATGGCACTTCATTCATTCACGCAATCATCCCTAAGACAGATAGGAACTGTGGCCCGCAATCTGCCAGCCTGTGCTAGGCCGGGGGTGGGGTGGGGTGTCGGGGCGCAGGCACACAAGGCCTGTGCCCCTCCTAGAGCTCACAGTGAGGGGCAGTTGGGGGATGGAGGCCCCTAGGTCTGGGGGAAGCGATGCAGCGCCCGAGACCCTAGGGCCTGCGCTCCCCAAAGTCGGCTTGGAGCGGATAGATGCCGGTGGCTGCGGTTCTTCCCAGTTCTCCCCCTCCCCCGTTTTCACGAGCCGTCTCCGCTTGGATGGCTGTGTCCTGCTGAGATTTGGGGGACGCGGAGCCCCTGTGCAGATGACCCCCGGAGGGGACGATCGCCTCCCATCCGCTCTGACTGCTCAGACAAAGGCTGCGCCCCAGCTGCGGCCGCTAAGCGCGTGGATTCCATGTCCAAGTCCCCCACCCAGTCTTCAGTTTAGCAAGCAAATCGATATTTTAAACAAACGAAAGAAGAAATTCTCTTCCCAAACAACTCTCCCTCTCTGGGATGGGGGAGGGGCAAAGAGGGCCCCCAGGATCGCGAGCGGGGCAACTGACGCGGGGCGGAGCCTGGGACCAGAAACTCGCGCATCCAGAGGCGGCCGCCGGCACGGGAGCGCGCAGCCCAGGCCGCGCGTCCCTGTTCTCTCCCCGCAGCGGGCGAAGGCCTAGCGGTGCCGCAGTCCGCGGGGCGGGCGCGGGCGCAGCTTGCCCGCCGCTTCGCGCAGGGCTACTGCATTGCAGCTGCGCCTGACGTGCAAGCGTGCGTGTGTGCATGCGTGTGTGTGCGCCTGTGTGTGTGCACGCAGCCGCGCCCCAGTTTGCCAGGCGCTGCTGTCCCCGCGCCCCCTCCAGTTCCGCCGCCGCCCCTCCCCCTCGCCGCAGCGCGCGCTCTGTCACGTCCCCGCGGCTCTAACTGCGAATTTGCCCGGCAACCGTGGGGGCGGGAGGGACTGAGCCGAGAAGCTGCGGAACCCGAGGGGAGGGGAGCGGAGAGGAAGGCTTCAGACAGCCTGGCCGCTGCGGCATCTTCTGCGACACACTTCTCCACTGCCGGGTCATAGGCTCCCCAGAGCCCTGGGGACCCCCACCCCCTGGGCTGTCCCAGCCGTCCTCTCTGCACTGAGAGGATTATGCCCCCGGCGCGGTGGCTGCCCCCGACCCCCTGACCTCGTTATTATTCATCAGGCTGGATAAATGCGGGTGGCTAAGTCACTTGTATTCATTGAAAGGGGCGGAGGACTAGAAGGATGTTTTACTCCTCTACAGTGGCAGGGTGGGGGGGTGCTCATGGTTCCTGTGCTCTGGACCCCTTCCGCCTCCCACTACTGAAAGGATGCCTGGTCAAGCCTAAAGGGAAGGAGATTCACGAGGTCCTTCCAGGCCCCCATCTACTCTCTATCTAAGGGTGGTCCTGCCTTCTCCCCACCCCACCTCCCGTCATCTCTCCTGTGTATTCTGCCAGGGGCTGGGGGATGTTTCTTTCAACTGGAGGCTTAGGGAGGTCAGAGCTCCAAGTCTCTGCAGAGGGGGCTGCTGAGGAGCAGTGTCCAGCTTGGCCGAAGACTCAGGGGTGTGCTTCTCTTGGAGCAGTTAAGGTGGCTTCCCTTCCCCATGGTTCCTGTCAGCATCTTCCCCTGCAGGCACCCTCCTGGATAGCGGGCTCTCTGTCCTCCCCGACTCCCCCCCAACCCCGCCCCCCAGAGGCCAGGGGCAGAGGGTGGGGCAACTGCTGTTTCCTGTGCCTCCAGGTGAGGCTCTGCCTGGCTGGACTTGGCTCTCTGAAAGTGCTCCATCTCCCAGGCAGGTCCCACACTGACTGGTCCCAGCATCCTTCAGTCACCCTGGAGAGGTGACCAGGTCACTGAGGGAGAGCCAGGGCTCTGCAGACTTCCCTGTTCCCTTTCCCATTTGTTCTGCAAAACTGAAACCGGATTTCCTGAACGGGAGCTCCTGGTCACCCTGCCCTTCTCCGTTACATCCTGCGGGTCATCCGGCTGGCTGCAGCCCTGGCCAGGGTGGCTGCCAAGGCCAGCCTGGTGCTCCCAGGCAGCCACTGCCAGGCGCAGATGCCTGCTGACCCAGAGCCACCTCTGGGAACAGCTCAGAGGGTTCAGTGGCTGGGGTGGCTGCCAGACACCCTGTCCCTTCTGGGGCCAGGGCTGCGATGAGGCTGAAGTTTACACCCTGGGTAGCTCAGGAAGGCTGCCAAGGCATGTACCCGTGCCCAGAGATCCTCCAGCGGCCAGCAGCAAGGGGAGGTCTGAGAGGGGAGAAGGCAAAGGGCTGCTGTGGATGGGGAAAGGGAGCTTAAGGAACTGACCCTACAGAGGGCCCTGGTTGAGCTTAGCCGAGACCTAACACCTTGGGTTGGCATGGTCTCCAGCAAGGGATCCCACGGTTGGGCATCTTTGCAGCTACCCTGATACGAAGGGCAGGTTCAGTCATCCTTCCCATTCTGTCTCTGTCCAGAGCAGACCATCAGCTCAGCCCTCCAGCCAATTTCAGAGCTTCCCTTGGGCATGTCCAGGCATGGAAGGGCAGTCTCTGACCTTAGCGCCCTCCACCCCTGTGGAGCAGGGCAGCTGCTCTTAGAGAAGCAGCCTCGGCCATCACATCCAGCCTCCTTCCTTGGAGCCACATGGGGCTCCCTGGCCCTCCACCCTCAGCCCTGATGTTGATCCTGGGCTTGTGTCAGACACTCTATGGAATTGTGTGTGCTCAGT
>SJYW01001294.1:2162421-2197445 GCA_006410735.1 Raphicerus campestris
GGTCAGATAACTCAGGACAGGCAAGGTCTGGGTCCTCAGCCAGGCAAGAACCAGGTACAGGAAGTGGCATCTATTTATAGGTCGGGCCAGTGCCGTTCCAGCAGCAGGTGATAAGTGGGTAGGTTAATAACACGCTGCCCCCTCCCCCTCTCTCGCCAGCAGAGGTTGGGGGCTGCATTAGCGGCAAGCAGCCCTGAGCTGTGATAGGCTGGCCCAGCCTGGCTGACGTCCAGATGGCTGTGCTCCAGCCCCAGGAGGGCTGCTGGGAGCCTGGGAGCAGCAGGACCAAGTGGGAGCCAGCCAGGCCACTGATGGGGGCAGGGCCAGCAGGGGAGGCCGCCAGAGGCAGCAGCCCTGGCTCCCTGGGTGTTTGTGGTGAAGAGGTTGCTGTATTCAAGTGGAAGCTGAGCGGTGTGCCCAGCCCTGGAGCAGGGCATTCTGCTCTGATGGGCTTTGTGGGGAGATGGAGAGAGAAGAATGTTCCATGTCAGCTTGACAGCCCCAGGTTGAGGGCATGGTGGGGGTAAGGCAGATGTCTAGGGTGGCCAGAGGTTCAAGCTGGACCACCCCAAGTGAACCAGGGCCCTGACACCGACCAGTTCTACTCCTGACTTGGGGACCCCACCCCAACTTCTCTCCCCGCCACCCCTAGCTCCACAGGGAGCTCTCTCTTTCTCTCTCTTTCTCTTTCTCTCTCTTTCTGTCTCTCTCTCCCTCTTTCTCTCTCTCTTTCTCTCTCCTCTCTTTCTCTCCTTCTCTCTCTCTCTCTCTCTCTCTCTCCTCTTTCTTTCTCTCCTCTCTCTCTCCCTCTTTCTCTCTCTCCCCTCTCTCTCCCTCTTTCTCTCTCTCCTCTTTCTCTCTCTTTCTCTCTCCTCTCTCTTTCTCTCTCTCTCTCTCTCTTTCTCTCTTTCTCCCCCCTTTTGTAGTCACCGTGGCTTCAGATGACATGGAGTTGGACTCTTCACCCTCACCACCCACCTCCTCCTCTGCCTCTCTGTCCATGATCTGGGCCAGCCAGACAGGTCATCCCTGGGACTCATGGTATCTGGGAAGGGCAGGTTGAGGGACCACGCCAGCATCAGCCCAGGAAACAGAAAACTGAGCAGATTCGAGTATCTATCCACCCCCTTTCTGTGACACGCCAGGCACTTTTCGAGCCCCGGGGGTCACATGGTGACCAAAAAGACACAGACTGTGTCCTCCTGGAGCCCACAGGCCAGTGGGGGGTAGTGACAACCAGAGGTCAAGGGCAAGGCAGGGACACCAAGCTACGTGGACGATGATGAGCCCCGCCAGAGCGAGAGGGAGAAGGCCAGAGCTGTGGGAAGAGCACACGGGGCGGGGGGCACCGTCCCCCAAAATGCAAGGAAACCTCGTGCCTGTACCCTCTGGCCACGGGGCGGCGGGAATCACCGATGTATAAAAGGAGCTTGTGCAGATTAGTCTCAGTTTGATGCCCCCTCCCCGGTGGCCTGCTGGGTCTTCTCCATCCCTCTCAGACCTGCTCTGGGTCCTAGGGGNCATCACGGACTCAATGGACATGAATCTGAGTGAACTCTGGGAGTTGGTGATGGATAGGGAGGCCTGGTGTGCTGCGATGAGGTCGCAAAGAATCAGACACGACTGAGCGACTGAACTGAACTGAACTGAATGACATATGATATTGAGCATCTCTTCATATGATTATTTACCATCTGTATATTTTCTTTGATGAGATGTCTGTTGCCCATTTCTTAATTTGGTGCTTGTTTTTTTACTGTTGAGTTTTAAGGTTTCTTTATATATTTTGGATCACACCCCTTGTCAAATTTTTTTTGCAAATATTTTCTCCTAGTCTGTGACTTATTTCAGTCTCTGAATANATGAGATGTCTGTTGCCCATTTCTTAATTTGGTGCTTGTTTTTTTACTGTTGAGTTTTAAGGTTTCTTTATATATTTTGGATCACACCCCTTGTCAAATATTTTTTTGCAAATATTTTCTCCTAGTCTGTGACTTATTTCAGTCTCTGAACAATACCTTTCACAGAGCAGAATTTTGTAATTTTAATGACATCAAATCATCAGTGTTTTTCTTCCATGGATTGTGTTTTTCGTGTTGTATCTCAGAAGTCCTCACCAAACCCAAGGTCACCTAGAGTTTCTCCTGTGTTATTTCCTGGGAGTTTTATAGCTTTGTGTTTCACATCTAGGTGAAATTGAGCTAATTTTTATGAAAGCTGTCTGTCTAGATGTGGTTTTTGTGTTTTTTTGGTTTGTTTTTACATCTGCAAGTCCATTAGTTTCATCTCCATTTGATGAAAAGACCATTTTACTTCACTGAATTACCTTTGCTCTTTGTCAAAGACCAGTTGACCATAATTATGTGAATCTATTTCTGGGCTCTCTATTCTGTTCCATTAATCTATTTGTTCTTTCACCAACATCCCAGTTTGGATTACTGTAGCTTTTAGTTAATCATAAATTCAAGTAGCGTCAGCCCTCCAACTTTGTTCTTCTCCTTCAACACTGTGTTGGTTATGTTATGTTTGTTGCCTCACCATATAAAATTGAGAATCAATTCATCAATATTCACAAAGTAGCTTTCTGAGATTTTGCTTGGTATTGCATTAAATCTATAGATAAAGTTAGGAAGAAGTGACCTCTTGACAGCACTGAGTCTATTCACTAACATGAAATATCTCTCCAATTGTTAATATTTAGTTCTTTTGAGATTTCTTTTATTAGAGTTTTACAGTGTTTTCTATAGGTCTTGTATGAATATATATACATATTTTAGAATTATACCTAAATATTTCACTTTTTTTTAGTGCTAATGTAAATACTATTGCATTTTTAATTCCAAATTCCAGTTGTTCATTGCTATTAACAAGTATATTTCCAAAAGATCACAAGCACACAGGAGGATGAGACCAGACACCATTTCTCTTACCTACCAAGTTGCTTTAAGTAAATATATTTTTCTGACAACTTAGTTAAGATCTTGAATCGGAGTTTTATTTTAATCTTGCTGAAAGGAAAAGGTTAATTAAGATATTTTAAGATCTCATTTTTGGGAGACACATTTAAAGGAAAAAAGAATGGTTAGCTAATCATTGTTAAACTATACACAAAATGTTATACTAGATAAAAGAAAAGGAATACTTGTCCAAAGGGTTTATTGTCCCAGCTGGCATAGTTTGAGGGTGCATGGGCACACTATTAATGATTACACTGAGATAACCCAGGACTTTACCCTGCACCTAAGGATGCGTGACCTCCAGACTCTTGACTGACAGTGCAAAGCATGGTTTCCCAGAACAAGTTTTAATCCCATTAAGGGCTATCAGAAAATTACTCAAGTATTTGATCAGAAATTTCTTTTCAGAATGAGTTTAAATTATATCGTATCAAAAAGTCCTGCTCCAGGCTGGACTTAGGACAATTCTTCTTTTACATTGCTCTTTAGNGCAAAGCATGGTTTCCCAGAACAAGTTTTAATCCCATTAAGGGCTATCAGAAAATTACTCAAGTATTTGATCAGAATTTCTTTTCAGAATGAGTTTGAATTATATCGTATCAAAAAGTCCTGCTCCAGGCTGGACTTAGGACAATTCTTCTTTTACATTGCTTTTTAGTCTTTGTGGAGTCAGGTGGCTGCATTGCAGTACACCCCACCCCGCCGCCCCGCCCCCCGACCCCAGTATTTCTTCCTCTTTTCTCTTCTGTTCATATTCTTCTTTGTGTCTCTGACCTCCTCCTCAAGTTTTAGCCTCATGCTGGTGGTGCTCCATCCAATAATTCCATTGTAGTTAATAAGAATAGTGGCCATGAATTGTTGTAGAGTGATTGCCATATAACAGATGTTCTGAATACTATATGCATATTTACTAATATGTGGCAGAGTATGAGACGGTTGTGTGGCATCGTCAATTCAATGGACATCAATTTTGGCAAACTTGGGGAGATGATGAGGGACAGGGAGGCCTGGTGTGCTGCAGTCCATGGGGCTGCAAAGAGTTGGACATGATTGAGCAACTGAACAACAACAACAAGCTTACTAACTTAATCCCTACAAGAACCCTTTGAAGTATGCACAGTTGTTCAGTGGCTAAATCATATCAGACTCTTTGCAACCCCATGGACTGCAGCCCACCAGGCTCCCCTGTATTTCACTATCTTCCAGAGTTTGCTCAGATTCATATCCATTGAGTTGGTAATGCTATCTAATCATCTAATCCTCTGCTACCCCCTTCTCCTTTTGCCTTCAATATTTCCCAGCATCAGGGTCTTTTCCAATGAGTTGGCTCTTCTCATCAGGTGGCCAAAGNTCTTTGTGGAGTCAGGTGGCTGCATTGCAGTACACCCCACCCCGCCGCCCCGCCCCCCGACCCCAGTATTTCTTCCTCTTTTCTCTTCTGTTCATATTCTTCTTTGTGTCTCTGACCTCCTCCTCAAGTTTTAGCCTCATGCTGGTGGTGCTCCATCCAATAATTCCATTGTAGTTAATAAGAATAGTGGCCATGAATTGTTGTAGAGTGATTGCCATATAACAGATGTTCTGAATACTATATGCATATTTACTAATATGTGGCAGAGTATGAGACGGTTGTGTGACATCGTCAATTCAATGGACATCAATTTTGGCAAACTTGGGGAGATGATGAGGGACAGGGAGGCCTGGTGTGCTGCAGTCCATGGGGCTGCAAAGAGTTGGACATGATTGAGCAACTGAACAACAACAACAAGCTTACTAACTTAATCCCTACAAGAACCCTTTGAAGTATGCACAGTTGTTCAGTGGCTAAATCATATCAGACTCTTTGCAACCCCATGGACTGCAGCCCACCAGGCTCCCCTGTATTTCACTATCTTCCAGAGTTTGCTCAGATTCATATCCATTGAGTTGGTAATGCTATCTAATCATCTAATCCTCTGCTACCCCCTTCTCCTTTTGCCTTCAATATTTCCCAGCATCAGGGTCTTTTCCAATGAGTTGGCTCTTCTCATCAGGTGGCCAAAGTATGAACAGTATAAAAAGGCACAGTACACATTGTATTTTAGTTGAGGAAATTGAGGCACAGAGAGGTTAAGTAGCTTGCATAATGTCACAGAGCTGCTGCTGCTGCTGCTGCTGCTAAGTCACTTCAGTCGTGTCTGACTCTGTGCGACCCCATAGATGACAGCCCACCAGGCTCCACCATCCCTGGGATTCTCCAGGCAAGAACACTGGAGTGGGTTGCCATTTCCTTCTCCAATGCATGAAAATGAAAAGTGAAAATGAGGTCGCTCAGTCATGTCCGACTCTTTGTGACCCCATGGACTGTAGCCTACCAGGCTTTTCCATCCATGGGATTTTCCAGGCAAGAGTACTGGAGTGGGATACCATCACCTTCTCCAATGTCACAGAGCTAGTGAATGTTAGATTTGAATGCAGACAGACTAGGGCCTTTCTTTTAACCACTCTGCTATAGAGAGGGGCATCTACCAGACATATCTTTCTCTCTTTATGGATCACTTCATATCTGGGCAAAGTCAACAAAGAGAGAAAGCTGGGACTAACACGGATGGAAAAATTTTGGTCCACATTAAAAAAATATATACCTGTTTTAGTCTGCTCAGACTGCTATAACAACATACCATAGACTGGGTGGTTTAAACAACAGAAATGTATTTCTTACAGTTCTGGTGTCTGAAAGTTCAAGATCAAGGTTCTGGCTGATTTGGCCCCTGGTGAAACCTGGGT
This sequence comes from Raphicerus campestris, assembly GCA_006410735.1. NCBI lineage: Eukaryota > Metazoa > Chordata > Mammalia > Artiodactyla > Bovidae > Raphicerus > Raphicerus campestris. The sequence goes on from SJYW01001294.1 coordinate 2,168,145, forward strand.
CCTGGCCTGTAGACAGCTGCCTTCTGGCTGTGTCTTCACCTGATCTTTTTTGTGTGCAACATGAGTAGAGAGGAAAAGAGAGCTATGATCTGCTCCTCTTCTTGTGAGGATGCTAATCTCATTGTTGGGGCCCCACACCCTAATTCCCCTCCCAGAGGGCCCACCTCCTGATACCTTCACGTTGGGAATAACAACTTCAACACATGAATTTTGGAAGAATACACATTCAGTGCGTAACTACACCCTCATCGACAATGCATTGGAATAACACTTGTGCACCAGTTAATAGTGGCTACCTCTGTGTCACAGGAGAAGAGGGGATGCATTTTCACTTGGTTGCAATTTTTTTCATAAGAAATTTAACTTTTACTAAGGGGACACATACTACTACAACACCTCAGGGTTGAATTTGTGCGTGTGCTCGGCTTCCCTGGGGGGCTCAGATGGTAAAGAGTCTGCCGGCAATGCGGCAGATGGGTTTGACCCCTGGCTTGGGAAGATCCCCTGGAGAAGGAAATGGCTACCATTCCAGTATTTTTGCCTGGAGAATCCCAGGGACAGGGAAGCCTGGTGGGCTACAGTCCATGGGGTCACTCAGTGTGTGTTCAGTCGTGTCCGACTCTTCATGACCCTGTGGACTGTAGCCTGCCAAGCTCTTCTGTCCATGGGATTTCTCAGGCAAGAATATTGGAATGGTTTGTCATTTCCTCCTCTAGGGAATCTTCCTGACCCAGAAATCGAACCACTGTCTTCTACATTGGCAGGATTCTTTACCACTGAGTCACCTGGGAGGCCCCGAGGTTTGAAGGATGACCTCCAAATGTGTTTCTTCCTTGGTTTTGCATTTAAGTGGAAAACATTTTCAATGAATTTTAGGACAAAGAATTTACAACAAACTTCGTCCTTGAAAATAGATGAAGTGACACTGTGGCATTTAAATGCACATGGAGCATGGGCTCTGGCTTTTATGGAAGTTACACACTGACTGAGCTAAATTTTCAGCCCAGGCAGAAGTCCGTTCCTTCACATACACACAGAACATCGTTGCTGAATGCCCGTACCATCCATTATTTCAAGTTCACTCTGGGTCTAAGCATAGATCATCCTCTCTCCTATTTAAGAACAAGCAGAAGAGGCTCCTGGGAACTGGCAATTAAGAGTGGCATAAATCAAGCTGGAAAATTGCCCATGATTTCAACCATTTGTTCAGACACTTTTCTTATTTCTCATCTTCTCTGCTTTTTCCTAATTCCATCTCTTTTTTTTTGTTGTTGTTAATGCACGATTCAATTATGGAGGGCTGCTTTATCTTTCTTTTATGAATGTAATAAATGAAAAAGCTATAGAGTTAAGAAAGCTTCATCAAGAGTCCACAGGTATCTAAAGAGACAGAAAAGTAATGAGAAAGTTTTCAGAGAGAACAATGGACAGAGATGACCAAAATTATGGGTCAGCATATCCCTCAGAGTTTGGCGTCTCTCTGTGGTGTTACTGGCATTAGCATAATAGCTTAAAGTTATTAGTTTTTCTAGACACTGAATGCATTAACTCAAGAGTGCAGAAGGTCTAAACTATTAATGCTTAAGTCTACATGATGTTCAAATAACTACTTAAATAACTGAAAAATATTACATGGTTCTGTGAACAAAACTCAATCTCACCAATTCTGAAGTTTTAACTTTTTTGGGGGTGGGGGAGTGTGGGCTGCCTGCTGCAGTGTGTGGGATCTTAGTTCTCTGACCAGGGATTGAACCCTTGCATTGGTAGCACGGAATCTTAGCCACTAGACCACCAGGGAAGTCTCTGTAGTTTTTAACCTTTTGAGTCTTGGGTCCAATAATTTAATGTAAGAACTTGGGTCCTGTGCTTACATGACAGAACCAAAGTTTGTACTTCTAAGACGATCATTTCTATATTTTAAAGTACTCTGTTGATGTCTTAGTAACAGTTACATTTCTCCTTGGCTGAACCTCTCCCTGAGCTCCCCCGCCACTCCCCCCCAACTCCGCCCCAGGCAAAAGAGCAAATCTAAGTGTCTGAGTAGCTTTTTTTTTCTTTCTTTTTTTAAATACTTTATTCTATTTTACAATACTGTATTGGTTTTGCCATACATTGACATGANTTTTTTTGCAAATATTTTCTCCTAGTCTGTGACTTATTTCAGTCTCTGAACAATACCTTTCACAGAGCAGAATTTTGTAATTTTAATGACATCAAATCATCAGTGTTTTTCTTCCATGGATTGTGTTTTTCGTGTTGTATCTCAGAAGTCCTCACCAAACCCAAGGTCACCTAGAGTTTCTCCTGTGTTATTTCCTGGGAGTTTTATAGCTTTGTGTTTCACATCTAGGTGAAATTGAGCTAATTTTTATGAAAGCTGTCTGTCTAGATGTGGTTTTTGTGTTTTTTTGGTTTGTTTTTACATCTGCAAGTCCATTAGTTTCATCTCCATTTGATGAAAAGACCATTTTACTTCACTGAATTACCTTTGCTCTTTGTCAAAGACCAGTTGACCATAATTATGTGAATCTATTTCTGGGCTCTCTATTCTGTTCCATTAATCTATTTGTTCTTTCACCAACATCCCAGTTTGGATTACTGTAGCTTTTAGTTAATCATAAATTCAAGTAGCGTCAGCCCTCCAACTTTGTTCTTCTCCTTCAACACTGTGTTGGTTATGTTATGTTTGTTGCCTCACCATATAAAATTGAGAATCAATTCATCAATATTCACAAAGTAGCTTTCTGAGATTTTGCTTGGTATTGCATTAAATCTATAGATAAAGTTAGGAAGAAGTGACCTCTTGACAGCACTGAGTCTATTCACTAACATGAAATATCTCTCCAATTGTTAATATTTAGTTCTTTTGAGATTTCTTTTATTAGAGTTTTACAGTGTTTTCTATAGGTCTTGTATGAATATATATACATATTTTAGAATTATACCTAAATATTTCACTTTTTTTTAGTGCTAATGTAAATACTATTGCATTTTTAATTCCAAATTCCAGTTGTTCATTGCTATTAACAAGTATATTTCCAAAAGATCACAAGCACACAGGAGGATGAGACCAGACACCATTTCTCTTACCTACCAAGTTGCTTTAAGTAAATATATTTTTCTGACAACTTAGTTAAGATCTTGAATCAGAGTTTTATTTTAATCTTGCTGAAAGGAAAAGGTTAATTAAGATATTTTAAGATCTCATTTTTGGGAGACACATTTAAAGGAAAAAAGAATGGTTAGCTAATCATTGTTAAACTATACACAAAATGTTATACTAGATAAAAGAAAAGGAATACTTGTCCAAAGGGTTTATTGTCCCAGCTGGCATAGTTTGAGGGTGCATGGGCACACTATTAATGATTACACTGAGATAACCCAGGACTTTACCCTGCACCTAAGGATGCGTGACCTCCAGACTCTTGACTGACAGTGCAAAGCATGGTTTCCCAGAACAAGTTTTAATCCCATTAAGGGCTATCAGAAAATTACTCAAGTATTTGATCAGAATTTCTTTTCAGAATGAGTTTGAATTATATCGTATCAAAAAGTCCTGCTCCAGGCTGGACTTAGGACAATTCTTCTTTTACATTGCTTTTTAGTCTTTGTGGAGTCAGGTGGCTGCATTGCAGTACACCCCACCCCGCCGCCCCGCCCCCCGACCCCAGTATTTCTTCCTCTTTTCTCTTCTGTTCATATTCTTCTTTGTGTCTCTGACCTCCTCCTCAAGTTTTAGCCTCATGCTGGTGGTGCTCCATCCAATAATTCCATTGTAGTTAATAAGAATAGTGGCCATGAATTGTTGTAGAGTGATTGCCATATAACAGATGTTCTGAATACTATATGCATATTTACTAATATGTGGCAGAGTATGAGACGGTTGTGTGACATCGTCAATTCAATGGACATCAATTTTGGCAAACTTGGGGAGATGATGAGGGACAGGGAGGCCTGGTGTGCTGCAGTCCATGGGGCTGCAAAGAGTTGGACATGATTGAGCAACTGAACAACAACAACAAGCTTACTAACTTAATCCCTACAAGAACCCTTTGAAGTATGCACAGTTGTTCAGTGGCTAAATCATATCAGACTCTTTGCAACCCCATGGACTGCAGCCCACCAGGCTCCCCTGTATTTCACTATCTTCCAGAGTTTGCTCAGATTCATATCCATTGAGTTGGTAATGCTATCTAATCATCTAATCCTCTGCTACCCCCTTCTCCTTTTGCCTTCAATATTTCCCAGCATCAGGGTCTTTTCCAATGAGTTGGCTCTTCTCATCAGGTGGCCAAAGTATGAACAGTATAAAAAGGCACAGTACACATTGTATTTTAGTTGAGGAAATTGAGGCACAGAGAGGTTAAGTAGCTTGCATAATGTCACAGAGCTGCTGCTGCTGCTGCTGCTGCTAAGTCACTTCAGTCGTGTCTGACTCTGTGCGACCCCATAGATGACAGCCCACCAGGCTCCACCATCCCTGGGATTCTCCAGGCAAGAACACTGGAGTGGGTTGCCATTTCCTTCTCCAATGCATGAAAATGAAAAGTGAAAATGAGGTCGCTCAGTCATGTCCGACTCTTTGTGACCCCATGGACTGTAGCCTACCAGGCTTTTCCATCCATGGGATTTTCCAGGCAAGAGTACTGGAGTGGGATACCATCACCTTCTCCAATGTCACAGAGCTAGTGAATGTTAGATTTGAATGCAGACAGACTAGGGCCTTTCTTTTAACCACTCTGCTATAGAGAGGGGCATCTACCAGACATATCTTTCTCTCTTTATGGATCACTTCATATCTGGGCAAAGTCAACAAAGAGAGAAAGCTGGGACTAACACGGATGGAAAAATTTTGGTCCACATTAAAAAAATATATACCTGTTTTAGTCTGCTCAGACTGCTATAACAACATACCATAGACTGGGTGGTTTAAACAACAGAAATGTATTTCTTACAGTTCTGGTGTCTGAAAGTTCAAGATCAAGGTTCTGGCTGATTTGGCCCCTGGTGAAACCTGGGTCCTGGCCTGTAGACAGCTGCCTTCTGGCTGTGTCTTCACCTGATCTTTTTTGTGTGCAACATGAGTAGAGAGGAAAAGAGAGCTATGATCTGCTCCTCTTCTTGTGAGGATGCTAATCTCATTGTTGGGGCCCCACACCCTAATTCCCCTCCCAGAGGGCCCACCTCCTGATACCTTCACGTTGGGAATAACAACTTCAACACATGAATTTTGGAAGAATACACATTCAGTGCGTAACTACACCCTCATCGACAATGCATTGGAATAACACTTGTGCACCAGTTAATAGTGGCTACCTCTGTGTCACAGGAGAAGAGGGGATGCATTTTCACTTGGTTGCAATTTTTTTCATAAGAAATTTAACTTTTACTAAGGGGACACATACTACTACAACACCTCAGGGTTGAATTTGTGCGTGTGCTCGGCTTCCCTGGGGGGCTCAGATGGTAAAGAGTCTGCCGGCAATGCGGCAGATGGGTTTGACCCCTGGCTTGGGAAGATCCCCTGGAGAAGGAAATGGCTACCATTCCAGTATTTTTGCCTGGAGAATCCCAGGGACAGGGAAGCCTGGTGGGCTACAGTCCATGGGGTCACTCAGTGTGTGTTCAGTCGTGTCCGACTCTTCATGACCCTGTGGACTGTAGCCTGCCAAGCTCTTCTGTCCATGGGATTTCTCAGGCAAGAATATTGGAATGGTTTGTCATTTCCTCCTCTAGGGAATCTTCCTGACCCAGAAATCGAACCACTGTCTTCTACATTGGCAGGATTCTTTACCACTGAGTCACCTGGGAGGCCCCGAGGTTTGAAGGATGACCTCCAAATGTGTTTCTTCCTTGGTTTTGCATTTAAGTGGAAAACATTTTCAATGAATTTTAGGACAAAGAATTTACAACAAACTTCGTCCTTGAAAATAGATGAAGTGACACTGTGGCATTTAAATGCACATGGAGCATGGGCTCTGGCTTTTATGGAAGTTACACACTGACTGAGCTAAATTTTCAGCCCAGGCAGAAGTCCGTTCCTTCACATACACACAGAACATCGTTGCTGAATGCCCGTACCATCCATTATTTCAAGTTCACTCTGGGTCTAAGCATAGATCATCCTCTCTCCTATTTAAGAACAAGCAGAAGAGGCTCCTGGGAACTGGCAATTAAGAGTGGCATAAATCAAGCTGGAAAATTGCCCATGATTTCAACCATTTGTTCAGACACTTTTCTTATTTCTCATCTTCTCTGCTTTTTCCTAATTCCATCTCTTTTTTTTTGTTGTTGTTAATGCACGATTCAATTATGGAGGGCTGCTTTATCTTTCTTTTATGAATGTAATAAATGAAAAAGCTATAGAGTTAAGAAAGCTTCATCAAGAGTCCACAGGTATCTAAAGAGACAGAAAAGTAATGAGAAAGTTTTCAGAGAGAACAATGGACAGAGATGACCAAAATTATGGGTCAGCATATCCCTCAGAGTTTGGCGTCTCTCTGTGGTGTTACTGGCATTAGCATAATAGCTTAAAGTTATTAGTTTTTCTAGACACTGAATGCATTAACTCAAGAGTGCAGAAGGTCTAAACTATTAATGCTTAAGTCTACATGATGTTCAAATAACTACTTAAATAACTGAAAAATATTACATGGTTCTGTGAACAAAACTCAATCTCACCAATTCTGAAGTTTTAACTTTTTTGGGGGTGGGGGAGTGTGGGCTGCCTGCTGCAGTGTGTGGGATCTTAGTTCTCTGACCAGGGATTGAACCCTTGCATTGGTAGCACGGAATCTTAGCCACTAGACCACCAGGGAAGTCTCTGTAGTTTTTAACCTTTTGAGTCTTGGGTCCAATAATTTAATGTAAGAACTTGGGTCCTGTGCTTACATGACAGAACCAAAGTTTGTACTTCTAAGACGATCATTTCTATATTTTAAAGTACTCTGTTGATGTCTTAGTAACAGTTACATTTCTCCTTGGCTGAACCTCTCCCTGAGCTCCCCCGCCACTCCCCCCCAACTCCGCCCCAGGCAAAAGAGCAAATCTAAGTGTCTGAGTAGCTTTTTTTTTCTNTGACTGAGCTAAATTTTCAGCCCAGGCAGAAGTCCGTTCCTTCACATACACACAGAACATCGTTGCTGAATGCCCGTACCATCCATTATTTCAAGTTCACTCTGGGTCTAAGCATAGATCATCCTCTCTCCTATTTAAGAACAAGCAGAAGAGGCTCCTGGGAACTGGCAATTAAGAGTGGCATAAATCAAGCTGGAAAATTGCCCATGATTTCAACCATTTGTTCAGACACTTTTCTTATTTCTCATCTTCTCTGCTTTTTCCTAATTCCATCTCTTTTTTTTTGTTGTTGTTAATGCACGATTCAATTATGGAGGGCTGCTTTATCTTTCTTTTATGAATGTAATAAATGAAAAAGCTATAGAGTTAAGAAAGCTTCATCAAGAGTCCACAGGTATCTAAAGAGACAGAAAAGTAATGAGAAAGTTTTCAGAGAGAACAATGGACAGAGATGACCAAAATTATGGGTCAGCATATCCCTCAGAGTTTGGCGTCTCTCTGTGGTGTTACTGGCATTAGCATAATAGCTTAAAGTTATTAGTTTTTCTAGACACTGAATGCATTAACTCAAGAGTGCAGAAGGTCTAAACTATTAATGCTTAAGTCTACATGATGTTCAAATAACTACTTAAATAACTGAAAAATATTACATGGTTCTGTGAACAAAACTCAATCTCACCAATTCTGAAGTTTTAACTTTTTTGGGGGTGGGGGGGTGTGGGCTGCCTGCTGCAGTGTGTGGGATCTTAGTTCTCTGACCAGGGATTGAACCCTTGCATTGGTAGCACGGAATCTTAGCCACTAGACCACCAGGGAAGTCTCTGTAGTTTTTAACCTTTTGAGTCTTGGGTCCAATAATTTAATGTAAGAACTTGGGTCCTGTGCTTACATGACAGAACCAAAGTTTGTACTTCTAAGACGATCATTTCTATATTTTAAAGTACTCTGTTGATGTCTTAGTAACAGTTACATTTCTCCTTGGCTGAACCTCTCCCTGAGCTCCCCCGCCACTCCCCCCCAACTCCGCCCCAGGCAAAAGAGCAAATCTAAGTGTCTGAGTAGCTTTTTTTTTCTTTCTTTTTTTAAATACTTTATTCTATTTTACAATACTGTATTGGTTTTGCCATACATTGACATGAATCAGCCACAGGTGTACTGAGTAGCTTTTATCAGTAGTTTTGGAACCATGCTAACGTACAGTTTAGAGCTTTTAGTAAGGAAGAATTCCCACTGCATGGAGAACTAGAGTTTGCGGGTTCTCCTTTTTAAAACTAGGATTTTCACGTGAATTAAAAACAATAAGAAAATAACAACTGGTTCTTATTTCCTCAAGAATCAAGTCTTCCTGCCTGGCTTTATGTGTTTGACCAGCTTTGTTCTTCCTTTCAGTTCATAAGCTCTGCCCCACTCCTACAGATAGCCAGCAAGTATTCTGTGCTCAACAGAGGAAGCAAAAATGAAAGAGATATAAATCTTTTTCTTAAAGAGCTTATTGTCTAATGAGGAGACATGAAAACATAGGAAGAGGTATAAAGTACAGCGGGGGTTCAACAGAAGGAGACTTGAGATTTTAGGGAATGAGAGGCATCAAAGATAAGTCCCTGGAAGAAAACATGACATGGAGACATCTAGATATTTTACCATGACGCCGAGCCATCCATCTATGTCCTTTAATGCAAGACACAATGTTTCCCCCCATTTGCTTGTGAATTTCTCAATGCTAGCTAGAAAGCAATAAATATTTTTTTTAATGGTAAAATATGATACATATATAGAATATTGTGCACATTTTAGAGTGTTTACTTAGGAGTGGAATTTTGGGGTCATAGGGTGTGTGCAGCTTAAACTTATCAGATAATGACAAACCGTCTTCCAAAGAGATTAAATCAGCTTCCTCTTTTACCAGTAGGACGTGAAGATTCCTTCTTCTCCTCCTCCTCTCTCCTTCTATCTGTTGTTGCGTCTATGGTGAATCAGGCTCTGTACTCCCTTATATGTCTTACTTTATCTCATTGAATAGTGATATTTTTATAATAAATAACCAGTAAACACATCACGGAACTGATTGGGAGACTGAATTAGTGACTGAAATAGTTTCCATATCCACTGGAGATTATCTTGAAGAAATAAAATATCATAGTGCACTTTTCTAGTTTTCAGAAATATGAACTTCTGGCAGACTTTATTCTGCTTGGAGGCCATCTAGAAAGTTATATGATGTGTATGAAAGAGAGAGAGAGTGTGTGTGTGTGTGTGAGAGAGAGAGAGAGAGAAAGGGAGAGAAGGAGAGAGAGAGAGAGTGTGTGGGGCCGTGGTCCAGGTGCTGGGCCAGGGCCACCCCCATCCCATTTACAGAAGGATAACTCGGCATCTCTGGCCTGCAGTGTCCTTTGGTCCACTTCCTTCCCTTTGCTGGGGTGAGGGGTGGTGGGTACGTCACTCCTTCCTAATTTCACAGTCATGTTCTGCAGTAAAGCCAAGCTCCCCTCTTTTCTCACCGGTGGCTGAATGTTTCTAGTCTCTGAATCACCATTGATTCCACATGTATCCATTTATCTTTAGTTCATCCTATATTCTACTCTTTATGGGTCTTGATCTGTACTAATTGACCTGATAGCCCATTTGAGTTGCCATAGTTTAGTGTACTTTGTTTGAATCTTAAAACTCTTTAGCTACAGTGACAAAAATGAATATTTAATTCTTATTCACAGATATGAGTATTTAATTCTTATTTTTTTTAAGTTGAAGTATAGTTGATTTACAATATTGTGTTAGTTTCAGGTGTACACAAAGTGATTCAGACTTTTTATATGTGTATGGTCTTCCCTGGGGGCTGAAATGGTAAAGAATCTGTCGGCAATGCAGAAGACCCAGGTTCAATCCCTGGGTTGGGAAGATCCTGGAGAAGGAAATGACAACCCACTCCAATGTTCTTGCCTGGAGAATTCCATGAATAGAGGAGCCTGGCGGGCTACAGTCCATGGAGTCACAAAGAGTTGGATGTGACTGAGCAAACAAAGCTTGCACTTCCTTTTCATATATGTACATACGTGTGCATATTATTTTTCAGATTCTCTTCCATTTTAGTTTACTGCAAGATATTGAACATAGTTCCCTGTACTATACAGTAAGTCCTAGTTGTTTAGCTATTTCATTATTATTATTATTGGCCACATTGTGTGACATATCTTAGTTCCCTCACCAGGACTTGTAGCCAGGCCCCCTCCATTGGGAGTGCTTAGTCTTAACCACTGGACCACCAGGGAAATCCCAGCTTTATATATAGTAGTGTATATCTGTTAATTCCATACTCCTGATTGGTCACAGATGAAAATTTTTGTGTAATGGGAATTTTTGGTTTCTTATTTCCTTAGTACTTATTATGCTATTTACTATTGATTAAACTATTGCAACTTCCATAGAAAGTGACTTGTCTTTTTCAAAACAATTGAAATTGGCTTTTTATAACCAATATCATTATGCTAAGATTCATCCTTATTTTGGGTCAACTACAATTCTTTCATTTTTTAAAAATTTAAGTACAGCTTTATTTCCTCATTTGAAAGCCTTCAAATATTTTTATGGATATCTGGTAGCACTAGACACACGTGATACATTCCTACAAGGACATAATCAAGTTCCTCATAGCAAAAGACCCCAAACGCCAAAGCGCAACTTTTATGGTTGTTAAACATATTCTTAAACTTTGAAAATAATGTATATGTTGGTAAAAATATAATATTCCAGCAAAATTCATTGCCCACTTATTAATCTTCTACAAGAGTAATATTTAATATTTACTTAATGAAAATTCAACATTTGGAGAGTGCTTACTTTAATAAAATTTTCCCTTGCTTCTTTCTGATTGTATCAATACTTATATAAATATAAAAGAGCAGTTCAGATACAATAACAGTTTGCATGACATAATGAATGTGTGTCCCTCCGAGTACATAATGCAAGAACATGAAATAATTCAAAATTTAGGTTCTTAAAGTTTCCAATATTGTGTGTATGCTTTTGTCTTGAGTTCAGTTGATTCATGGGGTAACTAAATTTTATATTAAAATTCAAGAAAGAGGGTTTCATTACAAATATTTTAACATTGTTGTTTAAACAAAGCAAGCAGATATATCATGATATTTATAAATCTTTTACAAATCGTATTTCTAAATCATTCAACTATGACAGGATGGCTTTAGCGTGTGTATATTTATGACAATTAATAGATAACTGCTTGAAAGTTAGTAGTACTAAAAATCAACAGAAAACAAAGATCTTTAGGTTTGCATTTTTGGTGTCAGTGAGTCATTTCTCTGCTAATAGAGAAAATAGTAAGGCCACAATACCAAATCTTATCCATCATAGTTTATATCATAGTTAATGTAGTATTATTACAGGTAAGAGTGATGAGATAAAGCACTTATGGTTACTGGGGTGAATTTTGAGGTAACTAATTCAGGTTGTTAATTTTCTTTTTTTCCATTTTAATGATATAAACCTATAGAGGAGTGCACAAATCACAAGTATACAGCTTGATTAATTTTCACAAGTGAAATGCACCTGTGCTTGTAAAACCAGCACCCTGAATTAGAGCATCAGCAGCATCCCCAAACCTCCCCCATTTTGGCCCTTTTCAGATGTTATCACCCTGCTAAAGGTTAAGCTATATTCTTATATTTATCATCATATATTTGTTTATTATTTTTATAGGTAATATTCCATTTATAGTTACTATGGATATTGGCTGTATTCCCTATATTGTATACTATATCCTTATAGCTTATTTTATATATGATACTTTGTATCTCTTAATCCCCTACCCCTACATTGCCTTTCCCTCTTCTCACTGGTAACCGCTAGTTTGTTCTGTTGTGAGTCTGCTTCTTTCTTCCTATTATTCACTGATGCTGCTGCTGCTGCTAAGTTACATCAGTCGTGTCCGACTCTGTGACCCCATTGGTGGCAGCCCACCAGGCACCTCTATCCCTGGGATTCTTCAAGCAAGAATACTGGAGTAGGTTGCCATTTCTTTTTCCAGTGCATGAAAATGAAAAGTGAAAATGAAGTCTTTCAGTCATGTTCGGCTCTACGTGACCCCATGGACTGTAGCTTACCAGCCACCTCCATTCATGGGATTTTCTAGGCAAAAGTACTGGAGTGGGTTGCCATTGCCTTCTCCTATAATTCTTTCATTTTATCTGCTGTATTCTATTCTGTTGTGTGAACACATCACTGTTTATCCATTCTCCAGCTTTTAGGCATTTGAATGGTCTCTAGGATTTTAAGTTTGTGAATGATGTGGCCTTGAACATTTTTTTGTGTGTCTCCTGTTGTACATGGGGCAATCTTTCTCTCATATTTGTTATTAGGAGTGGGATTTCTGAGTCACAGAGTATACAATATCGAGGCTATATAATATCGAGGCTAACTGTGTTTCAAAATAGTTGCACCAATTTTTGTGTCTGTGGGTAATCTATAAGAAATACAATAGTGGGGACTTCCCTGGTGGTCCAGTGGCTACAAGTCTGGGCTCCCAGTGCAGGGGGCCCAGGTTTGATCTCTGGTCAGGGAAGTAGATCTCACATACCACAACTAAGAGTTTGCAGGCTGCAACTAAAGCTCCCACATCCTGCAATGAAGATGAAAGATCCTGCATGCCAAAACTAAGATCCAGGGCAGCCAAACAAATACTAAAAAAAAGAAATGTGATGGTTTCCCATGCTCTCTAATGTTTGGTATTGTCAGACTTTTATATTTATTTCTTGCCAAATTGGTGTAAAACAACCTCTCACTGTAATCTTGATTTGCATTACCCTGAGCAAGATGATGGTGACTGTTATGCCCAGAGTCCGAGTCCCCAAACCTGAGAGAATAAGACATCCACGGCAATGCAAAAGCATGAAGGGGTTTTATTTCTAGCTTGAGCTAGGGCTCCTGCCACATCCAACGCAATGGAGTGGAGCAAGAGCGCTGAGCCCAGAATTACAGCAGTATTTATAGGTTTAGAACAAAGACAGAGAATTGGCAAGGGCGGATTGGCTGCAGGGGTTTCCTGGTATTTACTAATTGGCTAATCTTAATTGGCTGCAGGGGTTTCCTATTATTTACTAATTGGCTGGTCTTTCGTGCATGCTGGCTTCTTTGGGGGATGTCTTTTTATGTCCTGATAGACTCAAACCAAGTTACGGGGAGTATGCTGATTGGACAAGTCCTGGCATCCGAGGGGATGACCTCACTGGGCAATGACTCAGCTTTTCCCGTGAGGCCTACCTTAGTCCCTGAAGCCTATCATGGCATTTGTTAGGTCCCAACAGTGACAATTTTTACATGTTTTTTGATTATGCATGTGTACATGCTGAGTCGCTTCAGGAATGTCCGACTCTTTGTGACCCCATGGACTGTAGCCCACCAGGCTCCTTGACTATATATTTCCTCTTGCATGAAATGTCTCTTGATTCCCATTTTATAGATGAGAAAGCTTAAGATCAAAGACATTAGGTATCTCTCCTATGGTGACATAAGTATTCATAGGCAGACCTGGGCTTCAAACTTGGGTGTGTCTGAAACACAGCATGTGTTTTCCCCACTTAACACTATTTCCTCAAGCAATAGGACTAGTTTTTAATGGGCTTTCTCAGTGGCTCAGTGTTAAAGAACCTGCCTGCAATGCAGGAAACTTGGATTTGGTCCCTGGGTTGGGAAGATCCCGTGGAGGAGGAAATGGCAACCCACTCCAGTCTTCTTGCCTAGAATATCCCAAGGACAGAGGAGCCTGGTGTGCTACAGTCCATGGGGTCACAAAAGAATCAGACATGACTGAGTGACTAAACAACAACAAATCAGAGGTTATTCACTTAAATAAGTGCTTTCTCTCAAAGGATTCACTTTAGAAATCTATCCTTTTATTCTAACAATGAAGCCATGATTTACACAATTTGAAGTTTTCTTTTCACAATTGTTATCATTTGAAAGTCAGTTTGTAAGTCTTGTAAGAAAAAAGTTCTTATTAAATTAAAATTTTCTCACTTTGGGGGAAACAAATGATAGTCCCCAGATTTTTCATTCACTTTAGGAATTAGGTCCATTCTGAATGGCTATTGATCATTTCAAAAATCAAAAATAACACTAAAATATTAAAAGTGTGGGCATACCATGGAGATCCAGGGCTGGCCGAGAGGAAGCTGAGTAGCCCATATTAACTAGGTGCTTTGTATTTTTTGATTGCATATAATATTGTAACTGGGATTCTATATAACATTTATTTTGGAGGAAAAAACTGACAAAAATAAATTTATGAAATGACTTCCCTAAATCCTTGAGCCCTTCATCCCTTTCTACCCTCTCACCCTGCTGATACTCTTCCTAGCACAGACCCATCTGATAAATTTCTTTGGCACTCGTCCACTCTACACCCACTAGAATGTACACTCCATGAAAGAGGAACTCTTTTTTTCTATTGCAGCCTTATCATCCACATGAGTGCCAAACTCAGAGTGGATGTTTATGATCTAGTACAGTGATCCCCAACCTTTTTGGCACCAGGGATTGGTTCTGTGGAAGACATTTTTTCCACAGACTGGGGCTGGGGGGATGGTTTTCGGATGATTCAAGTGCAGTAGGATTCTTGCTCCTATGAGGATCTAATGCTGCCGCTGATCTGACAGTAAGTGGAGCTCAGGCAGTAATGTGAGCAATGGGGAATAGCCATAAATACAGGTGAAGCTTTGCTTGCTCACCCACCCTCACCTCCTGCTGTGTATCCCAGTTTCTAACAGGGACTGGTATCAGTCTATGGCCTGAGAGTTGGGGACCCCTCATCTAGCTGATAGAAAGAAAAAATGAAAAAACATTATCCTGAGTGGCTACTGTTTTTAGAGGCACCTTCATTCTCCCTTTACCTCCACTCACAGCCTGCGCAAAGATGAGGGAAGGACATGGCAAGGTCACATTCCATCATGAGATATTTAACACTTGCCTTTCCTGCTCCCTACATGGAAGCCAGAGACTAAATGAACCCCATAGTAGTACATTCTGGGGATTGTAGTACATTCTGGGGATTGTAGCTTTATATGGGCTTCATCTATTCACAGCATCAGAGAGTTAGGTATTGGAAGTAAAATTTGATTACATTTTGGCTTAACAAAATTGTATTAGGATAAAAGCTTCTGGACATGAAAACTGATCCAGAAGCTGAATATATCAACTTGCCTCTCTAGCTGTATATTTGAAAATAAAATTCAGTCATCACTCTAGTGGAGAGATTTCAGGGCCAAGGACAGTCCACACACCTTGAATTTTTGTAAATATTGAGTCCAGATGGTTATCTTCTTTTTACTGGTTAAGTCAACGGAAAACATTTCCTCACAGGGCTTATGAAATCCCGCAAAAGAAAGGAGAGGGCATGCTGATACTAATTTCTCATTTAAATGCTTTCTTCTCTGCAGTCACCCTCTGTGGTGCTTTTTTTTTTTTTTTTTCAGTCTATCTCTATTGACACTTTCAATTGTTAAGTCTAAGATCTCTCTTGGTAAATGTCACTTTGCATTTGAAAATATGTGGGTTATTTTCAAATGTCTTCTGATATTGATTTCTAACAATTCCACAGTGATAGAACAGGTTCTGTATGATTTCATACCTTTAGACCATCAGATTTTTGCACCTTGTTTCATGTCCCTAGATATGTTCCAGTGTCTCCTAGTTTATAGTTTACGGAACTTGAACAGAATTTGTATCCTACTATTAGATAGGGAAACAATGGAAACAGTGACAGTCTTTATTTCCTTGGGCTCCAAAATCGCTTCAGATGGTGACTGCAGCCATGAAATTAAGAGATTTTTGTTCCTTGGAAGAAAAGCTATGATCAACCTAGACAGCATGTTAAAAAGCAGAGATATTACTTTACCAACAAAAGTCCATCTAGGCAAAGCTATGGTTTATTCAGTANGCAGCCATGAAATTAAGATATTTTTGTTCCTTGGAAGAAAAGCTATGATCAACCTAGACAGCATGTTAAAAAGCAGAGATATTACTTTACCAACAAAAGTCCATCTAGGCAAAGCTATGGTTTATCCAGTAGTCATGTATGGATGTGAGAGTTGGACCATAAAGAAAGCTGAGCACCAAAGAGTTGATGCTTTTGAACTGTGGTGTTAGAGAAGACTTTCTGAGAGTCCCTTGGACTGCAAGGAGATCAAACTGGTCAATCCTAAAGAAATCAGTTCTGAATATTCATTGGAAGGACTGATGCTGAAGCTGAAATTTCAATATGGTGGCCACCTGATGGGAAGAACTGACTCACTAGAAAAGACCCTGATGCTGGGAAAGACTGAAGGCAGGAGAAGAAGGGGATGACAGAGGATGAGATGGTTTGATGGCATCACTAACTCGATGAACATGAGTTTGAGCAAGCACTGGGAGTTGGTGATAGAAGGGAAGCCTGGCATGCTGCAATCCCTGGAGTCGCAAAGAGTTGGACATGACTGAGCGACTGAACTGAACTGATGTGTGAAAATTGTATAAATCTTAATTATGTTGAATTGGTTCACAGTGTTTCTCAGGTCTACTATATCCTACTTGTCTGTATGTTCATTCTATTAATTTTTGAGAGTCTGGTATTGAAACTCCAACTAAAAATATTAATTTTTCTACTTAAAAATAATTGTAATATATCATAATATAGAGAAATTATATGTAACTTTGTTCTGCATTTGCCAAATCTCTCCTATAAGTGTGTTATCATGCTTTCATAATTTAAAAAATAAAAATTAATCCAAAAAAAAAAAAAGGAAAAGGTACATCTCCTGAACATGTAGAAGGAAAGTAAAGTCTGAAATAACCTAGTGCAAAAAGTAGAAGAAATTTTTGGGCAGCGGTACCCAACACTTTTGGCACCAGGGACCAGTTTCATTAAAGACAATTTTTCCATGGACCAGGGGGTGAGGGAGATGGTTTCAGGATGATTCAAGCACATTACAATTTATTGTGCACTTTATTTATTTTATTATTACTTTGGCTTCACCTCAGGCATTAGATCCCAGAGGTTGAGAATGCCCCTGTTTTAGGATATCATTTGCATAACAAGATGCAGGAAGACATAGCTTAGGTGATGAAAGGATAGAAATTTATAAAAGGAGAACATGTTGCATGAAAATATAAGAGGATAAGACAAGAAGAGTGTTGAATGAATTAAGGAACCATTGCAAGGGAATTAAAAATGCAACAGCTGAATTGCTATCTACACTGAAGGCAGTAAACTGTGGGATGGATAGAAAACAATGGAAGCGCTGAGGTGGAGAACAAATGTCAATAGTCTCTTTCCAGGATGCAGAAGAAAAGTCCAGGGACTTTTAACCCAGATGATCTGGGAGTGGATAATAGCTTCTGGAGATACAGAAAGGAGTGCCAACCTCAGAATTTCAGATATTCCTAAGGAAGAAACAGTGGAAATGTAAGCAGTAATCAAAGATATGCTTGAGCCAACCTTCTTGACTTTGTTCCAAAAAGAATCTGTTCACCATGTTCTAGGAAAAGGCTGTGAAAAGCCTTCCTTCCTCTTCTTGGTGCTCTCCCTTCTGAGTCAGTGGTCTATAAGGCAGTACAAGGAAGTGGGGTCCATATTCTAGGGGCCAGAGATGGTGCCTTGGAAGAGAAGTGCATAACAGACAGAGAATACAAATTTTCTTTAGCTTTTCTGGAAAGGTCCAGGTTAGTGGTTTCTTGTTACCTTTAAACTGGTGCAGCTTAGGCTATCTGGCCAGTGGTTGTGAATTTTAAGAAATCTGTATGAGCCATGAGACTTCACTCATAGCTCAGACGGTAAAGAACCCTCCTGCAATGCAGGAGAACTGGATTCGATCCCTGGGTCAGAAAGATCCCCTGGAAAAGGGAATGGCAACCCAACTCCAGTATTCTTGCCATGGACAGAGGAGCCTGGCAGCTAATAGTCTATGGGGTCACAAAGAGTTAGACACTACTGAGTGGCTAACACTAACTGAAGAGTCAGGGTTCTCCAGGGAAGCAGAACCAATAGAATGGGATATGAACATATGTACACACAGATATACATACACATAAACACATACATATACATAGACACATGTATGCTTACATACATTTGCATATACACATATACATTGTTATTGTTTTAGTTACTAGGTTGTGTTGCTAAGAGTCTTTTGCAACTCCACGGACTGTAGTCTGCCAGGCTCCTTCGTTCGTGGGATTTTTCAGACAAGAATACTGGAGTAGGTTGACATGTCCTCCTCCAAGGTATCTTTCCAACCCAGGGATCAAACCTAGATCTCATGCATTGGCAGGAAGCTTCTTTACTGCTGAGCCACAAGGGAAGCCCACACATGTACGTATATAGACATACTTGGTTCATGCAGTTATGAAAGCTGACAAGTCCCAGTATCTGCAGGTTAAGTCAGCAGATGGAGGCCCAGGAGGGGCAATGGTATAATCCCAATCCAAGTCTGAAGACTTGAGAACCAGGGTTTCTATTGGTGTGGTTCTAGAATGGCAGGCCGACATGCCATCAGACTTGAGATTCAGGAAGAGCTGATGCTTCGCTTTGAGGGTGAAGGCAGGAGAAAGCCAGTGTCACAGTTTGAAGACAGACAGGCAGGAGGAATTCTTACTTGGGGGAGGGTTGGCCTATGTGTTCTGTTCAGGCCTTCAGCTGATTGGACCCACGTTAGGGAGTTGTTTAGTCGGTCAGTCGTGTCTGACTCTTTGTGACCCCATGGACTGCAGCATGCCAGGCTTCCGTCTTTCACTATCTCCTGGAATTTGCTCAAGCTCACATTAGGGAGGGAAACTTGCTGAACACAGGCTGCTGGTTTAAAGGTTCATCTCAGGCAAAGACACACAGAAACACTCAAAGTAATGTCTGGGTGCTCTGTGGCCCAGTCAAGTTGACACAAAATGAATCATCACAGAATCCTTTCAGATCACATGTGCCAATTTTTAATGTTGTTTATGTCCTGTGGTTGGGGAAGGGGCCACAGTGAATTGGGAATAGCCCAGAAACTCAGGACTCTGCTCCCACCTTTGTCCTGTAGGATGACTTCTGAGCATTGAGAAGGGACCCCAGAGACAGAAATTTACACTATCCAGGAGGGAAAGCATCTCTTTGAGACCTGCCTCCTACCCAAACCTGAGGCAGGCAGGTCCTGTGAGAGAGTCAATTCCTAGGCAGGTTGATAAGAAGTCTGGGTTTCCTGTGGAGGAGAAAGGGGTCTGGGGCTCTCAAGGAGGAGATAGGGGTCTGGAATTCTCAAGAAGGAGGAAAGGACAAATGTCTTTCTTTTTTTCTCTACATTCCTTAGTTTTGGTCACATAATATGTTTTTTTCTTTAAGCCCAGAACTGATAATTACACAACAAACAACTAAGTTTAAACTCTGTTCTAAGAGTTATATAACAAAAATATATCCTGCCTGAGGATAGTTTTTCCTTCTTGAAAACCTTCTGACTAATCATGTTATCTTAGAATGTATATTATGGGAGTGGGCCTGGTAAGACCTTTCTATTGTTAAGTTCTAATCTTGTTACCTTAAAATGGAACTTGTGGTAAAATTTTTAGAGCTTTGAGATATTCTTTTGACTTATTCTAATAACTAATTTAAAAAGTATATAACTCCCTTGCTTAGACTAGTGAGGGGAGCACTCTCTGTCCCCCTTTTGATGTCTATGTCTGAAACTTTCCCTGTCCCTTTTCATCCTTTAATAAAACTCTGCTACACAAAAGCTCTTGAGTGATCAAGCCTGGGCCCTGGTCCCAAAGCTAAAGCTTCTGCTTCAGAGGTCACAAATCCAACAACATTCACCATAAGCTATCACTGACTGATGGAATTTGCCTCTTCAAGGTGGGGAATTAGCTACTGATAAAGCAGAAACTGTTCATGTCAATCAAATGTTACTCACATAGACTAGTGTCTCTTAATCTCGACTATGCATAGGAACTCAACATTCAAAAAATGAAGATCATGGCATTCAGTCCCTTCACTTCATGGCAAACAGATGGGGAAACAATGGAAACAGTTACAGACTTCATTTTCTTGAGCTTCAAAATCACTGCAGAAAGTGACTGCAGCCATGAAATTAAAAGACACTTGCTCCTGGGAAGTAGAGCTATGAAAAACCTAGGTAGTGTATTACAAAACAGAGACAATGCTTTACTGACAAAGGTCTGTCTATTCAAAGCTATGTTTTTCCAGTAGTCATGTATGGATGTGAGAGTTGGACCATAAAGAAAGCTGAGCCCCGAAGAATTGATGCTTTTGAACTGTGGTGTTGGAGAAGACTTTTGAGAGTCCCTTGGACTGCAAGGAGATCAAACCAGCAATCTCAAGGGAAATCAGGCCTGAATATTCATTGGAAGGACTGATACCGAAGCTAAAACTCCAACACTTTCGCCACCTGATGGGAAGAACTGACTCAATGGGAAAGACCTTAATGCTTGGAAAGACTGAAGGCTGGAGGAAGAGGGGACAACAGAGGATGAGATGGTTGGATGGCATCACTGACTCAATGGATATGAGTTTGGGCACCTCTTGGAATTGGTGATGGACAGGGAAGCCTGGCGTGCTGCAGTCCCTGGGCTTGCAAAGGATTGGACATGAATGAATGTCTGAACTGGCTGACTGATGCACAGGAAAACCTTGAAGAGCTTTTAAAAGATATGAATGCCTGGATCCTGTCCACATAACCTGAGTTAATTAGTCTGGATACAACCTGGGCATTGGGATTTAAAATAAAATATGTGTAGTGGTATTTACTTTTTTTGGTCATCCCTTTCTCCTGTAGTATTTAAACACATGCTTACAGTCTTCTTTTTGGAGTATTACTTTGACTTTATTTTTTGAATTAATTTTTTTATATTTTAATTTTTTTAAACTTTAAATTTATTTATTTTTAATAAATAAAAGGGTAATTGCTTTACAGAATTGTGTTGGTTAATTTTTACTGGAGTGCAGTTGGGTTAGCTTGTACTGTACAGTGAAGATACTTATAGCCTCTCTTTTTCAGATTTCCTTCCCATTTATGTCACCATGGAACATTGAGTAGTTTCCTGTGCTATACAGTAGGTTCTCATTAATTATCTATTTTATACATAGTATCAGTGGTGTATATATGTCAATTCTAATCTCCCAGTTCATCCCCCCTCTTCCTCCTTGGTATTCGTACATGTGTTGTCTACGTTCATGTCTCTATTTCTGCTTTGTAAATGAGTGCATTTAAACCATTTGTAACATCCACTACAGTCAGGATAAAGAGCAGTTCTATCACCCTCCCAATTTTTCTGGCTTGACTTTTGAGATCAGACCCCCACCCCATCCCCAGCCCCAGACTCTGGCCACCATCAATCTGTTCTCTGTCCCTACAGTCGCCTCAGCCTCCTTTTTAGAATGTCATTTAAGTGAAGTTATTTGTACCTTATCATTGCAGTGTGGGGAGTTAAATGCTTCTTAGGTGATTTTAACATGCTGCCAAGTTCTAGAGTCACTGATATTTTTTGTAACTTGTTCCTTCCATAAGGGTGAGAGCTGCTTCCTTCTTAACTGAAGGAGGAGTAACATTGGATGGAGACCCAAGAACATTCCACCAGTAGATCCAGAAAGGCAACCCATGGGGAAAGAAGATAAATCATTTTTTTTTTTAAAGGAAAACAGGTGATGCAAATTATTGAAAAGCAAGTCCAGATAAAAATATCCTAAAATGGTCTTGTTCTTACAGCTTAAAAATAGGGAACAAGACCTTCTTGGCAAAGAGCAGCCTCAGATGACATGCGAGAACTCAGCCTCCTCTAATGGCCATACTTGAGGATTTGCACACAGGGCAGGAAATAAGACACCATTCATTCAGTCCAAAATGAGTAAATGATGATTGCTGCCAGATGTCCTTAGGCAAAAAAAGCAAATTTCAAGCAAACGAAGTCTGTCTCTTCTTGTGGCACTTCTTTGTCAGATCATCACTGAACCAGGACTATTATAACAGCTCATTTCTAATTCAGGCACCAACCACCATGGCGCCAACTCACCATGGAGAGAAGCTCAGAAAGCTTTGAGGATAAAATGTTCGTGTCTTTGCTGCATTCCTGTGTGTTAGGCATGAGTTCCCCTGGAGGAATGACAGCCTCTATCATCTTTTTTTTTCTTTTAAACTTGTTATTTTGTAGTGGGGTATAGCTGATGAACAATGTTGTGATAGTTGCAGGTGCACAGCCATAAACATACGTGTATCCATTCTCTCCCTGCTCCCAGCCAGGCTGCCATATAACATGGAGCAGAGTCCCTGTGCTGTACAGTGGGGCCTTGTTGGTTACCCATTTTCAGCATAGCTCCATCTCCTTCTTCTCTGGGCTGGCTGTGAGGACAGGATGGCCTTCCTTCCCTGGACCACGTTCCCTTCCTCCCACCCTTTTCTGTGGATAGTCTTCTCAAGCCACATCCTTAGACAGCAGAAGGATAGAGACAAGACTGGAGGGTAATTCTGAGGAAGCCCTTGGGGCCCATCAGTGTCTACAGAGCCCCATGTAAATGTATTTTGGGGCAAGATTTATGGTTGAGTATTCTCTAATGGAAGTAGAAGCTTCTCTGGGTAATGCTAGGAGGCCAGGAAGAAGAAAATGAAACTTCATAATCTCATTTAACTGCTTCTTTCGGGTCTGTGGAATGTCTCCGGGGAGTCAGAGATGTTGCAGTGGTGTACCTAAAAATAGCCAGACTGCAGACCTGAGATGGTGGAGGGCATCTTTTTGCCAAAAGAGATACTGTGTGTATGTGTATTCAGTTGCTCAGTCATGTCCTGGCAAGAACACTGGAGTGGGTTGCCATTTCCTTCTCCATGGGATCTTCCTGACCCAGGGATCAAACCTCTGTTTCTTCAGTCTCTTGGACTGGCAGGCAGACTCTTTACCACTGCACCACCAGGGAAGCCCCCAAGTAGATACTAGTTTATCGATTACAGAATAAGTTGTACATGCAAATTGTATTAAAACAAGTTGTGGTTTTCACGAAGAGGTTTCAGGGTTTGAAGCCTGTTCATTCTGTTCAAGGTCCTGATTTCCCTTCCTGAAACTCTATCTAAGGTCAAAGGACTATTATTGTCTTATTGCTGCTTCATTAGGAAATAAAATTCCTTCTTTTTAGTGCATGAGTCTTCCACTGGACTGAAGTTCAGGCTGAATGATTTTTAATTCATTTACTTTGAAATTATCATAATGAGCAAGTGCTGGGCAATGAATTAATAAGTGAAATGGTTGCATCAGTTGGATTGCTTCAACAAAAGCAATCATATGCATAGACATGCCAGCAGTCTTCTTGGCTGCGTGGTCATCCACACTGTCAATGGTAGGCTGGGCAAACACAGGTTTGGTTAGTAACCTGGATCTTTAGTGTCTTTCCTATTCTCTGAGGTCTATGCCCTTGTGTGTCAAGGAGCAGGTATTGCTGCAGCCCTGCATGTCCATGTTGACTATGGTAAAGGACTGATACCAAAAGCTGGAACAGGAAGAAATGGGTCTGCTGTTCTAAAACAGGGTTTGGAATTTGACAGCCCAGGTCCTCCTGGAGTTTTGGGCAGAAATCTCTCATCAGACTGCAAGATGTTAGCATACCCACGAAACACCAGTAGAAGCCCCTTCCTCAAACCTCACAAGCCAAACAGTGATCGAACCAGTCAACAAACCAGCCAGACAAACCCTGCTGTCACTCATGTCCAAATGCCTTGATTGACTGGTTTAAATAGTAGAGAATATTTCTGGGAAGAATGATTTACAGGGAATGACTCTAGTGATCAAAGGATTTTATACCGTATCTTCTTTTAAAGAGGTTTTAATTTTTTAAAAAAGATTTATTTATTTATTTATTTTTGACTACACTGGGTCTTCGTTGCTGCCTGCTGGTTTTCTCCAGTTATGGTAAGCAGGGACTACACTCCAAGTGTGGTCGGTACACAGGCTTCTTTTATTGAGGTGGTTTCCCTTGTGGAGCACAGGTTCTAGGCGCACAGATTTAGTTGTCACACAGCATATGGGATCTTTCCAGATCAGGAATGGAACTCATGTCCCCTTCATTGACAGCTGGATTCTTAACCACTGGACCTCTAAGAAAGTCCTCAAGATGTCTTATCTATTATAAAACTGTATGCTCTTTACAAAGATATAAGGAATACAGGTGTACATAAAATGAAAATATCCGTAATATCCCTATAAACATTGCTTATTTTTAAAAACCTATTTAATACATTTTTAGCAGTAGACAGTTAAAGACTGATCAACATTTGGACTCAGCAGTATCACTTCAAGAATCTATTTTTTAGAAATAATATCACTATTATGTAAAGACATATGTATATAAGATGATTTGTTATCTACCATGTAATAACAAAACAGTGGAAAAAACATAGATGCCCATTTATGGGAGAACTGTTGAAAAGGTGTGGTGTGTGCCATTGAAAGTGGCCAAAGTAGATCTACCTGTTTTGATTCATCCCAGATATATTTAAACAATATAAAAGCGAAAGGCAATCATTTCGAATAGTAGGATTCCAGGCAGAGACAGAGAGAGACAAACAGAAAAAGAGAGAGGGAAAGAAAGATTTTTTTTATCAGAATATAATAGCTTTGAACGCTGTGTTAGTTTCTGCCTTATAACATCATGAATCAGCCATATATATACATATATTCTCTCCCTCCTGAGCCTCCCTCCCATCCCCGTCTCACCCCTCTAGGTCGTCACAGAGCGCTAAGCTGAGCTCCCTGTGCGATACAGCAGCTTCCCACTAGCGATCTGTTTTGCATATGATAGTGTATATATGTCAATGCTATTCTTTCCCTTGTCCTTCCCTCCCATTCTCACACTGTGTCTACAAGTCTATTCTCTACATCTGCACCTCTATTTCTGCCCTACAAATAGGTTCATCAGTATCATTTTTCTAGATTCCATATATATGTGCTAATATATGATATTTGTTTTGCCCTTCTGACTTACTTAACTCTGTACGACCAATTTTAGGTTCATCCATATCACTTCTACTGACTCCATTTCATTTCTTTTTATGGCTGAGTAATATATATGTATATGTGTATATGTACCACACCCTCTTTATCCATTCATCTATCAGTGGACATCTAGGCTGCTTCCATGTCCTGGCTTTTATAAATAGTGCTGCAATGGACATTGGGGTGCATGTGTCTTTCTGAGTTATGGTTTCTCAGGGTAGATTTGATGTGAAGAATTGGCTCACGTGACTATGAGGTGAGAGATCCCATAGTCTGTTGTCTGTAAGCTGGAGGCCCAAGAGAGGTGCTGGTGTACTGCAGTGTGATTCTGAGGGCCCAAGAACCAAGGGAGCCTTTGGTGTGAGTCCCAGCCAGAGAACAGGAAGAGATGGCTGTCCAGCTTAAGCAGTCTGACAGTGAAAGTGAATTCTCCTGTCTTCTGCCTTTTTGTGTTAGTCAGGTTGTCAGTGGATGAGATCCACTCACATAGGGGAGGGCAATCTGCTTTACTCAGTCTATGGATTCATGTGCCAATCTTTTCCGGTGACACCCTACCCCTAGCCTCCACCCTTCTTCCTCCCACTGGCTCTCTAAGCCCTGCCTCTGTGGACTAGCAGTGTCTAAGGTACTTCTCTTCAGTTTGGATGGATTGTCCTAGTCTTCCTCTCCAGCTTACTGGACTGGGGTCTTTGGCCAGATTTCTGTTCTGCAGTTCATCTAATTTTGCTCTGACTTTGTAATCCATCTAGAGTCTTTGAGGAGAGACCTACTTCAGCATACAATTAAGTGTGCTGGTTAGGGGTGTGGATTTTGCTGTTAGCCTCGTCTGAGTTTGCTGCTGCTGCTGCTGCTGCTATCACTTCAATCATGTCTAACTCTGTTCGACTCTATAGACGGCAGCCCACCAGGCTCTGCCGTCCCTGGGATTCTCCAGGCAAGAACACTTAAGTGGGTTGCCATTTCCTTCTCCAATGTATGAAAGTGAAAAGTGAAAGTGAAGCCGCTCAGTTGTGTCTGACTCTTTGTGACCCCATGGGCTGCAGCCTGCGAGGCTCCTCTGTCTATGGGATTTTCCAGGCAAGAGTACTGGAGTGGGTTGCCATTGCCTTCTCCTCATCCGAGTTTAGGTCCCACCTATTCCCTCTAGCAATTCTGTGACCTGGTGCAAGCTATTTAGCATCTTTTTCTTTTGAAAGATATTTTTGGATGTGGACTATTTTAAAAGTCATTATTGAATCTGTTGCAATATCATTTCTGTTTTGATTTTTTGGCCATGAGACATATGGGATCTTAGTTCTCTGACCAGGGATAAAACTGCCTCCCTTGCATTGGAGGATTAAGCTTCAGCATCCTCAGCTGTAAAATGAGAAGAGCAATGCTGGATCACAGTGCTGTTGTAGGGATCAGATGGGACAGAGCATACTAAATGCTTGGGACAAAGGCTGGCTCTAACACCTTCCTGGGTTCAGCTTGCTGAGCCCATAAAATGGGATTATATAAACTGTTCATACACTGACTGACTTTCTGGAAACATGATCCCCTGAGAGGGTCAAATCCCGTCCTCCCTGAGCTATTTCTGAGGGTTTCCCAGGGCACTGATTTGGGCANTATACTCCCGGTTATCCTCTGCAGCTTGTTGATAGCCTTTTAATAAATTTGAAGTTCATGACAATTGGCTTCTGTTGCTTGCAGTCAAGAATTCTGGATGCTACACTTGATACTGTCTAGTACACGCAAAACTCAATTAAGATGTACTGACTGTACTTGGACTTGAGTCAAATGATCTAGCCCTCTATTGGAAGCTTGAGGTCAGGTTACGGAGAGCACTGAAATCAGGCTAAAGAGTAAGCCAACTAATGCANACGCAAAACTCAATTAAGATGTACTGACTGTACTTGGACTTGAGTCAAATGATCTAGCCCTCTATTGGAAGCTTGAGGTCAGGTTACGGAGAGCACTGAAATCAGGCTAAAGAGTAAGCCAACTAATGCAGAAATAGAGACATAGACATTGAGAATGCATAGGTTGATACTAGGGTGGAGGAGAGCAGGGCGGTAGGGTGAATTGGGAGGTTGAGACTGACATGTATATACAATGTACAAAATAGATACCTAATGAGAACCTAACGAACAGTATGAAAAGGCAAAAGATATGACACTGAAAGATGAACTCCCCAGGTTGGTAGGTGCCAAATATGCTACTGGAGAAGAGTGGAGAAATAGCTCCAAAAAGAATGAAGAGATGGAGCCAAAGCAGAAACAATGCCCAGTTGCGGATGTGATGTGACTGGTAATGGAAGCAAAGTCCAATGCTGTAAAGAACAATATTGCATAGGAACTTGGAATGTTAGGTCCACGAATCAAGGCAAATTTAAGTGGTAAACAAGAGATGGCAAGAGTGAGTATTGACATTTTAGGAATCAGTGAACCAAAATGGACCAGAATGGGTGAATTTAATCCAGATGACCATTACATCTACTACTGTGGGCAAGAATCCTTTAGAAAAAAATGGAGTAGCTCTCATAGTCAACAAAAGAATCTGAAATGCAGTATTTGGGTGCAATCTCAAAAATGACAGAATGATCTATGTTGTTTCCAAGGCAAACCACTTCAATATCACTTATGCCCCAACCACTAAGGGCGAAGAAGCTGAAGCTGAATGGTTCTATGATGACCTATAAGACCTTCTAGAACTAACACCAAAAAAGATGTTCTTTCCATTATAGGGGACTGGAATGCAAAAGTAGGAAGTCAAGAGATACCTGGAGTAATAGGTAAATTTGGCCTTGGAGTACAGAATGAAGCAGGACAAAGGCTGACAGAGTTTCATCAAGAGAACCCACTGATCATAGCAAACACCCTCTTTCAACAACACAAGAGATGACTCTACACATGGACATCACCAGATGGTTAATATCAAAATCAGATGGATTATATTCTTTGCAGCCGAAGATGGAGAACTGCTATACAGTCAGTAAAAACAAGACTGGGAGCTGACTGTGGACCAGATCATGAGCTCCTTGTTGCTAAATTCAGACTTAAATTGAAGAAAGTAGGGAAAACCACTAGACCATTCAGGTATGACCTAAATCAAATCTCTTATGATTATACAGTGGAAGTGACAAATAGATTCAAGGGATTGGATCTGTGAGATAGAGTGCCTGAAGAAGTATGGATGGAGGTTCATAATATTGTATAGGAGGCAGTCCTCAAAACCATCCCCAAGAAGAAGAAATACAAAAAGGCAAAATGGTTTGAGGAGGCCTTACAAATAGCTGTGAAGGGAAGAGATGTGGAAGGCAAAGGAGAAAAGGAAAGGTATATCCATCTGAATGCAGAGTTCCAAATAATAGCAAAGAGAAATAAGAAAGTCTTCCTCAGTGATTAATGCAAAGAAATAGAGGAAAACAGCAGAATGGGAAAGACTAGAGATCTCTTCAAGAAAATTAGAGATACCAAGGAAGTATTTCATGCAAAGATGGGCTCAATAAAGGACAGAAATGGAATAAACTTAACAGAAGCAGAAGATATTAAGAAGAAATGGCAAGAATACACAGAAGAACTAGACAATAAAGCCCTTAATGACTCAAATAACTACGATGGTGTGATCACCTAGAGCTAGACATTCTGGAGTGCAAAGTCAAGTGGGCCTTAGGAGGCATCACTATGAACAAAGCTAGTGGAGGTGATGGAATTCCAGTTGAGCTATTTCAAATCCTAAAAGATGATGCTGTGAAAGTGCTGCACTCAATATACCAGCAAATTTGGGGATTCAGCAGTGGCCACAGAACTGGAAAAGGTCAGTTTTCATTCCAATCTCAAAGAAAGGCAATGCCAAAGAATGCTCACACTACCACACAATTGCACTCATTTTACATGCTAGAAAAGTAATGCTCACAATTCTGCATGACAGGCTTCAACAGTGTGTGAACAGTGAACTTCCAGATGTTCAAGCTGGATTTATAAAAGCTAGAAGATCGCCAACATCCATTGGATCACTAGATGAAATGATCCAAAAATGAAAAAGCAAGAGAGTTCCAGAAAAGCATCTGCTTTTGCTTCATTGACTACACTAAAGCCTTTGACTGTGTGGATCACAACAAACTGTAGATAATTCTTACAGAGAAGGGTACACCAGACCACCTGACCTGCCTCCTGAGAAATCTGTATGCAGGTTAAGAAGCAACAGTTAGAACCAGACATGGAACAGTGGACT
>SJYW01001294.1:2206480-2227960 GCA_006410735.1 Raphicerus campestris
GGAGCACTGGGGTGAGCTCCCTGTGTCATCCTAGCTAGCTGTTTTACATATAGTAGTGTATATATTTCAATGCTTCTCTTTCAATTTGTCTCACCTTCTTCTTCCCACACTGTGTCCACAAATCTGTTGTCTATGTTTCAGTCTCTATTCTTGCCCTGCAAACAGGTTGTATTTATTTTATTCATTCTGTTATGGGCAGAAGAACTGAATTATTTTAGGGCAAGATCCTTGTCTTACTTTTTTGATATCCCTCCAAAGTGATCATTTGTCCTAATTGCCTATCTGGGAATTGATTCAGTTCCTATTTTTTACTATGAGGAAACACAAGTTATGTGAGTCTTGCTGGAGGATAAGGTCCCTCCAATGGAGTCTGAAGAGATCAGAAACTCGGTTACTCTTTCTTTCCATGCTTGTGGATGGATGCAGACACACAGTCTAAGCTTAGGCAGCATAGAATTTTGAATTTGCAGAGTACTTCAAAGATGCATGTTGGAAAAAAAAGCAGGAGAGGGTACCACAAATCGTTTGGGGTAATGATTGGCAGCATTGCCAGTCTAGCACCCAGAAAGTTATCCACTGAAAACCGTTGGTGGCAACTGAGGAATTGAAGACAGGAATAGTGTCCTCACCTCATTGATTCTGTAACTTCATCTATGTTCCTCCCTGAGCTCCTGGATCCTGCTCATTTTCTTAGGTGGTTCTCCTGCCTTCTTGTCAATTTTCTGAGCTTGTTTTTTGCTATATGATCTCTTTCATATGAAGAATCTTAAACAGTTCTGCTTCCCAACAAAAAAACATGCTCATAGATACAGGGAACTGATTGGTGGCTGCCAGAGATGGAAGGTGGGGAGGGTGGGAGAAATAGGTGAATTGTTTTTGCTTGTTTTAGTTTAAACAAATCGAATAAAAAATGAATTAAATCAGGTTAAACAATGTTCCCACTTTATACTTTTTATAGTGAGTGGCAACTCAGCTCAGGAATCTTTGAAAGTTTGTCCAATACAGCTTACCTGGTGGCTCAGACAGTAAAAATTCTTCCTGCAATGCAGGAGACTTAGTTTGAAACCTGGATGGGGAAGATCTCCTGGAGAAGGGAATGGCAACCCATTCCAGTATTCTTGCCTGGAGAATTCCATGGACAGAGGAGCATGACAGGCCATACAGGCCATGGGCTGGCAAAGAGTCAGACATGACTGAGAGACTAACACTTTCACTTTCTTGGATTCAAGAAGCATCTAACTGTGTTGTGAATTTTACTAATATAGCAGTTCCCAGAATGTGTTCAATAGTATGCTGATTTTATTGGCTGCCATTCTGTTACATTACAGAATGATTGGGAAATATGGATTCTACAAAGTTAAACAGGTGTGTTTACTATAGAATCTTTGTTCACATAGTGTTTAAAGCTTCAATAGCATAAAATATACACTAGCCCTTCTCAAGTTTATTTGTGAAACCCTAATTTTCTTCAGTAAATCTCCTGAAACTGTTATTTTGGAAAAAACAAATTGGTATACTCCCGGTTATCCTCTGCAGCTTGTTGATAGCCTTTTAATAAATTTGAAGTTCATGACAATTGGCTTCTGTTGCTTGCAGTCAAGAATTCTGGATGCTACACTTGATACTGTCTAGTACACGCAAAACTCAATTAAGATGTACTGACTGTACTTGGACTTGAGTCAAATGATCTAGCCCTCTATTGGAAGCTTGAGGTCAGGTTACGGAGAGCACTGAAATCAGGCTAAAGAGTAAGCCAACTAATGCAGAAATAGAGACATAGACATTGAGAATGCATAGGTTGATACTAGGGTGGAGGAGAGCAGGGCGGTAGGGTGAATTGGGACATTGAGACTGACATGTATATACAATGTACAAAATAGATACCTAATGAGAACCTAACGAACAGTATGAAAAGGCAAAAGATATGACACTGAAAGATGAACTCCCCAGGTTGGTAGGTGCCAAATATGCTACTGGAGAAGAGTGGAGAAATAGCTCCAAAAAGAATGAAGAGATGGAGCCAAAGCAGAAACAATGCCCAGTTGCGGATGTGATGTGACTGGTAATGGAAGCAAAGTCCAATGCTGTAAAGAACAATATTGCATAGGAACTTGGAATGTTAGGTCCACGAATCAAGGCAAATTTAAGTGGTAAACAAGAGATGGCAAGAGTGAGTATTGACATTTTAGGAATCAGTGAACCAAAATGGACCAGAATGGGTGAATTTAATCCAGATGACCATTACATCTACTACTGTGGGCAAGAATCCTTTAGAAAAAAATGGAGTAGCTCTCATAGTCAACAAAAGAATCTGAAATGCAGTATTTGGGTGCAATCTCAAAAATGACAGAATGATCTATGTTGTTTCCAAGGCAAACCACTTCAATATCACTTATGCCCCAACCACTAAGGGCGAAGAAGCTGAAGCTGAATGGTTCTATGATGACCTATAAGACCTTCTAGAACTAACACCAAAAAAGATGTTCTTTCCATTATAGGGGACTGGAATGCAAAAGTAGGAAGTCAAGAGATACCTGGAGTAATAGGTAAATTTGGCCTTGGAGTACAGAGTGAAGCAGGACAAAGGCTGACAGAGTTTCATCAAGAGAACCCACTGATCATAGCAAACACCCTCTTTCAACAACACAAGAGATGACTCTACACATGGACATCACCAGATGGTTAATATCAAAATCAGATGGATTATATTCTTTGCAGCCGAAGATGGAGAACTGCTATACAGTCAGTAAAAACAAGACTGGGAGCTGACTGTGGACCAGATCATGAGCTCCTTGTTGCTAAATTCAGACTTAAATTGAAGAAAGTAGGGAAAACCACTAGACCATTCAGGTATGACCTAAATCAAATCTCTTATGATTATACAGTGGAAGTGACAAATAGATTCAAGGGATTGGATCTGTAAGATAGAGTGCCTGAAGAAGTATGGATGGAGGTTCATAATATTGTATAGGAGGCAGTCCTCAAAACCATCCCCAAGAAGAAGAAATACAAAAAGGCAAAATGGTTTGAGGAGGCCTTACAAATAGCTGTGAAGGGAAGAGATGTGGAAGGCAAAGGAGAAAAGGAAAGGTATATCCATCTGAATGCAGAGTTCCAAATAACAGCAAAGAGAAATAAGAAAGTCTTCCTCAGTGATTAATGCAAAGAAATAGAGGAAAACAGCAGAATGGGAAAGACTAGAGATCTCTTCAAGAAAATTAGAGATACCAAGGAAGTATTTCATGCAAAGATGGGCTCAATAAAGGACAGAAATGGAATAAACTTAACAGAAGCAGAAGATATTAAGAAGAAATGGCAAGAATACACAGAAGAACTAGACAATAAAGCCCTTAATGACTCAAATAACTACGATGGTGTGATAACCTAGAGCTAGACATTCTGGAGTGCAAAGTCAAGTGGGCCTTAGGAGGCATCACCATGAACAAAGCTAGTGGAGGTGATGGAATTCCAGTTGAGCTATTTCAAATCCTAAAAGATGATGCTGTGAAAGTGCTGCACTCAATATACCAGCAAATTTGGGGATTCAGCAGTGGCCACAGGACTGGAAAAGGTCAGTTTTCATTCCAATCTCAAAGAAAGGCAATGCCAAAGAATGCTCACACTACCACACAATTGCACTCATTTTACATGCTAGAAAAGTAATGCTCACAATTCTGCATGACAGGCTTCAACAGTGTGTGAACAGTGAACTTCCAGATGTTCAAGCTGGATTTATAAAAGCTAGAAGATCGCCAACATCCATTGGATCATTGGATGAAATGATCCAAAAATGAAAAAGCAAGAGAGTTCCAGAAAAGCATCTGCTTTTGCTTCATTGACTACACTAAAGCCTTTGACTGTGTGGATCACAACAAACTGTAGATAATTCTTACAGAGAAGGGTACACCAGACCACCTGACCTGCCTCCTGAGAAATCTGTATGCAGGTTAAGAAGCAACAGTTAGAACCAGACATGGAACAGTGGACTGGTTCTAAATTGGGAAAGGAATATATCAAGGTTGTATATTGTCACCTTGCTTATTTAACTTATATGCAGAGGTACATCATGTGAAATGCTGGACTGGATG
Source organism: Raphicerus campestris (assembly GCA_006410735.1). NCBI lineage: Eukaryota > Metazoa > Chordata > Mammalia > Artiodactyla > Bovidae > Raphicerus > Raphicerus campestris. Next base: position 2,210,569 of record SJYW01001294.1, read on the forward strand.
AAGCACAAGCTGGAATCAAGATTGCCAGGAGAAATATCAATAACCTCAGATATGCAGATGATACCACCCTTATAGCAGAAAGTGAAGAGGAACTAAAGAGCCTCTTGATGAAAGTTAAAGAGGAGAGTGAAAAAGCTGGCTTAAAACTTAACATTCAAAAAACTAAGATCATGGATTCCAGTCCCATCACTTCATGGGAAATAGATGGGGAAACAATGGAAACAGTGACAGATTTTATTTTCTTGGGTTCTAAAATCACTGCCGAGGGTAACTGCAGCCTTGAAATGAAAAGACACTTAGTCCTGAGAAGAAAAGCTATGATAAACCTAGACAGCATATTAAAAAGCAGAAACATTGCTTTACTGACAAAGGTCTGTCTATTCAAAGTTATGGTTTTTCCAGTAGTCATGTATGAACATGAGATTTGGACTATAAGGAAAGCTGAGCACCAAAAAATTGATGCTTTTGAACTTCAGTGTTGGAGAAGACTCTTGAGAGTCCTTTGGACTGCAAGGAGATCAAACCAGTCAACCTTACAGGAAATCAGTCTTGAATATTCATTGGAAGGACTGATGCTGAAGCTGAAGCTCCAATACTTTGGCTACCTGATGTGAAGAACTGACTCATTGGGAAATACCCTGGTACTTGGAAAGATTGAAGACAAGAGGAGAAGGGGACAACTGAGGATGAGATGGTTGGATGGCATCACCAACTCAATGGACATGAGTTTGAGCAAGCTGTGGGAATTGGTGATGGACAGGGAAGCCTGGTGTGCTGCAGTCCATGGGGTCACAAAGATCTGGACACAACTGAGCGACTGATCTGAACTGAATGAGAACCAGGGTTCCCCTCCTAGTTCAGTTGGTAAAGAATTTGCCTGCAGTGCAGGAGTACGCCTGTAATGCAGCAGACCTGGATTCAATTCCTGGATTTGGAAGACTGCCGGATAAGAAAATGGCAACCCACTCCAGTATTCTTGCCTGGGGAATCCCATGGACAGAGGAGCCTGGTGGACTACAGTCCATGGGGTCGCAAGCATTGGATGCAACTTAGCAGCTAAGCCACTGAGAACCTGCTAAACAGCACAGGCAAGTTTCCTCTGTGCTCTGTGGTGACCTAAATGGGAAGGAACAGCAGAAACTAACACAATGCTGTAAAGCAACTGTACTCCAATAAAAATTATTTTAAAAAAAGAGTCTGCCAACTAAGGTTGTTTGAACCATGGACTAGCAGTCATTTGAGAAATGAGAGACTGAGCCAACTAATTCCTTCCTGTTTCCAGTTTGTGTGAAGTAGTGTCTTTCTCGAGTAGACAGCATCTCTGGGACTATACAGGCACACACTGCACACATTAGCCTTTGAGCTGGATTCTCCTACAAGAGAACTGGGCCATTGGTAAGAAGAGCATGTTAATGGCTTAACTTCTGAAATTTATACTGCATCTTTGAATATGAAGATCAGACTTGGAGATCTGGAGGGCCCTAGGGCTACAGGCCTCCCAAGGTCAAGTCCGGGATTTGATTTTTACCCTTTTTCCACGCTAAGAAGTAACTCTGTCCCTGTTTCATGGAATCTGGCAGAAGATACAAGTCTCCTGAGTCTGAGACAAAGGACTTTATTACTCTGGTCCCGTCATCGTGTTGTGCTTCATGCTTAGTCACATCTGACTCTTTGTGACCCCAGGGACTGTAGCTTGTCAGGCTCCTCTGTCCATGGGGTTCTCCCGGGAAGAATACTGGAGTGGGTTGCCGTTTCCTTCTTCAGAGGATCTTCCCAACCCAGGAACTGAACCAGCATCTCCAGCATCTCCTGCACTGCAGGTGGATTCTTTACCACTGAGCCATTGGGGAAGCCCCACTCTGGCCCCATACTTATACTAAAAAATTATTTGTTGTTGATCTGAAATTAAAATTTAACTGGGGGAACTTACTTGGAAGTTCATGGTTAAGAGTGTGCTTCCACTACAAGGAGTGCAGGTGTGATCCCTGGCTAAGGAACGAACATCCTGTGTACTCTGTGGCATGGTCAAATTACATTAAAAAAGTAAAAACCTTGTCTCCAAAAAATTAAAAATAAGCCTTCCTTTTAAAAAAATAAAATTTGACTGGGCATCCTGTATTTTTATTTGCAATATCTGGCCCATCCAGGCACAACATACTGCATGGACATCACCATATTTGTGTTGGTTGGTGCTGAAAGCCTTGCCTCCTTGGCACACCCAGCAAGGCACTTAGGAACACGGTAGCTCCCTGGGGACAGTGGTGGCAGCACTGGCAGGTGGCTAAGGGACTGCAGTTTTCTGGGGACTCCCACCCAGAGGGATCTTCAGCAGTGTCAGGAGGAGAATGACCCAAGCAGGCAGNTTGAACATAAAAAAAAAAAAAAAAAACCAACTTGCTGTTGAACAACCAAATCCAGGGCTTAGCATTGTTTGTACTATGCTGTAAACAAGTGATGGCAGAGGTCAGGGATAGAAAACTATGGCCCCTGGTCTGTTGTTATTTTGTTTTTCTTGGTACAGGTTGTGGACTAAGAATGGTTTGTATGTTTAGAGGGTCTCCCCTCCCTACAAAAAATTTCAAACAAAGAAGAATGTGTGACAGAGACTGTGTGGTCCACAATGCCTAAATTATTTACTGTCTAGCCATTTGCAGAAAATGTTGGCCAACTCCAGGTGTATATTAAATAGATTTTTATTTTTCATTTTTGGTTTATCTGAGAACATCCTCCCCCACTCCCATTTATAACAATGCCTCTTGGAAAAATGCAACGGATGAGTTTGGAACACACCCAGATCACAAGCTGGGGACTGTCTGTGCCTTCCTGTATTTTCTTTTTCTTTTTGTGCCAAATGCAGCGCCTGGTGCGGGAGAAGAAGTGAACAACTTGCTGATGGTAATGATCATTGTGCATACAACTCTCAGGTTCACAGGAAAATGAACATTTCCAAAACTCTCTCTGGGGCTTTTGCATTCCTGAAGTCCTTAAGGTGTCAGTCACTGCTGTCTTTGCCTGACAGGTCACCGCGTTGAGCAAGCCAAAAGCCCCTCCTGCCTTGCTTATTTCCTTAGCTCTGCTGCTGCCTATCTAGGGAGAATGAGCAGAATAACATCTGCTTGTCTTTTAGCCAATGAGAGAAGCCTAGACAAATATGCACTCAGCCCCCAGAACAATCTTGATCGGCCTAGCCACCAGCAGAGATACAGCAGGAGAGAAGGTACAAACAGAGCTGAAAATTCGGCTCAGAGGTGAGTGAGTGAAATGTGAATGTCAGGGTCTTGAGAAACGCAGTGGACCTTGGGGATATTGAAGGCATCTAGGAAAAAGAAGTCACAGGCTGGATTTCAAGATATTCAAAGAAATCCTTGGCTTAACCTCATCCCTCCCCTTGGCTTTTCATACGCTAATAAACATAATTCCTTCTGACTCTTCCTACCTCACGGGGTAGGACTCGAGATATGCGAATATACTTCGGACTCGTATGAAATATATAAATAGAAGAAAATATTAAACTTCTGTTGGGACTGTCTGTAGTGTCTTTTCTATCACATCAGTGTGTGCATGCTTCAATTGTTTCCAACTCTTTGTGACCCCATGGACCATAGCCCGCCAGATCCCTCTATCCATGGAATTCTCCAGGCAAGAATACTGGAGTGGGTTGCCATGCCCTTCTCCAGGGCATCTTCCTGACCCTGGGATCGAACCAGTGTCTCCTGCACTGCAGGCATATTCTTCACCGCTGAGCCACTGGGGAAGCCCATCACATCAGAATGTAGTCATTGTATTCAAGCTTTCTAACAGAACAGCCTTCATTTTCCACCCCCCCTGCCAAATATAGTACAAATTTGTCCTCAGACTTTATAACCTAATTAAATATGGACTCCTCATAGTTTCACAATAATCATTTCTAGCTCATGACGTGCCACGTTGACTATGCTATGGAGGGCAAGTATAACGTAGTGACTCTTGAGCCACAAGTAGAGGAAAGACAGTTGTTTTGTCTTTGGAAATGGATCAGCAACAGCTTTAGGGAAGTTTCTTGTTGAGCAGTTGCAGGAACACATTACCGAACAGCTTTGAGCAATGTCCAGGGTAAGTCTTCCTCCTCCTCCACAGCCCACTTCCAATGCCATGACCTTCCTTCGAGGTAGAAGACTCAGTAGTTCATGCTGCAGTAGCCAAGACATGTCTTTTTCCTGTACAGAGCAGACAAGATCCATCCACAGCCCCTGTGACACTGAGGTCTGGGTAAGAGGGAAAGAGGTAATGCTGACAGGATCTCTGGCAAGATCCGGCATCCTCTGCTCAAATTCCAGCTTGCTCTTGACAGCCCAGCCCCATCACAGTCATCTGCACTTACTCATCTTGCAGGGACTTGGAGGGCCAGAAGCTCTCATTGCTGCCATTGCTTTTGGAAGATTGATGGACCCCATAGCAGTCTGGGCTCAGCCCTGCTCCAAAGTACAGTTTGGCGACAGGGAGCAGATGTCAACAGTGTTCCAACCGGAGCTCCACCAGAGCTGTGTGCAGCTAGTTTGATGGTTAAAAGTCCTAGTAGTGTAAAAAGAAATCAAAGTAACAAATGAGCACACCTCGGATGCCACCATATTTATCACTGCTGCCTTCTTTTTCAGTCTCCCTGGTTCTGATTGCAGAGTTTACCTTCCATGCGCTTGGGCTCCCTTCTTCCCTTGCTGATGAACAGAGCTCTCTCCTTAATTAAGTGAACAAGTACTCATACACAGAGGCAGCGTCTCTTCTGGCAGGATGATCTGAGCAGAAACAGCCCCCGAAGCAAGTGAGAATGTTTGTCAAGCTGTGATTAAGTAGCCGCGATTAAAGAGCGAATAATTACCTGCCCAAGCAAAGAGTTTCTAACGTTCTAACTCCCAGGCCATAATCATGAAACTTATGGGGCCAGAAGGTCTGCGTGATGGTTCATTTTGCAGGGTGGGGCGGTGGGGGTAACCAAGATGCTCAGGACTTAAAAGTTTTCATTTGTGAAATCTGGAACCAAGAGGATGCCATCTAAGAAGTAGCTATAGCTACCAACTGAGTCTTCATTTTCAAAGATTACCCAGGTCTCTGGGTACTTGAAGACCAGCATTCTGAACCACTTCCTCCTGGTGACAGACATGAAATTAACACGTTTGACATACTCTCTGTACTATAATTCCTGGTGAAGTATCTTTAATTCCTTCTCTTTCTCCAACTCAAAAAAATTATTTTTGGAGTACAGGTGAAAGAAATATTGGAGTACAGGTGAAAGTGATATTGTGTTTATTTTTTATTTATTTTAAAAGGGCTACACTTCCTGAAAGTGTGCTTATGAACTGTGGCTCGTCGTCAATAATTTCAACACACTGCACAATGTGTTTTTTTAAATTCACAAATGTGTTTGCTGTTCTAAGCCAAGGCAGCCTCTTCTGCCTTCTCTTACATGTCCATCTTCACCCAGTTTGATATAATTCGCCCTTCATGCAAAGCCTCAGTAACATTCCAGGTCACAATACCCTACAAAAGTGGTGCAGTTTGATAGTTAGAATTGTAGGTGCCAAACCCTTACAATTATGACCTGCTCTTGGGTTTGGCTAGGCTGGAAAATTGGCGGCATATTTTTTGAGATTAATTAGAAGCAAATCCTAAAGAAACAAAACATTCAAAGTTTGAGTATAGTGGCTTCCCTGGTGGTTCAGTGGTAAAGAATCCATCTGCCAATGCNAAGCTTTCTAACAGAACAGCCTTCATTTTCCACCCCCCCTGCCAAATATAGTACAAATTTGTCCTCAGACTTTATAACCTAATTAAATATGGACTCCTCATAGTTTCACAATAATCATTTCTAGCTCATGACGTGCCACGTTGACTATGCTATGGAGGGCAAGTATAACGTAGTGACTCTTGAGCCACAAGTAGAGGAAAGACAGTTGTTTTGTCTTTGGAAATGGATCAGCAACAGCTTTAGGGAAGTTTCTTGTTGAGCAGTTGCAGGAACACATTACCGAACAGCTTTGAGCAATGTCCAGGGTAAGTCTTCCTCCTCCTCCACAGCCCACTTCCAATGCCATGACCTTCCTTCGAGGTAGAAGACTCAGTAGTTCATGCTGCAGTAGCCAAGACATGTCTTTTTCCTGTACAGAGCAGACAAGATCCATCCACAGCCCCTGTGACACTGAGGTCTGGGTAAGAGGGAAAGAGGTAATGCTGACAGGATCTCTGGCAAGATCCGGCATCCTCTGCTCAAATTCCAGCTTGCTCTTGACAGCCCAGCCCCATCACAGTCATCTGCACTCACTCATCTTGCAGGGACTTGGAGGGCCAGAAGCTCTCACTGCTGCCATTGCTTTTGGAAGATTGATGGACCCCATAGCAGTCTGGGCTCAGCCCTGCTCCAAAGTACAGTTTGGCGACAGGGAGCAGATGTCAACAGTGTTCCAACCGGAGCTCCACCAGAGCTGTGTGCAGCTAGTTTGATGGTTAAAAGTCCTAGTAGTGTAAAAAGAAATCAAAGTAACAAATGAGCACACCTCGGATGCCACCATATTTATCACTGCTGCCTTCTTTTTCAGTCTCCCTGGTTCTGCTTGCAGAGTTTACCTTCCATGCGCTTGGGCTCCCTTCTTCCCTTGCTGATGAACAGAGCTCTCTCCTTAATTAAGTGAACAAGTACTCATACACAGAGGCAGCGTCTCTTCTGGCAGGATGATCTGAGCAGAAACAGCCCCCGAAGCAAGTGAGAATGTTTGTCAAGCTGTGATTAAGTAGCCGCGATTAAAGAGCGAATAATTACCTGCCCAAGCAAAGAGTTTCTAACGTTCTAACTCCCAGGCCATAATCATGAAACTTATGGGGCCAGAAGGTCTGCGTGATGGTTCATTTTGCAGGGTGGGGCGGTGGGGGTAACCAAGATGCTCAGGACTTAAAAGTTTTCATTTGTGAAATCTGGAACCAAGAGGATGCCATCTAAGAAGTAGCTATAGCTACCAACTGAGTCTTCATTTTCAAAGATTACCCAGGTCTCTGGGTACTTGAAGACCAGCATTCTGAACCATTTCCTCCTGGTGACAGACATGAAATTAACACGTTTGACATACTCTCTGTACTATAATTCCTGGTGAAGTATCTTTAATTCCTTCTCTTTCTCCAACTCAAAAAAATTATTTTTGGAGTACAGGTGAAAGAAATATTGGAGTACAGGTGAAAGTGATATTGTGTTTATTTTTTATTTATTTTAAAAGGGCTACACTTCCTGAAAGTGTGCTTATGAACTGTGGCTCGTCGTCAATAATTTCAACACACTGCACAATGTGTTTTTTTAAATTCACAAATGTGTTTGCTGTTCTAAGCCAAGGCAGCCTCTTCTGCCTTCTCTTACATGTCCATCTTCACCCAGTTTGATATAATTCGCCCTTCACGCAAAGCCTCAGTAACATTCCAGGTCACAATACCCTACAAAAGTGGTGCAGTTTGATAGTTAGAATTGTAGGTGCCAAACCCTTACAATTATGACCTGCTCTTGGGTTTGGCTAGGCTGGAAAATTGGCGGCATATTTTTTGAGATTAATTAGAAGCAAATCCTAAAGAAACAAAACATTCAAAGTTTGAGTATAGTGGCTTCCCTGGTGGTTCAGTGGTAAAGAATCCATCTGCCAATGCAGGAGACTTGGATTCCATCCATGATCCAGGAAGATCCCCTGGAGGAGGAAATGGCAACCCATGCCAGTATTCTTGGCTGGGAAATCCCATGGACAAAGGAGCCTGGTGGGCTAGTCCATGGGGTCTCAAAGAGTCATATACGACTTAGCAACTGAACAATAACAATGACAAAAATGGTTTAGTATCATCAGCATATCCGACTCCAATTTGGGGGCTTTGACCTTTACTACTTATGAGCTGAGATGTTGGTGGAAAACATGTAGACAGGGTTTGGAAGACCCAGGATCAAATCATGGTTCCTCCTTGGCCTTTGGTGAATCATTAATCACATTTAACTATCAAATTTCTTGGCTCTCAAATAAGAACAGTAGAACTGCTATGACATTTAGAGACTATGGATGTGAAATGTTCTGCCAATGCTTGGCACATAGTAACACCTAAGAAGAAAACCTTAAGAAAATATTTATTTACCCAGATAACACTGTCCACTATGGATGGACCAATCCAAGTAGCTGGCAAGAGTATTAGAAGCCCTAGAAGGCAATGGCACCCCACTCCAGTGCTCTTGCCTGGAAAATCCCATGGACAGCGGAGCCTGGTAGGCTGCAGTCCATGGGGTTACTAAGAGTCAGACACGACTGAGCAACTTCACTTTCACTTTTCACTTTCATGCATTGAAGAAGGAAATGGAAACCCACTCCAGTGTTCTTGCCTGGAGAATCCCAGGGATGGTGGAGCCTGATGGGCTGCCATCCATGGGGTCGCACAGAGTCAGACACGACTGAAGCGACTTAGCAGCAGCAGCAGCAGCAGACCCCAAGTGATTATAGGCAGAAGCAGTGTTGGCTGAGACCTCCCTTATGGGAGGTAAAATGAAGAAAGCGTAACACATAAAATGCTTTTCTGAAATCCTTGCAAAGGTCTGGCGAAATTCCTGAATAAAGACATTCAAGGTCTCCCTTAATGCATGCGATTTGAATTGCAGAAGAAACTCAAGTTTCACCTATCCCATAATGTCAAGTTGATTTTTTGCTGATGTTTAGACAATCCTGAAAGCAACTGCTTTTTATAACACATTAGAGAAGATATTTTGATCACTGTTACTCTGGGTACATTCTCCAAACTCCAAATAGAAGCAGTAAACATGTGAGTATAAATATGACGATCATTTGTTTAACTGTGACAATTTTAGAGAGTTTTTGGCACGCTCCAAGGTACAGAGATTTTTGAGGATGAGTAAAAAAAAAAAAAACTTGTGTATTGTTTATCCCGGTTTGACTAAGTCTTGGGTGACATTATCAATTTTTCATAAAACTGGTGTGTTTGTACCTAATATCAAGTCATGGGAAAGGAAAAAAAATGTTAAAGTTTGCCTCCCTGGAGGGCCTGGGGATGGAGAAGCATGTAGCAGACAATTATTTATGGATAGTTTTACATGAATACAATTGTCATGGATTTTATCTGATGACCGGAAGGTTTTCAAATTGTTGTCTTTGATTAGAAGTGGCATTAAGGCTAGTTTTCTGGTGATCCTAAGCTTTTTAGTATTTAAAATTTAAATTTGTCTCTAAGGTGTTTAAAGACCAGTTCAAACATGGAGTCATATTCTGGTGAAGAAAAATTGTTACCCTTCTTTTCATGGAGTTGTTCTTCCTGTAAGGGTGAGCCTGGTATAAGTTTTAAAAATTCAGATCCTAAAAGAAGTTCTTCTCAACAATGAAACTGAAGCAAGGTTTACGCAGTCAAGTCCTTCCCGCGTGCCTCCATGCACAATATGACACCCACATCTGAAAGAGCCATCGTGAGATGTGCAAACAGACCAGAAGAGTCTAGAAATCCAGACAGCATCTACTGCCAGAGTCTAAGTTACAAACAAAAGGCAGAGTGTCTAACTGGACAACAATGAGACACTTTCCAGAAAGGACCGAGAAAGCAGTAACATTCTATGTCAAAACACAACCAACAACCAGACTTCAACTGATGTGCAAACATACCTTCCATGGCAGTATGCAAACAAATTAGCCTTTCAGAAGGATTTCAGGAAATTATCACTTTGCTGCAAGGAAAGAAGCAAAAGATGATGGTGCCACTACCTTTGCAGTGTAATGGAAAATGTCTGTAATGGAAAATTCCCTGGTGGTCCAGTGGTTAAGATTCTGCACACTCATTGCCAAGGACCTAGGTTCAACCCCTGGTCAGGGAACTAACATCTTGCAAGCCATGCTAGGTGGCAAAAACAAACAAATAAATAAATAAATGAAAATGTTAAAATGGCAATAATCTGTTTTAAAATTCTTAGAGGGAATTACCCCAAATAGGGAAAATAGACCATAGAAATGGTTAGAAGTTTTACACCCGTGATTCTAGTCAAGCATTATTTCAAAAACATAAATCTTCTTTTAAATTCCTATTGTGGAATGTGAAAATACTTTAGTTTTTACAGATAGTCACCATCTGTATCTTTGTATTATATTGAATTCTTGAGGTTTACCAGACTTTGATATACAGAAACCAAAAAATAGCTCCTCCCCCAAGTTCTTGTAAAAAGTGGGAATAGGTTCAATAAATGAGGGACTGGATCTTTTCTCAGCATAAATAGGCTTCTGTCAAAAACAATTTGCAAACTTCTGTTTTTGATGGGCTTAAAGTGACCAGAAAGCATCTTCCTAAGTGTATCTTTCAGAGTTCAGGAAGGAGGTACTTGAATCGTCAGGCTTATTCTGGCATGTCCCCTGTGCCCTGGGGACCATGGACCTCATTCATTATGCAGTAGTGAAGCAGTTGAGAAGAAACGGCAGTGGTGATATGCCATTCAAAATATTATATGCCCTGGGTTTTCATAATGGAATTCTGGAAAAGGTAAGTGATTTGCCAAGAAAAGCCTTTCTATGCCATGTTGAAAAGGCTGTGGAGTACTTTTGTAGCCTCTTTCTTAGCTTGAAAGTAGCACCCACTCCACCCCAAACTCTTGATCTTTAAATATGTTACACAAGAAGCCTTCCTCCACCTGATCTTAGACCCACTTAATGGAATTCTGTTCATAGAAGTTGAAGAACTGACTCTCATCCTTACTGTCTTCCATTAGGAAAAGCCATCCTTTTCCCAACTGGTTCTTTCAACTCTCTAGACCCAAGTGCAGATGACCATTGACAATGAGTGTCCCTCACCCTCATCCTTAGGGAATCGGGAGCAGCATCCTGTCAAGCAGCAGCAAAAGGTACATAAAATCTCTCTGTCAAGTTTCACCCAAACTGAGAAAGGGTGGACTGTAAAACTTGCTCTAAAAATAATGTGTCTGGATATTGGCCACCATCTTAAGGCTCTTCCTCTCCAGGCCTTCTCCCCATAAAAATCCAACGTGGCTTTCAGCAAGTTTAGCCTGGAAATAAAATCCCCTCACTCCATCAAGAAATAGCTCCAAACTTAGAGTGCATGCTCAAAATATTCATGATGAAATCATAATCCTATATTTATCGTCTTTTGGATTGTGTATGAAATTCTGTTTCCCATGGTGTTTGTTGTTGAAAGGGGCAGGCATAGAAAGCAGGCTCAGAGAATGACCCAGAGAGCATTAGCCTCAAGGAAATGCTGTTTCTCATCATAGTGAACTGGATGGTGGTAGGACATCCTCTCTCGTCTCTAAGCCCTACCTCTGCCCCAGAGTCGGCTCTCCTCCCTGGCCCATTCCCAGATGGTCCCTGGTTTACTGGCTGTGTCTCAGCATCCACGGAACGTGAACTGGCCTTCCCAGAAGGAAGTGGAGAGTTGGGTGCTTAAGATCACCCTCCCGTCCTTCTGACCTTTCCTGTCCTTTAGACTTCCTCCCCATTTTCACTGAGGGAGATGGTGTGGATCTTAATGGTCGGAATCTGATGATTCTCTCCATGACTGGGGCTCGAGGGCCCCAGGCAACAGCACACTTGCAAAAAGCTTTTACTTCTCACCCGGGCAGTGGTGCAGGCTGACGGGTCTCTGGCCACCGCCATCCTGGCAGATCCGCGGGGTAGGGAAGAGAAAATTTTCCATTCACAGACCCCATCCGACTTGGAGATCTTATAGAAGGTCTCTGCAGATCCCACCGGAATGCGAACCAGGTCCTTGTGCTGTCCCTCCAGGGCGTGGCTGGGTGCATGCAGCGTGTAGCCCAGGGTGTGTTTGGAGGACTGCTTTCGTCGCAGACACTGGATTCTCAAGACATTCTGAAAGGCCTTTTTAAACTCTTGACTGGAGCATGGGTATATAATGGGGTTGATGCAGCTGTTTAGGTAACCGAGCCAAAATGCTATTTTAAAAACGGTTTCTGAGGGCCTGAAATCAGGAAAGAAAGACCCTAAAAGAAAACACAAGAGATTCATACATGTTATTTACAAGACAATGGGCCACTTGGGTAGGAAAATAAAGCAAACTCTCCAACAGACACCTTTATCATATCTCGAAAAAGCTCTAAATGATCCCAAATGCGTTTGAGTTTTCACATTTGACTGATCACATCCTTGATAATATCCTCAAAAGCCATTCACACTTGGTCCACATGAGCAATATCATTTACAGGCAAAGACCCAAAGGATAGGGCTGCACTGGTTCTTAGTGATGAAATATCACTTGATGTCCACTAGGAAGGTTTAAATCATGAAAACATGAGATGGAGGCTGAATCTACATATGCAAATTGTTTTGCCTGAATTTAAAACTAAGTTGAAATTCATCCAAACATTTCTACTAAAATAAGATCACCTGAATTGTTCTTTTGTTCTTTGATACAGTATTATATGGGCTTCCCAGGTGGCGCTAGTGGTAAAGAACCTGTCTGCCAAAGCAGGAGACAAAAGAGAGGAAGAAGGCATGGCAATCCAATCCAGTATTCTTGCGTAGAGAATCCCATGAACAGGGGACCCTGGCAGATTGCAGTTCATAGGGTCGCAAAGAGTTGGACATGAGTGAGCAACTGAGCATACATGCAGTATTATACAATTTCAGCCTAAATATTAATAATTTGAATCTTTTTCTCTCTTGAATGTTGGAGTAGTATTTTCTAATGAGAATTTCAAATTTACAAACTATTTGTTGGCTTTGTCAACTTTGACCAGTGATTTTTTTCTCTGATGATGCCTTTTGACATTGCAGTATACCCATCTGCTCAAAATACTCCAATAGCAGCCAAATGCTTTTTAAGAGCTTGACATGCAGGGTCTTTTCCAGTGCTAAACCTACTCTAGCTTTCTAACATTAATACTTCCACAATAAACAGATACACTACAACATTTTCTCCAAGTCACTGCTCATTTTTTTTGGGTCCAGATGTCCAAAATGACCTTTACTGTCCTCTTTACCTACTCAAGTCATCCTTTAACTTACCCAGTAGGAATCAAGTTCCAGGTCTCTTTACGTCTTACATAATAACTCTCTCATAGCTCCTGGAGGCAAAATGGCAAAACCAAGTTATCTTAAAGTGGGAACAGTGTTAAAGTGTTAGTCGCTCAGTCGTATCTTACTGTTTGTGATCCCACAGATTGTAGCCCACCAGGCTCCTCTGTCCATGGAATTCTCCAGGCAAGAATACTGGAGTGGGCTGCCATTTCCTTCTCCAGGGGATCTTCCTGACTCTGGGATTGAACCAGTGTCTCCTGCATTGCAGGCAGATTCTTTACCACCTGAGCCATCAGGGAAGCACCATGTGAACAGTCTTAGAGGTTATTTTATTCAATTACTCAATTTCCAAATTAAAAAAACAATGATTAAAGTGGTTGTCACAAATTTAATAGCTATGTACTAATACAGTGATAGATAAAGAGATATAGGACTGCTAGCCCAGTGTTATTTATTTTCTGCACAGTTTCTTTCTTTTGCCTCAGCCTCATAAAGATCTTGATTTTATGTCTTTCTTTTTCTTTCTGCTCTAGAGACCCATCAGAGTCATGACAAACTGATGGATAGGCTTAAAAATCTACTCTGGCAAACACTGCCCTGAAATTTAGTGGAGAATCTCATAAATATAAACAAAGAGTAAAGTTAAATATTGCAGAACCAAAGAAGGTAAAATGGTACAATGATTGATGAGAGTATTTTTTGTCTCTGAAGCATACTCCCTGTTAAATTCAATGTGTCTCAAAGAAATTAAAACACATACAGGCACATACAGAGATGATGGTTGTTAAGTGGGAAAGTATTATCCTTTATCTCCAAAGCTTTTAACATTTTCCTATAGTTATAATACAATGTACTCATATTGAGAGTCTGGTTTGAGCCAGGCTCTGTACTAAACAGCCTACTTAAATTTAATCATCATTAGTAACATCCAGAGTTATATGATTCCTATAGCACAGGGAAGTCTATTTAATACTCTGTATGGGAAAATACCTATATAGGAAAAGAATTTACAAAAGAGTGAATCTATGTAAAACTGATTCACTTTGCTGTACATTTGAAACACACTATAAATCAACTATTAATGTATTCTAATAAAAATAAAAGTTATATGATTCATATCAACATCCCCATTTTACAAATTAAGAAACTGTGATTTAATGAGATTGAATAATTAAACTAAAGTCACACAGGCAGAAAGTTAGCTGGGATTTGAAATTGGAACTCTAACTTTAGGGCTTATGTTCCTTCATCATATTTGAAAATACATTAGAATAATGCATATCTAGGGAATGAGGATGATATATGAAGAATGAAAAAGGGTACAGTTGGGGGAGTTAAACTAGAAAGATGGTTTCTCAAACTTAATCTGAGAGGTGAAAAAAAGTAGCTAATATGAACATGAATGGTGANTGCTAGCCCAGTGTTATTTATTTTCTGCACAGTTTCTTTCTTTTGCCTCAGCCTCATAAAGATCTTGATTTTATGTCTTTCTTTTTCTTTCTGCTCTAGAGACCCATCAGAGTCATGACAAACTGATGGATAGGCTTAAAAATCTACTCTGGCAAACACTGCCCTGAAATTTAGTGGAGAATCTCATAAATATAAACAAAGAGTAAAGTTAAATATTGCAGAACCAAAGAAGGTAAAATGGTACAATGATTGATGAGAGTATTTTTTGTCTCTGAAGCATACTCCCTGTTAAATTCAATGTGTCTCAAAGAAATTAAAACACATACAGGCACATACAGAGATGATGGTTGTTAAGTGGGAAAGTATTATCCTTTATCTCCAAAGCTTTTAACATTTTCCTATAGTTATAATACAATGTACTCATATTGAGAGTCTGGTTTGAGCCAGGCTCTGTACTAAACAGCCTACTTAAATTTAATCATCATTAGTAACATTCAGAGTTATATGATTCCTATAGCACAGGGAAGTCTATTTAATACTCTGTATGGGAAAATACCTATATAGGAAAAGAATTTACAAAAGAGTGAATCTATGTAAAACTGATTCACTTTGCTGTACATTTGAAACACACTATAAATCAACTATTAATGTATTCTAATAAAAATAAAAGTTATATGATTCATATCAACACCCCCATTTTACAAATTAAGAAACTGTGATTTAATGAGATTGAATAATTAAACTAAAGTCACACAGGCAGAAAGTTAGCTGGGATTTGAAATTGGAACTCTAACTTTAGGGCTTATGTTCCTTCATCATATTTGAAAATACATTAGAATAATGCATATCTAGGGAATGAGGATGATATATAAAGAATGAAAAAGGGTACAGTTGGGGGAGTTAAACTAGAAAGATGGTTTCTCAAACTTAATCTGAGAGGTGAAAAAAAGTAGCTAATATGAACATGAATGGTGATTCTTGTGAATGTTGTCAGTTCCAGAAAAATCCATCTTAATTATAATGCCTATATGTTGTTCCATATTTCTTCCAAATAGCAACAGTGACAGGATTAAGGGGACTCTCTTCTCAAGGCATTGGAGAAGGAAATGGCAACCCACTCCAGTGTTCTTGCCTGGAGAATCCCAGGGATGAGGGAGCCTGGTGGGCTGCTGTCTATGGGGTTGAATAGAGTTGGACATGACTGAAACAACTTAGCAGCAGCAGCAGCTTCTCAAGGCAGGCCTTGGGTTGGGCTTATTGAGGATATATGAGCAGGGCATGCCCCAAATTACCTTGTCTGGGAATTTCACTCTTCTGTAAATCAGCTAGAGAGGGGAGTGTGTGTCCCTTATTTAAAGAATTTAAGAGAAAAAGAAAAAAAATATGTGAATTCTGAATGCTAATGCTATTGAGATAATTTCAGATCCTTGGAGTTTCCCAGAATTCCTTCAGGGACACTCTTTGTATTCACCGAGTCTTGTTCTCCATTAAGACATCTCAACATTTCCTTTCAGCCCATTTCCTCCTATTCCTCTTCCGTCCTTTGAAGTCTCCTTATGGAGTCAAGCTACTCTGGCCTTCCTATTGTGTCCACAGCTTCAGAGATAAATATCAGTCCTTTCCCTCAGGTGCCCTGCTCAAAATACCTATTTCCTGGTGGCAGCTGAGGCATAGGAAAAGAAAGGTGAAAGTGTAAACGTGTTAGTTGGTTAGTCATGTCCAACTCTTTGTGACCCCATGGACTACAGCCGACCAGGCTCCTCTGTCCATGGAATTCTCCAGGCAAGGATACTGGAGCAGGTATTCCTTTCTCCAGGGCATCTTCCTGACCCAGGAACTGAACCCGGGTCTCCTGCATTGTAGGCTGATTCTTTACCATCTGAGCCACCAGGGAAACCCGTAGGATGAGAAAGGAGATAGTTAAAGTGAATTTACACCTATATTTTTAAAGACAGTCCTGTTTTAACCCTGCAGGAATACTGTCTTGCTAATTATAGCAAATCTCTTGATATTGGCTTTTAAGAGAGTGAATGGGAGATTCTTCCAGATCAGAGGCTCTCCCATTAATGAACCATTTGGTTTATCCCATCAGGTATGTGACAACACCTATATATGTCTAAACCTAGCATGATGTGCCATGCGCAATCTGACAGTTCCACAGAGGCAGGTCATGGGACCCATTTCTGCTCTCTGCAGTCTTTCATCCTCCCTTTCAGGTGATTCTCTTTTGGTAGCTTCCAACTGGGGTTTTAGAAAAGGCAGAGGAACCAAAGATCAAATTGCCAACATCTGCTGGATCATCGAAAAAGCAAGAGAGTTCCAGAAAAACATCTATTTCTGCCTTATTGACTCTGCCAAAGCCTTTGACTGTGTGGATCACAATAAACTGTGGAAAATTCTGAGAGAGATGGGAATACCAGACCATCTAACCTGCCTCTTGAGAAATCTGTATGCAGGCCAGGAAGCAACAGTTAGAACTGGACATGGAACAACAGACTGGTTCTAAATCAGGAGAGGAATACGTCAAGGCTGTATATTGTCACCTTGCTTATTTAACTTCTATGCAGAGTACATCATGAGAAACGCTGGGCTGGAAGAAGCACAAGCTGGAATCAAGATTGCCAGGAGAAATGTCAATAACCTCAGATATGCAGATGACACCACCCTTAAGGCAGAAAGTGAAGAAAAACTAGAGTCTCTTGATGAAAGTGAAAGAGAAGAGTGAAAAAGTTGGCTTAAAGCTCAACATTCAGAAAACAAAGATCATGGCATCTGGTCCCATCACTTCATGGGAAATAGGTGGGGCAACAGTGGAAACAGTGGCAGACTTTATTTTTGGGGGCTCCAAAATCACTGGAGATGGTGACTGCAGCTGTGAAATTAAAAGACGCTTACTCCTTGGAAGGAAAGCTATGACGAACCTAGATAGCATACTAAAAAGCAGAGACATTACTTTGCCA
>SJYW01001294.1:2256067-2274311 GCA_006410735.1 Raphicerus campestris
GAGAAAGAAGAATGGAACTGGAAGAATCAACCTGCCTGACTTCAGACTATACTACAAAGCTACAGTCATCAAGAGAATATGGTACTGGCATAAAGATAGAAATATAGATCAATTGAACAAAATAGAAAGACCAGAGATAAATCCATGCACCTATGGACACCTTATCTTTGACAAAGGAGGCAAGAATATACAATGGAGAAAAGACAATCTCTTTAATAAGTGCTGCTGGGAAAACTGGTCAACCACTTCTAAAAGAATGAAACTAGAACACTTTCTAACACCATATACAAAAATAAACTCAAAATGGATTAAAGATCTAAATGTAAGACCAGAAACTATAAAACTCCTAGAGGAAAACATAGGCAAAACACTCTCTGATATAAATCACAGCAGGATCCTCTATGACCCACCTCTCAGAGTAATGGAAATAGAAGCAAAAATAACCAAATGGGACCTAATTAAACTTAAAAGATTTTGCACAACGAAGGAAATTATAAGCAAGGTGAAAAGACAGCTTTCAGAATGGGAGAAAATAATAACAAATGAAGTAACTGACAAAGAATTAATCTCAGAAATATATAAGAAACTCCTGCAGCTCAATGTCAGAAAAATAAACGACCCAATCAAAAAATGGGCCAAAGAACTAAACAGACATTCTCCAAAGAAGATATACAAATGGCTAACAAACACATGAAAAGGTGCTCAACATCACTCATTATCAGAGAAATGAAAATAAAAACCACAATGAGGTACCATCTCACTCTGGTCAGAATGGCTGCTTTCAAAAAGTCTACAAACAATAAATGCTGGAGAGGGTGCAGAGAAAAGGGAACCCTGTTACACTGCTGGTGGGAATGTAAACTAGGATAGCCACTATGGAGAACAGTGTGGATGCCTCAGAAAACTGGAAATAGAACTGCCAGTCCCACTGCTGGGCATACACACCAAGGAAACCAGATTTGAAAAAGACACGTGTATCCCAGTGTTCATCGCAGCAGTGTTTACAATAGTCTGGACATGGAAGCAACCTAGATATCCACTGACAGACAAATGAATAAGAAAGCTGTGGTATATATACACAATGGACTACTACTCAGCTATTAAAAAGAATGCATTTGAATCAGTTCTAATGAGGTAGATGAAACTGGAGCCTATTATACAGAGTGAAGTAAGTCAGAAAGAAAAATAGCAATACAGTATATGCACATATATATGGAATTTAGGAAGATGGTAATGATGACCCTGTATGTGAGACAGCAAAAGAGACACAGATATAAAGAACAGACTTTTGGACTCTGTGGGAGAAGGCAAGGGTGGGATGATTTGAGAGAACAGCATTGAAACATGTATATTATCATATGTGAAACAGATCGCCAGTCCAGGTCTGATGCATGAGACAGGGTGCTCAGGGCTGGTACATTGGGATGACCCTGAGGGATGGGATGGAGAGGGAGGTGGGAGGGGGGTTCAGGATGGGGAACACATGTACACCCATGGCTGATTCATGTCAGTGTATGGCAAAAACCACAATAATACTGTAATTAGCCTCCAATTAAAAGAAATAAATTAATTTAAAAAAGATGCCTGAAGGATAAACATGGAAAATGGTGAAGAAAAATCAAGGGCATCTTACTGTATAGCACATGTAACTCTGCTCAATGCTATGTGGCATCCTGGATGGGAGGAGGTCTGGGGGAGAATGGATACATGTATACATATGGCTGAGTCCCTTTGCTGTCCACTTGAAACTATCACAACATTGTTAATCAGCTATATTCCAATACAAAATAAAAAGTTGAAAAAGCAAAGACAGAGACAAATGCCTTTCTTCCTGAAAAGAACTAATCCCTAGTGTATGGTGTGACTTTCTGTTACCCAAACGAGTCATGTTTCCAAGAAACATGTTTCTCACTGTGGCTATTCACTTCTGAAATGCTCAAATTAAGTGATTCATTCAGAACACATCAGATAATCACAAGCAATATTTTTCTAGATGTTCTGTTTGGGACAGGAGTTTCCTTCAGCACCTTCAGCGCAGCTGACTTCAGTTTGCAGGCAAGTGTTGAAGCAGCTTAACTTTTACCTGGCTTAGTTGTCAATCTGTCTCTCTCANGGTGTATGGTGTGACTTTCTGTTACCCAAACGAGTCATGTTTCCAAGAAAGGTTGTTTCTCACTGTGGCTATTCACTTCTGAAATGCTCAAATTAAGTGATTAATTCAGAACACATCAGATAATCACAAGCAATATTTTTCTAGATGTTCTGTTTGGGACAGGAGTTTCCTTCAGCACCTTTAGCGCAGCTGACTTCAGTTTGCAGGCAAGTGTTGAAGCAGCTTAACTTTTACCTGGCTTAGTTGTCAATCTGTCTCTCTCATTCCCAGAAAAATTATTATTGGAAGAGAAGAAAGCTTTGACAGTCTGTTAACATGAAATCATAATACTCATTGTTTTTGCTTATTCTGATTTGATTCTGGTGAGTTAGAAGTTAACTCCTGGGTTCTGGAGGAGAAGGGGATGACAGAGGATGAGGTGGCTGGATGGCATCACCGACTCAATGGACTTGAGTTTGAGCGAACTCCTGGAGTTGGTGATGGACAGGGACGCCTGGTGTGCTGCAGTCCATGGGGTCGCAAAGAGTTGGACACAACTGAGTGACTGAAATGGACTGGGCTTTCCGGTGGCTCAGTGGTGAAGAATCCATCTGCCAGTACAAGAGACATGGGTTCGATCCCTCATTTGGGAGGATCTCACATGCCTCAGAGCAACTAAGCCAGTGTGCCACAACCATTGAATCTGTGCTTTAAAGCCTGGGAGCTGCAACTGCTGAGCCCACGTGCTGCAACTACTGAAGCCCACACTCTAGGGTCTGTGCTTCACAGCAAAAGGAGCCACCACAAGTTCATTCTATACAACTGCATCTCCATTCTTGCTCTGCAAATAGGCTCATCTATATAATTTTTTCTAGATTCCATATATATGTGTTAACATATGGTATTTGTTTCTCTCTTTCTGACTTACCTCACTCTGTATGAGTTGCTATAGAACACAGGGAGCTCAGCTCGGTGCTCTGTGATGACCTAGAGGGGTGGGATGGGGAGGGGAGCAGCTAAGCAGCTCAGCTGTAAAGAATCTGCCTGCAATGAAGGAGCCACTGGAGATGTGGGTTTGATCCCTGGGTCGGGAAGATCCCTTGAAGGAGGGCAAGGCAACCTACTCCAATATTCTTGACTGAAGAATCCCATGGACAGAGGAGCCTGGTGGCTACAGTCCATGGGGTTGAAAAGAGTCGGACATGACTGAAGCGACTTAGCATGCATATATATATACACACACACACACACACATACTTATGGCTGATTCACAATATTGTACAGCAGAAACCAACACAACATTGTAAACCAGTTTTCCTCCAATTAAAAAAAAAAGTAAATAAAAAACAAGAAGTCACCGCAATGAGAAGCCCACGTACCCCAACCAGAGAGTAGCCCCTGTTCACCACAAGTAAAGAAAGCCCACAAGCAGCAATTAAGACCCAGTGCAGCCAAAAATAAAAGATATAAGAATATGGACATATTATTAAATCTCACCAATAATATACTCAGCATGATTTAGCCTTTTTCTGGGAGTGGTACTAATTGACATGTATTTCAATATTTTGTAGATTTTCTTTGAGTCTATTTGGGATGCAGCATGCATATTTTGATCTAAATTGTTGTGGAAATTATTTATAACCTCTTCCTATAAGCCCCTGAAACACCAAGAGTCAAGCAGACATCTGAGCTACAAACAGATAAGGATACGAACATGCAAAAGGGTGAAGCACTTGCTCAGGATTACACAGCTGGTGAGCAGAAGGACTAGATTAAAACTCTGGTCTTCAGACTCCCAGTTCAGAAACCTTTCTACTAATCAATACACTGAAAATTTCCATAGCAAGAGTAGAAATATCTCTGATTATCTGGGAGTGCTCCGAAAATCTGCTCTAAAAATATGAATGCCATCAAGATTAATATCTGTGGGTAGCATTTAGCTATCAAGTATATAGCCTGGGCTTCCCAGGTGTGGTTAGTGGTAAAGAACCTGCCTAAGAATGCAGGAGACATAATGAGACTTGGCTTTGATTCCTGAGTCAGGAAGATCCTCTGGAGAAGGAAATGGCAACCTACTCCAGTATTCTTGCCTGGAGAATCCCCATGGACAGAGGAGCCTGGTAGACTACAGTCCATAGGGTAGCCAAGAGTTGGACACAACTAAATCGACTTAGTATACACACATATAGCTTGAGTCAGTGCTTATTATTTGAGTTTATGACCCATACATGCATCTATACTTAGATGTCTTGTAGGAACCTCAGTATTAATATGTCCCAAATGACACTCTAACTTGCTTGTCTTCTAGTATTCCTCATCTCTATAAAGAATATTTAACATTCATTTATGTGTTTGTGACAAAAACACGGCAGTCAATTCTGATACCTTATTGATATCTCCAGTGGATTATACCTCCTAACATTGTCCAAGTCTTTGTACATCTCTGTTTCCACTGTCATGGGTCATGGCCTAATCCAAACTACCGCTATTTATCATTCGCATGACTCTACTCATTGGTCTCCTGCATGCATGTATCATCTCTTTTCTCTAGGATGATCTTTATGAAATTCGACTAACTCCTGTTCTGTGACATCTCTGCCTGTATGTCTCAAGTGCACTTGGATAAAATTCACTAACACTACCCATCAGGCCATATGATCTGGTCTTGCCTCTGCTACTCTGCTTTGCAGACCTTCCACAACTCCTCCAAACACTGTTCTTCTCTCAACTTTTCACCCCAGGACGCTCACACTGGTTGTTTCACACCCTCACACCTGTAAAAAACATTTACATGTAATGTTTTTTCCACCTCCACTCCTTCTTCATTCTTTAGGTCTTAAACTTTACTTCTTTAAGAAAACTGTCTGTGATCTTTCTCCTCCCATCTGCACACTTCAGATTTCACCTAGGAATTCTTTTGTTAAATGTGACCACAGCGTTCTATGCTCTACTTGCATAACTTTTTGCCACAATTGTTCTCATATAATAACGTGTGTGATGACTTGCTTAATGGTCTCTCCCTATACACGTACATGCATGCTAAGTCAAAGTAGTTGTGTCAAACTCTGAGATCCTATGAATCATAGACCACCAGGCTCCTTTGCCACCTAGGAATCTCCTCTTTCTATATATACATTTGATCAATAGAGGGTTTGGATATGAATATATACATTATTGATGTTATGTATAAAATAAATAACTAAGGAGAACCCACTGTATGGCTTAGGGAACTCTACTCAGTGCTCTCTGGTGACCTAAATGGGAAGAAAATCCAAAAAAGGAGGATATATGTATAACTGAGTCACTATGCTGTACAGCAAAAACTAATACAACATTATAAAGCAACTATACTGCAATAAAAATTAATTTAAATATAAATAACATTAAAAAAATAAATTTCATCCAAATAGGGATTGTGCCTGGCACAGTATCAAACTCAGGGATCGAACCCAGATGTTCCATATTGCAGGTAGATTCTTTACCATCTGAGCCACCAAGGAAGCCTGGTACAGTGTACATGCTTAGTAAATATTCATGGATCATACTGACATTTCACCGAACACTTATTTTATGCCAGACTTGTTTTACTAGAAGATACTTATTTTATGCAAGATATTTCNCCATATGATCTGGTCTTGCCTCTGCTACTCTGCTTTGCAGACCTTCCACAACTCCTCCAAACACTGTTCTTCTCTCAACTTTTCACCCCAGGACGCTCACACCGGTTGTTTCACACCCTCACACCTGTAAAAAACATTTACATGTAATGTTTTTTCCACCTCCACTCCTTCTTCATTCTTTAGGTCTTAAACTTTACTTCTTTAAGAAAACTGTCTGTGATCTTTCTCCTCCCATCTGCACACTTCAGATTTCACCTAGGAATTCTTTTGTTAAATGTGACCACAGCGTTCTATGCTCTACTTGCATAACTTTTTGCCACAATTGTTCTCATATAATAACGTGTGTGATGACTTGCTTAATGGTCTCTCCCTATACACGTACATGCATGCTAAGTCAAAGTAGTTGTGTCAAACTCTGAGATCCTATGAATCATAGACCACCAGGCTCCTTTGCCACCTAGGAATCTCCTCTTTCTATATATACATTTGATCAATAGAGGGTTTGGATATGAATATATACATTATTGATGTTATGTATAAAATAAATAACTAAGGAGAACCCACTGTATGGCTTAGGGAACTCTACTCAGTGCTCTCTGGTGACCTAAATGGGAAGAAAATCCAAAAAAGGAGGATATATGTATAACTGAGTCACTATGCTGTACAGCAAAAACTAATACAACATTATAAAGCAACTATACTGCAATAAAAATTAATTTAAATATAAATAACATTAAAAAAATAAATTTCATCCAAATAGGGATTGTGCCTGGCACAGTATCAAACTCAGGGATCGAACCCAGATGTTCCATATTGCAGGTAGATTCTTTACCATCTGAGCCACCAAGGAAGCCTGGTACAGTGTACATGCTTAGTAAATATTCATGGATCATACTGACATTTCACCGAACACTTATTTTATGCCAGACTTGTTTTACTAGAAGATACTTATTTTATGCAAGATATTTCACTAACCTTATGACCCTATGTGAATATACTCTCACTCTCATTTTGCATTTGAAGAAACTGAGACTTAAGGAGTTTAATTCATGATTAAAGGACACGGCTGAGCTCATATTCAAACTCAGCCCTGTTTGACACCAAAGCTTATGTTTTAACCTTCAGATCACGCTAAGAGTCAATCTCTGCTTTGCTGGTTTTATAATGAAAATAGTGTTCACTGCTACAATGCTCAACGTTGGAAACAAAAGCAGTCATCTGAGTGGCCAAGGAAATTAATCACACATTTTATGCTCTATTTTTCAGAAAGCAGAGAAATGTATAATTCAAATCACTGAAAGAACAATAAATTCATCCAGGTTAATAATTTTGTTTGTTCAAGTTGGACATGATTGGCCATGTGAAAAACTGTGAAGATTGTATTCTGTCCAAAAAAAAAAAAAAAAAAGAAACTTTTGACAAAACTCTGTTAATGAGATCAGCTTAAAAAACAATCAGGTTAGACTAGGTCAGAACGTATGACTTGTCACTTATAAAAAAATTAGAGTTCAGGCCTAAAAGGAGAACTGGAATCTGTAGCTCTTGAATACAGAGTTCTTTAGGAGAGGAAAATGAAAATACTGGATTGGCAAAAGTTTGTTCAGGTTTTTCCAAACTATGTTATGGGAAACCTGAACTGTTTGGTCAATAGTTACCACATTTATTGTGCTGCATAAACATACTAAGGCCTTCTACCAACTTTTCAGAGCTACTCCTTGTTCCTAGAAAGGAAGTCCTTCCACTGATAGGTCCACTGGTGAGGGCAGATTTCTCACTTTCTTTATTCCTCAATTTCCTCTTACTGGTAAGCATAGTGTCTGGCTGCAAGCACTGGCTGTGTGTTCGTGCTAAGTCACTTCAGTCATGTCTGACTCTTTGCGACTCCATGGACTGTAGCCTACCAAGCTCCTCTGTCCATGGGATTCTCCAGGCAAAAATGCTGGATTGGATTGCCATTTTCTTCTCCAGGGGATCTTCCTGACTCAGAGATCAAACCAGGTGCTCTGGCTGGGATGGGGTGGGAGTTGAGTGGGATGTTCAAGAAGGAGGGGACATATGTATAACTACGGCTGATTCATGTTGATGCATGGCAGAAACCAATACAATATTGTAAAGCAATTATTCTCTAATTAAAAATAAATTAAACAAACAAAATAAACAAAAAACAATACAAAAAACCCCCAACCTGAAGCAGCAATATTAATATTAAATAAAATAGGATCCAAGGCACACGGCATTTCATGGGATAAAGATCTTACTTTATGTTGATAAAAGGCATACTTCCCAATAGAGCTAAATTTATTGTATTTTATACACCAAAGGATATCCTATATATATATATATATATATATATATACACACACACACACAAATATGTATATTATACACACACACAGAGATTCCTAGGTGGCACTAGGGGTAAAGAACCTGCCTGCCAATGTAGGAGATGGAACAGACGCAGGTTTGATCCCTGGGTTGGGAATATCCCCTGGAGTAGGAAATGGCAACCCACTCCAGTATTCTTGCCTGGAGAATCCCATGGACAGAGGAGCCAGGTGGGCTACAGTCCATAGGGAAGAAAAGAGTCAGATAAAACAGAAATGACTTAGCATGCGTGCGCGCACACACACATACATATATATACATTAAAATGTTCTTGGAAAAAAATTGATAAAGCTATATTCATAGTAGAATGACTAAAATATAAACTCAGCAAAATATCTACTGATAATTTTTTTCAGTTGAAGAGTAAATAAAAACTAGTGACAGACAGCTTAGAAAATACTGAAATTGAATTTTGTATAATTTTTATGTATTACAAAATACTCTTCTTTTTATTTTCTTCAATCATTTAATAAAGGTAAAAGTCATTCTTAATTCATAGTCATTAAAGAAAAGAAGCAGCTGTATTTGGCCCTTGGGCCACAGCTTGCTAATACCTAAAGGATTTCCCCCTCACTTTAAGGGGAATTTGTCTGATATCAGAAATATTTTTTTCTGTTCCTTCCTTTATTATCAAAAATGTTTTTAATGAATAAAGATGTCTATGATTAATGAACAATGTTCTAGATGGCTTAGACAATGCAATGACAGAAAAAAAGAACAGGGGATACTAATATAATGGAAAAGACAACATTATTATTTGTTGCTTGGAAAACAAATAGTGTATTTATCTTAAAAATCACATTTCCTAGCTTTGACTATTAAAAAGACCTAGAAACTGTGATCAGTGCAGCTGAAATAAGCCTCTGCCTAGATGGTGGCCTCAAACACTGTTTATCACTGAAAAGAATGAAGAATTCTTGGAGAAATCAGATCTGGGCAGGAAATGTATTAGCTACAAGAATGGTAGTCACAAGAGACCACAGGATTTTGGCAAGAGGAGTCAGAAACTAATCTGAAGAAACTGCCACTGGTCAAAGCTGGCATGGTTTGAAGCTTGATAAGGATATTAAAAAGTATTAATCATCACAATAAGGATTAATAATGGGTTTCAATCTGTAAGTCTGAATCAAGAATTTAACCTGCCTCTCTTGTAAAATCTATACCTCAATTAATCAAATANTGTAGGAGATGGAACAGACGCAGGTTTGATCCCTGGGTTGGGAATATCCCCTGGAGTAGGAAATGGCAACCCACTCCAGTATTCTTGCCTGGAGAATCCCATGGACAGAGGAGCCAGGTGGGCTACAGTCCATAGGGTAGAAAAGAGTCAGATAAAACAGAAATGACTTAGCATGCGTGCGCGCACACACACATACATATATATACATTAAAATGTTCTTGGAAAAAAATTGATAAAGCTATATTCATAGTAGAATGACTAAAATATAAACTCAGCAAAATATCTACTGATAATTTTTTTCAGTTGAAGAGTAAATAAAAACTAGTGACAGACAGCTTAGAAAATACTGAAATTGAATTTTGTATAATTTTTATGTATTACAAAATACTCTTCTTTTTATTTTCTTCAATCATTTAATAAAGGTAAAAGTCATTCTTAATTCATAGTCATTAAAGAAAAGAAGCAGCTGTATTTGGCCCTTGGGCCACAGCTTGCTAATACCTAAAGGATTTCCCCCTCACTTTAAGGGGAATTTGTCTGATATCAGAAATATTTTTTTCTGTTCCTTCCTTTATTATCAAAAATGTTTTTAATGAATAAAGATGTCTATGATTAATGAACAATGTTCTAGATGGCTTAGACAATGCAATGACAGAAAAAAAGAACAGGGGATACTAATATAATGGAAAAGACAACATTATTATTTGTTGCTTGGAAAACAAATAGTGTATTTATCTTAAAAATCACATTTCCTAGCTTTGACTATTAAAAAGACCTAGAAACTGTGATCAGTGCAGCTGAAATAAGCCTCTGCCTAGATGGTGGCCTCAAACACTGTTTATCACTGAAAAGAATGAAGAATTCTTGGAGAAATCAGATCTGGGCAGGAAATGTATTAGCTACAAGAATGGTAGTCACAAGAGACCACAGGATTTTGGCAAGAGGAGTCAGAAACTAATCTGAAGAAACTGCCACTGGTCAAAGCTGGCATGGTTTGAAGCTTGATAAGGATATTAAAAAGTATTAATCATCACAATAAGGATTAATAATGGGTTTCAATCTGTAAGTCTGAATCAAGAATTTAACCTGCCTCTCTTGTAAAATCTATACCTCAATTAATCAAATAGCTGATGAGTGAAAGTTGGTCCTTTCAGATGTTTTGCAGCTAATAATAAATGAAGATAGAATGATAGAGAATAGAATAGAATGTAACTATTTTACAATCCTAATAAAAGCAAATTGATGAATCAAGACAGTGGTCATCATAATTGATAGAGTCCATAAACATTATGTTCCTCCTGATGGAAGTACATCATCTAAACATTAACTTTAAAACAAAAAACATGAGAAAACCTTTCAGTTCTAGTGACCAATTTCCAGGAAACACAAGGAGAAAAGGAACATGACAACACAGAGAACACAGCAAAATCTAATCTATAGAAAACTGCTCTTTCAAATAAAATAATAAAATTTTCAAAGAAAAGGAAAAAAAGAGAGATGAAAGGGGTAAAAAAAATTTACAGACATAAAACCAACCATAATATATGAATCTTACTTGGATCTTGATTGAAGCAAAGAGATTCTAATAGTGTTACAAGAATACTGGAGAAATGTGAACCCTGGGTGGATATTTGAAAATAATTATTGCTGACTTTCCTCCTAGAGATGATAATGATATTATGGTTGCATGTGTGCAAAGTTGCTACAGTTGTGTTCTACTCTTATGTTGGACTGAAGCCTGCCAGGCTCCTCTCTCCATGGGATTCTCCAGGCAAGAATACTGGAGTGTGTTGACATTTCGTCCTCCACATATTATGGTTATGCATTTCAAAACGAGTACTATATAGAGGTACCCAGTGAAAAATTGTCAGATGAAGTAATGCACGGTCTAGAATTTGCTTCAAAAGAATCTCCATGGAGTGGGGAATTTGAGTGAAACAGAAGTGTTTACATACCTATTTAAAATTGTTAAAATTGGGTAACGGGTAGAACAGCCTCATTACACAGTTCTCTCCACTTTTCTATTTATATTTGATAATTTCCCTGATAAAATTTTTAAAAATTAAAAAGGAGTGAAAGCTCATGGCTATCAAAAATTCACTTATTCCCTGGTTTTTGTACTTTTATCTGCAGTTCTAAGTTTCTTAAAACTTTCTTAAGTGAGTTTTGCATTTCAAGTGAAGTTCAGTTCAGTTGCTCAGTCGTGTCCGACTCTTTGCGACCCCATGAATCGCAGCATGCCAGGCCTCCCTGTTCATCACCATCTCCCGGAGTTCACTCAGACTCACGTCCATCGAGTCCGTGATGCCATCCAGCCATCTCATCCTCGGTCGTCCCCTTCTCCTCCTGCCCCCAATCCCTCCCAGCATCAGTCTTTTCCAATGAGTCAGGGGAACCATACAAAGGGAGGATTAGAATGGACCTGGGTAGAAACACCAAGTTAGAAAGAGTGAGCAGAGATGAGGAATCCCCGGAAATCTGGTGAAAGTGTTAGTCACTCAATTGTGTTTGACTCTTTATGACCCTATGGATTGTAGCCCAGCAGGATCCTTTGTCCAGGGAATTCTCCAGGCAAGAACTGGAGTGGGTCACCTTCTCCAGGGGATCTTCTGGACCAAGGGATTGAACTGGATCTCCTGCACTGCAAGCAGATTCTTTACTGTCTGAGCCATCAGGCAAGCCCAGGAAATCCAGTAGTCATTTATACAATGATCATTGTATTTGATACAATGATAATTGCATCATTTAATAACTATATCAATATATCATTTGATACCATGATAATTCAGCAGCCTTTACAATGTATGATCAGAGGAAGCCTGGATACAGCTTTGCTTTTAAGGTAGACAAAATCAGGATACAATGGAGAGGCTTATTCATGCACTGAACCAATATTTATNTTCTTCAATCATTTAATAAAGGTAAAAGTCATTCTTAATTCATAGTCATTAAAGAAAAGAAGCAGCTGTATTTGGCCCTTGGGCCACAGCTTGCTAATACCTAAAGGATTTCCCCCTCACTTTAAGGGGAATTTGTCTGATATCAGAAATATTTTTTTCTGTTCCTTCCTTTATTATCAAAAATGTTTTTAATGAATAAAGATGTCTATGATTAATGAACAATGTTCTAGATGGCTTAGACAATGCAATGACAGAAAAAAAGAACAGGGGATACTAATATAATGGAAAAGACAACATTATTATTTGTTGCTTGGAAAACAAATAGTGTATTTATCTTAAAAATCACATTTCCTAGCTTTGACTATTAAAAAGACCTAGAAACTGTGATCAGTGCAGCTGAAATAAGCCTCTGCCTAGATGGTGGCCTCAAACACTGTTTATCACTGAAAAGAATGAAGAATTCTTGGAGAAATCAGATCTGGGCAGGAAATGTATTAGCTACAAGAATGGTAGTCACAAGAGACCACAGGATTTTGGCAAGAGGAGTCAGAAACTAATCTGAAGAAACTGCCACTGGTCAAAGCTGGCATGGTTTGAAGCTTGATAAGGATATTAAAAAGTATTAATCATCACAATAAGGATTAATAATGGGTTTCAATCTGTAAGTCTGAATCAAGAATTTAACCTGCCTCTCTTGTAAAATCTATACCTCAATTAATCAAATAGCTGATGAGTGAAAGTTGGTCCTTTCAGATGTTTTGCAGCTAATAATAAATGAAGATAGAATGATAGAGAATAGAATAGAATGTAACTATTTTACAATCCTAATAAAAGCAAATTGATGAATCAAGACAGTGGTCATCATAATTGATAGAGTCCATAAACATTATGTTCCTCCTGATGGAAGTACATCATCTAAACATTAACTTTAAAACAAAAAACATGAGAAAACCTTTCAGTTCTAGTGACCAATTTCCAGGAAACACAAGGAGAAAAGGAACATGACAACACAGAGAACACAGCAAAATCTAATCTATAGAAAACTGCTCTTTCAAATAAAATAATAAAATTTTCAAAGAAAAGGAAAAAAAGAGAGATGAAAGGGGTAAAAAAAATTTACAGACATAAAACCAACCATAATATATGAATCTTACTTGGATCTTGATTGAAGCAAAGAGATTCTAATAGTGTTACAAGAAAATTGGAGGAATGTGAACCCTGGGTGGATATTTGAAAATAATTATTGCTGACTTTCCTCCTAGAGATGATAATGATATTATGGTTGCGTGTGTGCAAAGTTGCTACAGTTGTGTTCTACTCTTATGTTGGACTGAAGCCTGCCAGGCTCCTCTCTCCATGGGATTCTCCAGGCAAGAATACTGGAGTGTGTTGACATTTCGTCCTCCACATATTATGGCTATGCATTTCAAAAACGAGTACTATATAGAGGTACCCAGTGAAAAATTGTCAGATGAAGTAATGCACGGTCTAGAATTTGCTTCAAAAGAATCTCCATGGAGTGGGGAATTTGAGTGAAACAGAAGTGTTTACATACCTATTTAAAATTGTTAAAATTGGGTAACGGGTAGAACAGCCTCATTACACAGTTCTCTCCACTTTTCTATTTATATTCGATAATTTCCCTGATAAAATTTTTAAAAATTAAAAAGGAGTGAAAGCTCATGGCTATCAAAAATTCACTTATTCCCTGGTTTTTGTACTTTTATCTGCAGTTCTAAGTTTCTTAAAACTTTCTTAAGTGAGTTTTGCATTTCAAGTGAAGTTCAGTTCAGTTGCTCAGTCGTGTCCGACTCTTTGCGACCCCATGAATCGCAGCATGCCAGGCCTCCCTGTTCATCACCATCTCCCGGAGTTCACTCAGACTCACGTCCATCGAGTCCGTGATGCCATCCAGCCATCTCATCCTCGGTCGTCCCCTTCTCCTCCTGCCCCCAATCCCTCCCAGCATCAGTCTTTTCCAATGAGTCAGGGGAACCATACAAAGGGAGGATTAGAATGGACCTGGGTAGAAACACCAAGTTAGAAAGAGTGAGCAGAGATGAGGAATCCCCGGAAATCTGGTGAAAGTGTTAGTCACTCAATTGTGTTTGACTCTTTATGACCCTATGGATTGTAGCCCAGCAGGATCCTTTGTCCAGGGAATTCTCCAGGCAAGAACTGGAGTGGGTCACCTTCTCCAGGGGATCTTCTGGACCAAGGGATTGAACTGGATCTCCTGCACTGCAAGCAGATTCTTTACTGTCTGAGCCATCAGGCAAGCCCAGGAAATCCAGTAGTCATTTATACAATGATCATTGTATTTGATACAATGATAATTGCATCATTTAATAACTATATCAATATATCATTTGATACCATGATAATTCAGCAGCCTTTACAATGTATGATCAGAGGAAGCCTGGATACAGCTTTGCTTTTAAGGTAGACAAAATCAGGATACAATGGAGAGGCTTATTCATGCACTGAACCAATATTTATNAATAAAATGCTTCAGATCATCTTATAAATACTGTTACCTTTAACTGAGCTTCTTGAAATATTCTCCACAATTTCCTTAATACGCTGCTAGAAAATTCTAATGTATGGTTTCATTCAGAGTACATATGCAGCCTCTCTCCCTAATGAAACAGAGCAGCTGTTTTAAGGTTGTTGCCTGTCACCAACTCTTAGAATGTAGCAAGTAAAAAAATCTACAGTTATGATTATATCAAGTAGAAATTGCAGTGGGAATTCAGAAGTCCAATGTGAAATTAAGCCGCGGTGGAAATTGCCTGGATTACTAGAATCTGCATAACTCTTCTTTGTTAAAAATATATATATATTACTTTGGTACTTGAGATAGACACATTACAAGTTGGTCAATATGTTGGCTTTTATCGACTTGATCTCTGAATTCAAAAGATTAATCATAACAACATAAAAAATATGTCCACAAGCCAGTGTAGCTTAGCTGAGAGAAGGGCAGCCAGTTTTCAAGGGAAGATCTCCTTCTTAGAACCTGAGTTCTACTACTATGATAAAATTTGCAAGCTGAGACACAGGAGTTTAATAATCTATGGAAGAAATTCTGTTAACCATCTAGGAAATCTGAGGACCAAATTGCTAGAGAGACTTTGTCAAAATTATACAACAAGCCTTTTACAGAGGCAAGCCTAGTTCAGGATTGTCACTCTTCCATCTCCCTTTGAGAAGGTGACATCATTTTCCATTTTATGAGGCTAACTCTGTGGCCACGACTATCTCTCAACTCTCTGAGGGAACAGATCACCCCTGCATTCCACATACAGCCCAGTGCCTGGTGGAGGGAGCAGCTGAATATATGTTTGTTTATTTAAGTGTCCTTTGGGCATCACTAAAGTAGACAAGATTTTGTGTTTTTTACAAATGGTTGCTAATTATTATTTAATGGGAGTCTCCCTGTTGTTTTTGTTCAGTCTCTAAGTCTTGTCCAACTCTTTGCAACCCCTTAGACTGCTGTGTGCCAGGCTCCCCATCCTTCACTATCTCCCTGGCAGGCCATACAGCTCGTAGTGTCGCAAAGCATCAGACATGACCAAGAGACTCACACTTCACTTTCATAAAGTATCACTACAGATGAGGAAACAAGCACAAGAGGTCAAGTAACCTGCCAGACACCGTACAAGAAGGAAATGGAGGAAGAGGGTTAAACTCCCGCAACCCAGTGATCTGGAACCTGCACTCTCAGCATCCACCCCTTGCCCTTCCCACGTGTGGTCACATCGTTTTTGTTTGAAGAAAGTGCAGGTATATTGATCTAATAGATTTCTTCCTTGGAAGGAAGAAAGAGACTCTATCATGCCCCTGCTTCTGCCCCATCTTTGCTGTCCTCCCCACTCCCCAGGCATGACCCCCTGTGGGGAATTACTACTATCCTATTTTTCATTGGGCTGCAATTCATTCAGCCTCCTGTGTTTGTATCAAAATAATTTCCACCATGGCCTGCCTTCAGATATGGTGAAACCAGCCCCAGAAGCTGAGTGTTTACACATGAGTTTATTTCTTAAATTGAAACCAGGCTTCTGCTTTGCTCCTCTTTTGTACTATAATAGCTAAGAGGGTGTAAAAAGCTCTTTATCAGTTAATACAGTGGCCCTAGGTAGGAAAAAAAAAGCACAACTCAAGTTTTCTGTGGCTTCTGACTCAATTTTAATGGAATGTAAGTGTGATGCCAGAGCCTGGTTAAAAATAGAAGCTCTCTGGTGTCCAAGCTCTTCTACAGACAGTGCATGGGAATCCAGATAGTAACTCATCACTGAGAGGGTCGCTATTAATTAGTAGGAAGATGTCAAGCTTCACACAGGGCAGTAAGTGAAAATGGCTTAGAGTTTATAGAGTAGAGCTGCTGCTATTGCCAGAGAATCAGGGTTACTCCCTAAGTCTCTCTGGGGGCAAGTCTCTGGATTAACTAAGAGCTCAGTTGCTATATACAGCAGCCACACGCCTTGAAGGATGAAACCGGAAGAGCTAGTGTGGTTGGCCCTGTTTAGAAATGGCCTGCAGGACAGTCCTGGAAAAGGAGGAAGAACCTGCCAGGTAGCCACAGAAAGGAAAGTGACATTCTAGACCCAAATTAAGAGAAGTAATGGGAGAACAAGGCCGAGCCCATCACCTCAGGTCCCCAAGAGTGGATGGCGATGGAGCAGACCTTAGTGAGCACTGAGAGAGGATGGATGAGTGGGAGGAGGGCCTCAGGCTCAGGTTTGTGTGGACCATCTGCTTCTTTGAAAGTGTTAGTTGCTCAGTTGTGTCGACTCTTTGCAACCCCATGGACTGTAACCCGACAGGCTCCTCTGTCCATGGGATTTTCCTGGCAAGAATACTGAAATGGGTTGCCATTTCCTACTCCAGGAGATCTTCCTGACCGAGGATCGAACCTGCATCTCCTGCTTTGCAGGAAGATTCTTTACTGAGTCACCATCTGCTTCTTTACTGAGGGCCTTCTGAGCTTGACTTTGGCCTTGTTTGTAATGTAACTTGTAGGGGAAAACGCTAAGAAGAAAATGTGTTCAATGAATGAGTTTTAAATTCCAAAAACTCATGGCTCAACAAGGTCCTGTAACCAAATGCAATCAATATAAAAAGAGAAAGCCTTATAATAATTTTCACAACAATAATAATTTTCTATCCTAAAGATGACAAACTTACCCCCCTCCCATTAAGCATACCTCCTAAGAGGAATTAGTTTCCAGCCTTGAGAGGGCCCCTTACGTCTCCAAGCTTTCTTTCTTTATCTGTACAATAGCTGTATTACTATTGTTGTTTAGTTCCTAAGTCATATCCAGTTCTTTGTGACCCCATGGGCTGCAGCATGCCATGCTTCCCTGTCCTTCACCATCTCCCAGAGTTTGCTCAAACTCCAGTTCATTAAGTCGGTGAAGCCATCCAACCATTTCATCCTCTGTTGCCCCTTTTTCCTGCTGCCCTCAGTCTTTCCCAGCATCAGGGTCTTTTCCAATGAGTCAGCTCTTCATATCAGATGACCAAAGTATTGGAGCTTCAGCTTTAGCATCAGTCCTTCTAATGAATCTTCAGAGTTGATTTCCTTTAGGATCGACTGGTTTGATCTCCTTGCAGTCCAAGGAACTCTCAAGAGTCTTCTCCAGCACCACAGTTCAAAAGCATCGATTCTCTGGTGCTCAGCCTTCTTTATGCTCCAGTTCTCACGTCCGTACATGACTACTAGAAAAACTATAGTAGCTTTGACTATATTTGACTGTATAGCTGTATAATCATAGCTGTTTTCACAAGATTTCTTTTAACAATGAAATAACATGTATGTGCAAGAAATTAGGGAGGGTGATTTAGCACATAGCTTATTAAAATATTAATTTAACTTTTAAAATGTTTTTTATTATAAAACTCATACCAGTTCAGTTCAGTTCAGTCGCTCAGTCGTGTCCTACTCTTTGCGGCCCCATGAATCGCAGCACGCCAGGAGGCCTCCCTGTCTATCACCAACTCCCAGAGTTCACTCAGACTCATATCCATCGAGTCAGTGATGCCATCCAGCCATCTCATCCTCGGT
>SJYW01001294.1:2284480-2299762 GCA_006410735.1 Raphicerus campestris
GAGGCTCTAGCAGAGATCAGAATGAGTATTTCCTGTCTATCTTCCAAGTCTCACATATCCACTCCTGTAGAATCATGCATGGACGACACATCTTTGTTCATTGAATGGCAGGGTTTGCACTTTTTTTGCCCCACCACATGGCTCTTGTAATCTTAGTTCCCCAACCAGGGATCGAACCTGCACCCTTGGCAGTGAAAGTGTGGAGGTCTAATCATTAGATCACCAGGGAATTCCCTGCAATTATTTTTAATTTATATGCTTCTTCTTTGACCAACCCCAAAGAGTCTGAAAGTAAAAACAAACAAAAATATTGCCTAATTTAAGCTATGATTAATCAGTTATTTGAAAAAGTATCTGAAAATTAAAAAAAATCAAGATTCACCCTGCATGGCAGTTTACTCTTTCAGGATATCCTTCAAATGTACTTCTGGGTAAGCTTTTGGAGTTCAATAATATGAATGGAAATGAAACACCTTGAATCCATGCAGGACATTCTATAGCAATCATTGAATCCATTAACAAACAGAAACTCACTCTAGGTGCATTTATTTGTTCATCGTCATTGTGTGTGAGGCCTTTGTGAGAGAAACAGAGATAGAGGTTGGATCTTGCCAGAGAGTCACCATCCAGCTGTCTAAAGACAAATTGGTCTTTACATCAACCTCTCTTCAGTCATTGCCACTAAACTCTAGTTCACTCAGAGCCCACTCACAAAACTTTTCATCAACACATGAGAGTATGGAAGTGGGAATCTACTCTTAATTTCTTGCACTTAAAAAATTTGAGATTTAACTTAAGATTTATAAAGGGTCTAAATCTTTAGTATCTAGCTCAATGGTTTTATATGTATGTACATACACAGGAAACTGCTCCACAGATCCAGATCCAGAACATCTTCAGAACCTCAGAAGATTCCCTTATGCCTGCTCCCAGTCAATACTCCCCTCAAAGTAATGACTATTCCAACCGCTAACTTTATAGCTTAGTTTTACCTGCTTCTGAACTTCATATAAACTGAATCACGCTGTCAGCTCTTTTTTATGTCTTGCTTTGTTCACTCTCGTCTGTGTGATGATTCATCTTGTGATCCCCTGGAAGAGGGCATGGCAATCCACTCCAGTCTTCTTGCCTGGAGAATCCCATGGCCAGAGGAGCCTGGCTGGCTAGTCCATAGAGTCACAAAGAGTCAGACACAACTGAAGCGACTTAGCATGCATGCATGAACGCATTCCATATGAACATAACAATTTAGCTATTTAATAGGTAATGGGCATTTGTGTTGTTTCTTGTTAGGATACTATCAATAAAGCAGCTGCAAACATACTTGTAAATGTATTTTTAAAAAGAATTTAAGCAGTTTCACAAATTCCAGGTGGATCAAGGATCTTGTTTTCCATCCACAAACTATTAATTCAGGCAATAAAATGAATGACTCTCAAATGTACCCTATTAAATGAAAGAAGGCAGACTCAAAAGGCTACATACTATCTCTTTCCTTTAATGTTGACATGACATTCTTGAAGTGGCAAAGCTACAGAGACAGAAAATGGACCAATGATTGCCTGGGGCTGAGGCTGGGGAGAGAGGCTGACTGCAGAGGGGGCATAAAGAAAGTTTTGGGGATGTTCTAACCTTTCAATACCTTAACTATACTGATGGTTACACATCTGTACATGTTTGTAAAAACTCACAGAACTGTGCAGCAAAAAGGAATAAATTATACTGTCTAAATTATGCCTCAATCAAATACAAATAGGGAATTTCCTATTAAAAACATAACAACCATTATTAATCTCTTAGCATGTAAGATTAGTAGAGACAGATTCATTCACTGTTCCGTTCATTCTATAAAGATGCCTAAATTCTTTTCAAAAAATTCTTTAAATCTCCTCTTGAGGAACAGTTTTGGGCTTCCCAGGTAGCATAAGTGGTAAAAAAAAACCCCAAAACAAAAAACCCTGCCTAACAATGCAGGAGATATAAAGAGACCTGGGTTCGGTCCCTGGATTGGGAAGATCTCCTGGAGGAGAGTATGACAACCCATTCCAGTATTCTAGCCTGGGAAATCCCATGGACAGAGGAGCCTGGTGGGCTATGGTCCACAGGGTCACAAAGAGTTTGAAAGAACTGAATTGACTTAGCACACAAGCATCTACCTAAAACTTCATATCTGTTCAGCTGGAGAGTATAAGCATTCCTTTCTGTGTGAGACATTTCACCACCTTCCCAAAGGCATGAACCACCTTCTCTGCTTCTCTGCTACTGCCTACCACCCAACCAAGCCACACATTTGCAGACACGAGTGCACACATATGCTCACATGCACACATATGCTCACATGCACACACCAGTATACAAACACTGCTATAAACAGAATTGGCTTGATTACACTGAGATTCTGGAATGATGAAACTTCTATAAGGAATAGGTGTATAGAAATAGACACATTTTTTTAAAAATTAAAATTTCTTTTGTGGTAACTGTAGATTCATATACTGCTATAAGAAAAACACAGAGAGATCTCTTATTGTCAGGTTACCTCCAGTGGTTGTTGCTGTTTAGTCACTTAAGTCATGTCCAACTCTTTGTGATTCCATGGACTGTAGCCCACCAGGCTCCTTTGTCCCTGGGATTCTCCAGGCAAGAATACTGGAGCGGGTTGCCACTTCCATCTCCAGAGGATCTTCCCAAGGCAGGGATTGAACCTGGGTTTCCTGCATTGGGAGGCTTTTTTTTTTTAACCACTGAGACACTTGGGAAACTCGTCAATGGTTAACATCTTGCAAAACTATAGGACCATATCACAACCAGGATATTGACACTGATATAGCCAAGATTCAGAACATTTTCATCACTACTAGCATAACACACCTACTTAGTTTCCAACTCCACTTTCTCCTTTACCTCTGGCTACCATTAATCTGCTCTCTGTTTCTATAATTTTTCAATTAAAAGTGTTATATAAATGGAGTCATACATTATGTAATCATTTGAGGGTGTTTTTTTCATTTAGCATAATTCTCTGGAAATTGATTCAAAGAATGTTGCATTTACTAATAGTTCTTTCCTTTTATATTGTTGAGTAGAAATGGATCGTGGTTTGTTTAACCATTCACTCACTAAAGAACATCTGCATTGTGTCTGGCTTGGGACTACTACAAATAAAGCTGCTATAAATATTTCTGTACAGGTTTTTGTGTGAGCACAAATTTTCACTTCTCTGGGACAAATGCCCAGGAATGCAATTACTGGGCTGTGTGATAGTTTTGTGTTTAGATTTTTTTTTTTAAATGTCAAACTTTTCCTGAGTCTGATTCATTTTACATTGCCACCAGCAATTTATGAGTTATCCAGTTTATCTGATATTTCCATTATTTTTAAATTTTAGCCACCCTTATAGTTGTGTAATAATATCTAACAATGGTTTTCATTTGCATTTCCTTAATAGGTAATGATGTTTTTCATTATCATTCAAAATTACATCTTTTTATATACTTATTGAGATATCTGTTCCTGTCTTCTGCTCATTTCTACTTGGATTGTTTTTTTTACTGTTGAGTTTTGAGAGTTCCTCAAATATTTTTATTTTTTAAAAAATTTTAATTAAATTAATTTTTGGTTGCTCTAGGTCTTCACTGATGTCCGTGGGCTTTTCCTAGTTGTGGTGAGGGCAGCTAGTCTTTCTTGCAGTGCACAGACTTCTCATTGAGGTGGATTCTCTAGTTGCAGAGCACAGGCTTTTAGTGCATGGGCTTCAGCAGTTATAGCACACGGGCTTAGCTGCTCTCTGGCATGTGGAATCTTCCTGGACCAGGGATCAAACCTGTGTCCCCTGCATTGGCAGGTGAACTCTTATCCCCTAAATCACCAGGGAAGACCCTCAAATAGTTTAGACAACAGTCTTTTACTGAATATGGAATTTGAATACATTTTCTCCCACTATGTAATGTCCTTTCATCTTCTTAACAAGGTCTTTCGTGGAGCAAAAAAATTAAATTTTTATCAAGCCCAGTGTAACAAATTTTCATTTTCACTTCTGGTGTGAAGTCATGTATAAACCTTCAGTTCAGCTCATTTCAGTGGCTCAGTCGTGTCTGACTCTGCAACCCCATGGACTGCAGCATGCCAGGGTACCCTTCTATCACCAACTTCCAGACCTTGATCAAACTCATGTCCATAGAGTTGGTGATGCTATCCAATCACCTCATCCTCTGTTGTCCCCTTCTCCTTCTGTCTTCAATCTTTCCCAGCATCCAGGTCTTTTCCATTGAATCAGCTGTTCACATCAGGTGGCCAAAGTATTGGCTTTGGCCAAAGTATCAGCTTCAACATCAGTCCTTCCAATGAATATTCAGGACTGGTTTCCTTTAGGATTGACTGGTTGGATCTCCTTGCAGTCCAAGGGACTCTCAAGAGTCTTCTCCAATACCACAGTTCAAAAGCATCAATTCTTTGGCACTCAGCTTTCTTTATAATCCAACTCTCACATTCACACGTGACTATTAGAAAAACCGTAGCTTTGACTAGATGGACATTTGTTGGCAAAGTAATGTCTCTGCTTTTGAATATGCTGTCTAGTTTGGTCATAGTTTTTCTTCCAAGGAGCAAGTGTCTTTTAATTTCTGCATTCACTGCCTGCAGTAATTTTGGAGCCAAAGAAAATAAAGTCTCTCACTATTTCCATTGTTTCCCCATCTATATGCCATGAAGTGATGGAACCGGATGCCATGATGTTAGTTTTCTGAATGTTGAGTTTTAAACCAACTTTTTCACTCTTCTCTTTCACTTTCACCAAGAGGCTCTTTAGTTTTTCTTTGCTTTCTGCCATAAGGGTGGCATCATCTGAGTATCTGAGGTTATTGATGTTTCTCCTGGCAATCTTGATTCCAGCTTGTGCTTCATCCAGCCCAGCATTTTGTATGATGTACTCTGCATATAAGTTAAATAAATAGTCTTGACGTACTACTTTCCCAATTTGGAACCAGTCCCTTGTTCCATGTGTGGTTCTAACTGTTGTTTCTTGACTTGCATACAGATTTCTCAGGAGGCAGGTAAGATGGTCTGGTATTCCCATCTCTTTAAGAATTTTCCAGTTTGTTGTGATCCACATAATCAAAGACTTTGGCATAGTCAGTGGAGCAGAATCAGATGTTTCTCTGGAACTTTCTTGGTTTTTTGGTGAGCCAGCAGATGTTGGCAATTTGATCTCTGGTTCCTCTGCCTTTTCTAATTCCAGCTTGAACGTCTGAAAATTCATGATTCATGTAGTGCTGAAGCCTGGCTTGGAGAATTTTGAGCATTACTTTGCTAGCATGTGAGATGAGTGCAACTGTGCAGTAGTTTAAACATTCTTTGGCATTGCCTTTCTTTAGGATTGGAATGAAAATTAACCTTTTCTAATCCTTTGGCCACTGCTGAGTTTTCCAGATTTGCTGGCATATTGAGTGCAGCACTTTCACAGCATCATCTCTTAGGATTTGAAATAGCTCAGCTGGAAT
This sequence comes from Raphicerus campestris, assembly GCA_006410735.1. NCBI lineage: Eukaryota > Metazoa > Chordata > Mammalia > Artiodactyla > Bovidae > Raphicerus > Raphicerus campestris. The sequence continues at coordinate 2,289,979 of SJYW01001294.1, forward strand.
TACATCACCTCCATTAGTTTTGTTCATAATGATACTTCCTAAGGCCCACTTGCCTTTGCATTCTGGGATATCTGGCTTTAGGTGAGTGATCACACCATCATGGTTATCTGGATCATGAAGATCTTTTTTGTATAGTTCTTCTGCATATTTTTGCCACCTCTTCTTAATATCTTCTGCTTCTACTAGGTCCATACTACTTCTACCCTTTATTGTGCTCATCTTTACATGAAATGTTCCCTTGGTATCTCTAATTTTCTTGAAGAGATCTCTAGTCTTTCCCATTCTGTTGTTTTCCTCTATTTTTTTGCTTTGATCACAGGAATGCTTTCTTATCTCTCCTTGTGATTCTTTGGAACTCTGCATTCAAATGGGTATATCTTTCCTCTTCTCTTTTGCCATTCACTTCTCTTCTTTTCTCAGCTATTTGTAAGGCCTCATCAGAAAACCCTTTTGCCTTTCTTTTTCTTGGGGATGATCTTGATCATTGCCTCCTGTACAATGTCACAAAGCCCTGTCCATAGTTCTTCAGGCACTCCATCTATCAGATCTAATTCGTGGAATCTATTTGTCACTTCCACTGTATAATCGTAAGGGATTTGATTTAGATCATACCTGAATGGTCACCCTGCTTATTTAACTTATATGCAGAGTACATCATGAGAAACACTGGACTGGAAGAAACACAAGCTGGAATCAAGATTGCCGGGAGAAATATCAATAACCTCAGATATGCAGATGACAGAAAGTGAAGAGGAACTAAAAAGCCTCTTGATGAAAGTGAAAGAGGAAAGCAAAAAAGTTGGCTTAAAGCTCAACATTCAGAAAACAAAGATCATGGCATCCGGTCCCATCACTTCATGGGAACTAGATGGGGAAACAGTGGAAACAGTGTCAGACTTTATTTTGGGGGGCTCCAAAATTACTGCAGATGGTGACTAGAGCCATATTCAAAAGCAGAGACATCACTTTGCCGACTAAGGCCCATCTAGTCAAGGTTCGATCCCTCGTCAGGGAACTAGATCCCACATGCCTCGGTTAAGAGTTCCCGTGCCACAACTGAAACAGCCCACATGCCGCAACTAAGACCTGGCACAAACAAATAAATAAGTACATTTTCTTAAAAAAAAAAAAAACGAAAAAAAAAAACACCTGGTCCCTGATGAACTTTATCTCTGCTTTCACCTCTCAAAAAATTGTACAGAATTTGATATTGAAACTCCAACTAAAAATCTTAATTTATCTATTTAAAAAATTGGAGTATATAGTGGAACAATATGTAACCTTGCTCTGTATTTTCCAAGTCTCCTATAAATGTGTTAGCATACATTCACAATTCAAAAAAAAAGTTGTACAATGAACACAGATGATATTCATTGACAGATAGTTCATTATTCCCTCATGATCGGTATAAATCTTTCTTCCACTTTGGAAATGAGGACAAGTGGCCTGGCTCCAGAAGCACTGGGAATGCTAAGAGGTTGCCTGAATACTCGACATATTTGTGCCACCAACTATGTATGTGCCACCAGGAAATTCCGAGGGAGGATCAGAACTCTATGGCTTAAGACCCCTACAAAGACTGTAACTCCATTATTTCCACCTGATGTGTACATTTTTGTGATGCTAAGGAAACGCCACTCCCTCATGTATATTACAATTACAGCTGCAAAGAGAAAAAACCAGTGTTATGATGAGACAGTGATTTGATCAAAGCCTCACAATAAGATGGGGCTTCCCTGGTGGCTCAGACGGTAAAGAATCTGCCTGCAATGCATGAGACCTAGGTTCAATCCCTAGGTTGGGAAGATCCCCCAGAGAAGGGCATAGCAACCCACTCCAGTATTCTTGCCTGGAGAATTCCATGGACAGAGGAGCCTATCAGACTACAGCCCATAGGGTCACAAAGAGTCAGATGTAACTTAGTGACTAACACTTTCACTTTTCACAATAAGGTGGTGGCGAAACTGAAAACAAAATCTTCAAACTCTAAGCCCTTGGGTCTTTTCCGTATATCATGGTGTTCTGAGCTCAGTTAGAAGAAAGTATTGTTTAGGCCTGGAAAACAGAACGCCTAGTGACTATACCTGCTTCTCTCTCCATTCCCTTGCTCACCTCCACATCTGTTAACACCAGCCCTGGTTCAGGTATGTAGAAAACAGGATAAAAACAGAACCAAAGAAAGAAGTAGGGAACCAGAAACTGAAAGGAAGCCCCATAGTTTACATCAGTTCAGAAACAAAGGCACTCCAGAGTTTCCATGAGAGCCAGCATCCTCATAGAATCATAAACAGAGAAAGTGAAGCAGGAGGGTAAAGTGACTTGTTCCAGGTAACAGAGGCTCATTTAGTAAGCAGACACTAATAATGGACTGCAGAGCCCGGAAACTAAGGTCAGCTAGAGTTCCAGTCTCAGCTCAGCCACACTCCAGCTGGGAAGCCTCAGTTAGGGCAGCTTCTCTGAACTTTATTTTTCTCATCTTTTTAAGGGGGGGTCGTGATACCAGCTTTACAGGTTACTGTGAGTATTAAACAAGATAATATATGCAACACAGCTGTCCTAGATAAGAAGGTAATAGGAGAGAATATTTATTAGTTTGGACTAGAACCCAGATACTGTTTCAATCAAGTGATCTTCCTGTTAGAATATGCTACCCCTCCCCTTCCGTCTCTCCTACCCCAATGCCAGCTCATTCCCTCAAGCTCTCTAATTAGCTAAATAAAGAGTGCAGACAGGGTCTATGTATAAGTGCTATCCGAGCCAAGTGAAATCTCCAGGGATGTGAACAAACCCACATGGCCAATTACCATAGCATCATTTCATTTCCTGGGAGTGACTAATACCCAGAGACGGTCACTTAAACACTAATTGCAAGAGAACAGGTAGAAATCATGTTAAATGAGCCCAACTTTATTTCTGGGGAAAAGGATGGAAAGCCTCTCAGATCCATGAGTATGCCTGCTTCCTACTCTACAGGAAGAGGGAGGCTTCCATTTCCAACTGGACATAAGATTTTGATTGCAATGGTAATTGTTCTTAAGGAAGTGGACAGATTTACAGCGCGGAACTAAATTACCATCCTAATAATGTGCCAGCTTCATTCTGTGAGCGTTCGATTTTTCTGAATTCAAGCAGTGCATGGAACAACGATGCCTGCATGCTGCTGAGAAGACAGCCACACACCCACATGTCTCACCTTGAGTTTGCTCAACCTTCCAGGGCTTGGTGCCCACTGGTGTGCTGAGACAGAGAAAGGAGACAGCCCCCTTTTTAGGAGGGTTTAATGAGCTCTCATCACTGAGGGCTACTGTGAATCATCACTCCCTAGCCCCTAGCTGGTTTTCCACCTTCCAACTGTGCCTTCACTTCCTCTCTTCTCCTTGCTTTTAAGCATACATCCATCCAACATCAAGGTGAGAGAGTTGGGTTTCATTACAAAAGGTATAAGGCAAGCAGGGAGGAGGACACATTTCCTTCATTTCCTCAGTCTGCACCACTTCCTCACCTGCAAGGAGATTGTGAGCACTTCCCACTGGTCAGCCTTGGTCTCTCATGCCCCAGAAGCTGTGTTTATCCCACCTGCAAACCATCAGCCATTTTTGTCAAAATGTCCTCATCCCTGCTACATAAGTCTTCCTTATTCCCTAAATCCAGGTCACGTTCCACCTCCTCAAAAATTCTTCCTTAACTACTTCAGACTTTATACAATTCCCCTTGCTTCTTTAGAAAAACACAAGGTGTTCTTCATAATTATGTCCAGATTTGATTGTCATATGATGTGGACTCCATGACTTGATTTAATGGTCCTGAAGGAGGGAGACCAAATCTCCCATCACTCTTGTATCCACCATGGGTGTCCTGGTTCAATGCCAGGCACAGACCTGGTTGCCTATTTGACTCCTGCTTAAAAGAGGGAATCTACTTCCAACTTCCACATGCTGGTGTTTACATGAGGGCACAAACTCAGTAAGCCACAGAAATAGATTTCCGTGGTGCTAGGGTTCAGTTCAACACAGAACTTTTTCTTTTTTTTACATTCCTCCAGTGTTCCAGGCACTGAGCTGGCAACTGGCTGTATCAGAAATACACTCTGTCCGGTGCTGTCTTCACCCCTTCTTTCTCAGGAGATGGCCAGCCCTCCTGCAAGCTGACCTTATTCTCATAACANATATTGAAACTCCAACTAAAAATCTTAATTTATCTATTTAAAAAATTGGAGTATATAGTGGAACAATATGTAACCTTGCTCTGTATTTTCCAAGTCTCCTATAAATGTGTTAGCATACATTCACAATTCAAAAAAAAAGTTGTACAATGAACACAGATGATATTCATTGACAGATAGTTCATTATTCCCTCATGATCGGTATAAATCTTTCTTCCACTTTGGAAATGAGGACAAGTGGCCTGGCTCCAGAAGCACTGGGAATGCTAAGAGGTTGCCTGAATACTCGACATATTTGTGCCACCAACTATGTATGTGCCACCAGGAAATTCCGAGGGAGGATCAGAACTCTATGGCTTAAGACCCCTACAAAGACTGTAACTCCATTATTTCCACCTGACGTGTACATTTTTGTGATGCTAAGGAAACGCCACTCCCTCATGTATATTACAATTACAGCTGCAATGAGAAAAAACCAGTGTTATGATGAGACAGTGATTTGATCAAAGCCTCACAATAAGATGGGGCTTCCCTGGTGGCTCAGACGGTAAAGAATCTGCCTGCAATGCATGAGACCTAGGTTCAATTCCTAGGTTTGGAAGATCCCCCAGAGAAGGGCATAGCAACCCACTCCAGTATTCTTGCCTGGAGAATTCCATGGACAGAGGAGCCTATCAGACTACAGCCCATAGGGTCACAAAGAGTCAGATGTAACTTAGTGACTAACACTTTCACTTTTCACAATAAGGTGGTGGCAAAACTGAAAACAAAATCTTCAAACTCTAAGCCCTTGGGTCTTTTCCGTATATCATGGTGTTCTGAGCTCAGTTAGAAGAAAGTATTGTTTAGGCCTGGAAAACAGAACGCCTAGTGACTATACCTGCTTCTCTCTCCATTCCCTTGCTCACCTCCACATCTGTTAACACCAGCCCTGGTTCAGGTATGTAGAAAACAGGATAAAAACAGAACCAAAGAAAGAAGTAGGGAACCAGAAACTGAAAGGAAGCCCCATAGTTTACATCAGTTCAGAAACAAAGGCACTCCAGAGTTTCCATGAGAGCCAGCATCCTCATAGAATCATAAACAGAGAAAGTGAAGCAGGAGGGTAAAGTGACTTGTTCCAGGTAACAGAGGCTCATTTAGTAAGCAGATACTAATAATGGACTGCAGAGCCCGGGAACTAAGGTCAGCTAGAGTTCCAGTCTCAGCTCAGCCACACTCCAGCTGGGAAGCCTCAGTTAGGGCAGCTTCTCTGAACTTTATTTTTCTCATCTTTTTAAGGGGGGGTCGTGATACCAGCTTTACAGGTTACTGTGAGTATTAAACAAGATAATATATGCAACACAGCTGTCCTAGATAAGAAGGTAATAGGAGAGAATATTTATTAGTTTGGACTAGAACCCAGATACTGTTTCAATCAAGTGATCTTCCTGTTAGAATATGCTACCCCTCCCCTTCCGTCTCTCCTACCCCAATGCCAGCTCATTCCCTCAAGCTCTCTAATTAGCTAAATAAAGAGTGCAGACAGGGTCTATGTATAAGTGCTATCCGAGCCAAGTGAAATCTCCAGGGATGTGAACAAACCCACATGGCCAATTACCATAGCATCATTTCATTTCCTGGGAGTGACTAATACCCAGAGACGGTCACTTAAACACTAATTGCAAGAGAACAGGTAGAAATCATGTTAAATGAGCCCAACTTTATTTCTGGGGAAAAGGATGGAAAGCCTCTCAGATCCATGAGTATGCCTGCTTCCTACTCTACAGGAAGAGGGAGGCTTCCATTTCCAACTGGACATAAGATTTTGATTGCAATGGTAATTGTTCTTAAGGAAGTGGACAGATTTACAGCGCGGAACTAAATTACCATCCTAATAATGTGCCAGCTTCATTCTGTGAGCGTTCGATTTTTCTGAATTCAAGCAGTGCATGGAACAACGATGCCTGCATGCTGCTGAGAAGACAGCCACACATCCACATGTCTCACCTTGAGTTTGCTCAACCTTCCAGGGCTTGGTGCCCACTGGTGTGCTGAGACAGAGAAAGGAGACAGCCCCCTTTTTAGGAGGGTTTAATGAGCTCTCATCACTGAGGGCTACTGTGAATCATCCATCACTCCCTAGCCCCTAGCTGGTTTTCCACCTTCCAACTGTGCCTTCACTTCCTCTCTTCTCCTTGCTTTTAAGCATACATCCATCCAACATCAAGGTGAGAGAGTTGGGTTTCATTACAAGAGGTATAAGGCAAGCAGGGAGGAGGACACATTTCCTTCATTTCCTCAGTCTGCCCCACTTCCTCACCTGCAAGGAGATTGTGAGCACTTCCCACTGGTCAGCCTTGGTCTCTCATGCCCCAGAAGCTGTGTTTATCCCACCTGCAAACCATCAGCCATTTTTGTCAAAATGTCCTCATCCCTGCTACATAAGTCTTCCTTATTCCCTAAATCCAGGTCACGTTCCACCTCCTCAAAAATTCTTCCTTAACTACTTCAGACTTTATACAATTCCCCTTGCTTCTTTAGAAAAACACAAGGTGTTCTTCATAATTATGTCCAGATTTGATTGTCATATGATGTGGACTCCATGACTTGATTTAATGGTCCTGAAGGAGGGAGACCAAATCTCCCATCACTCTTGTATCCACCATGGGTGTCCTGGTTCAATGCCAGGCACAGACCTGGTTGCCTATTTGACTCCTGCTTAAAAGAGGGAATCTACTTCCAACTTCCACATGCTGGTGTTTACATGAGGGCACAAACTCAGTAAGCCACAGAAATAGATTTCCGTGGTGCTAGGGTTCAGTTCAACACAGAACTTTTTCTTTTTTTTACATTCCTCCAGTGTTCCAGGCACTGAGCTGGCAACTGGCTGTATCAGAAATACACTCTGTCCAGTGCTGTCTTCACCCCTTCTTTCTCAGGAGATGGCCAGCCCTCCTGCAAGCTGACCTTATTCTCATAACAGAGATGATGAAGAGAGGGGGCCTGACAGTCGAGCCAATACTTCATGCCTTTCAAGACTCAGCTCAAGTTGGATTTCCTTCTGTGACCTTCCTCAGACTGTGTAACCTTAACTCCTTTCAGGTTTCCCAGGGAAATGAAATGAGGAATGCTAAAGTCATTGACTGGGGCTTCCCCGGTGGCTCAGGAGTAAAGAATTCGCCTGCCAATGCAGGAGATGCAAGTTCAATCCCTGGACTGGGAAGATACCCTGGAGAAGGAAATGGCAACCCACTTCAGTATTCTTGCCTGAGAAATGCCATGGACATAGGAGCTTGGCAGGGTACAGTCCATGGGGTCGCAAAGAGATGGACCCAACATCGACTAAACAACAACAACAGAATCATGGACCAAGATGATCGCTCCATGAACCTGTTCCATTGGCAGTTGGGTGCTTTGACTGACAGGTAGCTCCTCAGTAGGCTCCTTCTACCTGTGCTCTGCCACTTCTGATGACCTTGGGGTCACCTGCATTCTGCTCATAATAATAAAGGGCCACATTACGATTTTCAAGTTCTAGTTTTGCTTGCCTTCATGGGTTTCTTTTTCATTACAAAATATTAAAAATTATATTTTATGACTGTGTTGGTATAAAGATAAATATATTTTGTAAGATTACATTTTCATTGACATAAAAGTTTAGTTTTTGATGCTGATTTTAAAGAAATGAAAACTTTCCATGAGCCCTTAAAATCACCATGGTTCCTAGGTACTGTTCTTATCCAGTCTGTGATCATCTCTCCCTGGTCTCAACCTCCATCATGCTGGCCCACCTGTTTCCTTGGCAACCAGTGCATTGGCTTGGCTTTGCCCATATGATGTGTACACATCAGACAGACAGCAGGGTCTTGGGCCTCTTGTTAGCTCCCTAGCACATGGGTCAGTGCTCTGCCCAGAACTAGAGCTCTGTGGGTATCAATGACATAGTTGTGCACAAGTGGACAATTTCTTAGACTCAGTAAATCTCAGTTTCCTCATCTGTAAAATGGAGCACAAGATTTGAATCTTTCTCATGGTATTGCTGAGGGGACAAAGTGAGGTGATTCATGCTTAATACAGAATCTGGCATGTGGTAAGCACTGCATAAATGTTAATTTTTCATTCTTATGATTTAATATTATAATATCTCACAATACAGAATGCTAGAGTTTTCAAAGAACTGCCAAAGGATGATACCATGGCTATAGTTTTCACATCTAACTGCAGCCAAAGTTGGTTTATGGAAAATGTTGAGATATAATGGAAAGAGAATAGGACTGGTGTGGATTTGAATTCCATTCTGCCACTCATCAGCAGGATGACATGTGATACATATTTACATGTGAGACTTTGTTTTCTCATCTGTAAAATCAAATCATAATAGCAGTTGCTTCACAAGAAGCTAAGTTATCTGCTTCAAAACAGATAACCAACAAAGGCCTACTATACAAGGAACTCTGCTCAATGTTCTATGATAACCTAAATGGGAAAAGAATTTGAAAAAGAATAGATACATGTAAATGTATAACTGAATCCCTTTGCTGTATACCTGAAACTAACACAACATTGTTAATTAACAATACTCCAATATGNTGATAACCTAAATGGGAAAAGAATTTGAAAAAGAATAGATACATGTAAATGTATAACTGAATCCCTTTGCTGTATACCTGAAACTAACACAACATTGTTAATTAACAATACTCCAATATGAAATGAAAAGTTAAAAAAATAAACCCACTTAGTTCATCAGTTTAGTTCAGTCTCTCAGCTGTGTTTGACTCTTTGCAACCCCATGGACTGCAGCATGTCTGTTCATCACCAACTCCCAGACTTTGCTCAAACTTATGTCCATCGAGTTGGTGATGCTATCCAACCATCTCATCCTCTGTTGTCCCCTTCTCATCTTGTCTTCAATCTTTCCCAGCATCAGGGTCTTTTCCAATGAGTAAATTCTTCACATCAGGTGGCCAAAGTATTGGAGTTTCAGCTTCAGCATCAGTCCTTCCCATAAATATTCAGGACTGATTTCATTTAGGATTGACTGCTTTGAGCTCCTTGCAGTCCAAGGAACTCTCAAGAGTCTTATCCAACACCACAGTTCAAAAGCATCAATTCTTTGGTGATCAGATTTCTTTATAGTCCAACTCTCATATCCATTCATGACTATTGGAAAAACCATAGTTTTGCCTAGACAGAACTTTGTCAGCAAAGTAATGTCTCTGCTTTTAAATATGCTGTCTAGGTTGGTCATAGCTTTTCTTCCAAGGAACAAGTGTCTTTTATTTATTTTTTTAAATTTATTTATTTTAATTGGAGGTTAATTACTTTACAATATTTTAGTGGTTTTTGCCATACATTGACGTGAATCAGCCATGGGTTTACATGTGTTCCTTTTGCTGAACCCCCCTCTCACCTCACTCCCCATCCTATCCCTCTGCGTCATCCCAGTGCACCAGCCCTGAGCACCCTGTCTCATGCATTGAACCTGGACTGGCAATTTGTCTTACATATAATATCATACATGTTTCAGTGCCATTCTCCCAAATCATCCCACCCTCACCCTCTCCCACAGAGTCCAAAAGACTGTTCTATACATCTGTGTCTCTTTTGCTGTCTCATATACAGGGTCATCATTACTAT
>SJYW01001294.1:2302132-2352444 GCA_006410735.1 Raphicerus campestris
AAAATCTTTTGTTTAATTAGTTCCCATTTGTTTATTTTTGCTTTTATTTCCATTACTCTGGGAGGTGGGTCATAGAGGATCCTGCTATGACTTATGTCAGAGAGTGTTTTGCCTATGTTTTCTTCTAGGAGTTTTATAGTTTCTGGTTTTACATTTAGATCTTTAATCCATTTTGAGTTTATTTTTGTGTATGGTGTTAGAAAGTGTTCTAGTTTCATTCTTTTATAAGTGGTTGACCAGTTTTCCCAGCAGCACTTGTTAAAGAGATTGTCTTTTCTCCATTGTATATTTCTTGTCTCCTTTGTCAAAGATAAGGTGTCCATAGGTGTATGGATTTATCTCTGGGCTTTCTATTTGGAACAAGTATCTTTTAATTTCATGGTTGCACTCTCCACCTGCAGTGATTTTGGAGCCTAAGAAAATAAAGTCTGTCACTGTTTCCATTGTTTCCCCACCTATTTGCCATGAAGTGATGGGACCGGATGCCATGATCTTAGTTTCCTGAATGTTGAGTTTTAAGCCAACTTTTTCACTCTCCTCTTTCACTTTCAACAAGAGGCTCTTTAGTTCTTCTTCACTTTCTGCCATAAGGGTGGTATCATCTGTATATCTGAGGTTACTGATGTTTCTCCTGGCAATCTTGATTCCAGCTTGTGCTTCAACCAGCCCGGCATTTTGCATGATGTACTCTGCATATAATTTAAATAATATACAGCCTTGACATACTCCTTTCCCAATTTGGAATCAGTCTCTTGTTCCATGTCTGGTTCTAACTGCTGCTGTTTGATCTGTATACAGATTTCTCAGGAGGCAGGTCAAGTGGTCTGGTATTCCCATCTCTTTGTGAATTTTCCACATTTTGTTGTGATCCACACAGTCAAAGTCTTTGGCATAGTCAATAAAGCAGAAGTAGATGTTTTTCTACTTTCAAGTTAGTTCATGCTGCTGTTCAATTAGAAAACAACCACACTGGTCACATACACACTGCTATATTTAAAACAGATAATCAACAAAGACCTACTGTACAGCACAGGGAACTCTGTTCAACATTTTGTGGCAGCCTGGGTGGGAGGGGGGTTTGGGAGAGAATGGAAACATATACGTATGGCTGAGTCCTTTTGTTGTTCACTGGAAGCTATCATGACACTGTTAATCAGCTATACCCAATACAAAATGGAAAGTTAAAAGAGGAAAAAAAAAAAAATCCCCGGTCTTCTTGTCACAGGTTGCCTTTCCTTTTTGTTGAGGAAGAGGATCACTGTACACAAATCCCTCTCACTTGCCTATGGTTATGAAAGCCTCCAAGTCCTTATGGGAGACCAGGAGATTTGGTACTAAGCTTAATAATGCTAGATTCTTTCCCCCATTCCATCCATGTTTAAATAAAAAACACCATATGCCTGGAAGGGGTGATGCCCAAGTCCTTCATTAGTCATCAACACCTTGACATAAAGGTGCTTCTTATCGCCAGAGAGCAACTCCAGCAGCTGCTGAAAGGAGGGACGATTTCAGAACACAGGGCTGGGGGCAAAGGCCTGGGCTACTGAGAACTCACAGTGTTTCTTTCTTTATATATCTGTTGTTTCTGTGATACTGGCATGACCACAATACAATGAAACTCTCTTGGTTTTAGGGTGACTATGCTCTCTGTATGCTCCCAGATGGTGACTGCAGCCGTGAAATTAAAAGACCCTTGCTCCTTAGAAGAAATGCTATGACAAACCTAGACAGCATATTAAAAAGCAGAGACATTACTTTGTTGGTAAAGGTCCATCTAGTCAAAACTATGGTTTTTCCAGTAGTCATGTATAGATGTGATAGTTGGACCATAAAGATGAGTGTGGAAGAATTGATGCTTTTGAACTGTGGTGCTGGAGAAGACTCTTGAGAGTTCCTTGGACTGCAAGGAGATCCAACCAGTCAATCCTAAAGGAAATTAGTTCTGAAAATTCGTTGGAAAGACTGATGCTGAGGCTTAAGCTCTATACTTTGGCCATCTGATGAAAAGAACTGACTTACTGGAAAAGACCCTGATGCTGGGAAAAGACCCTCTTGACCCTGAAGGCAGGAGGAGAAGGGGATGACAGAAGATGAGATGGTTGGATGGCATCACTGAATCAATGCACATGAGTGTGAACAAACTCTGGGAGTTGGTGATAGACAGGGAAGCCTGGCATGCTGTAGTCCATAGGGTCACAAAGAGTTGGACANCATTGTATATTTCTTGCCTCCTTTGTCAAAGATAAGGTGTCCATAGGTGCATGGATTTATCTCTGGGCTTTCTATTTGGAACAAGTATCTTTTAATTTCATGGTTGCACTCTCCACCTGCAGTGATTTTGGAGCCCAAGAAAATAAAGTCTGTCACTGTTTCCATTTTTTCCCCACCTATTTGCCATGAAGTGATGGGACCGGATGCCATGATCTTAGTTTCCTGAATGTTGAGTTTTAAGCCAACTTTTTCACTCTCCTCTTTCACTTTCAACAAGAGGCTCTTTAGTTCTTCTTCACTTTCTGCCATAAGGGTGGTATCATCTGTATATCTGAGGTTACTGATGTTTCTCCTGGCAATCTTGATTCCAGCTTGTGCTTCAACCAGCCCGGCATTTTGCATGATGTATTCTGCATATAATTTAAATAATATACAGCCTTGACATACTCCTTTCCCAATTTGGAATCTGTCTCTTGTTCCATGTCTGGTTCTAACTGCTGCTGTTTGATCTGTATACAGATTTCTCAGGAGGCAGGTCAAGTGGTCTGGTATTCCCATCTCTTTGTGAATTTTCCACATTTTGTTGTGATCCACACAGTCAAAGTCTTTGGCATAGTCAATAAAGCAGAAGTAGATGTTTTTCTACTTTCAAGTTAGTTCATGCTGCTGTTCAATTAGAAAACAACCACACCGGTCACATACACACTGCTATATTTAAAACAGATAATCAACAAAGACCTACTGTACAGCACAGGGAACTCTGTTCAACATTTTGTGGCAGCCTGGGTGGGAGGGGGGTTTGGGAGAGAATGGAAACATATACGTATGGCTGAGTCCTTTTGTTGTTCACTGGAAGCTATCATGACACTGTTAATCAGCTATACCCAATACAAAATGAAAAGTTAAAAGAGGAAAAAAAAAAATCCCCGGTCTTCTTGTCACAGGTTGCCTTTCCTTTTTGTTGAGGAAGAGGATCACTGTACACAAATCCCTCTCACTTGCCTATGGTTATGAAAGCCTCCAAGTCCTTATGGGAGACCAGGAGATTTGGTACTAAGCTTAATAATGCTAGATTCTTTCCCCCATTCCATCCATGTTTAAATAAAAAACACCATATGCCTGGAAGGGGTGATGCCCAAGTCCTTCATTAGTCATCAACACCTTGACATAAAGGTGCTTCTTATCGCCAGAGAGCAACTCCAGCAGCTGCTGAAAGGAGGGACGATTTCAGAACACAGGGCTGGGGGCAAAGGCCTGGGATACTGAGAACTCACAGTGTTTGTTTCTTTATATATCTGTTGTTTCTGTGATACTGGCATGACCACAATACAATGAAACTCTCTTGGTTTTAGGGTGACTATGCTCTCTGTATGCTCCCAGATGGTGACTGCAGCCGTGAAATTAAAAGACCCTTGCTCCTTAGAAGAAATGCTATGACAAACCTAGACAGCATATTAAAAAGCAGAGACATTACTTTGTTGGTAAAGGTCCATCTAGTCAAAACTATGGTTTTTCCAGTAGTCATGTATAGATGTGATAGTTGGACCATAAAGATGAGTGTGGAAGAATTGATGCTTTTGAACTGTGGTGCTGGAGAAGACTCTTGAGAGTTCCTTGGACTGCAAGGAGATCCAACCAGTCAATCCTAAAGGAAATTAGTTCTGAAAATTCGTTGGAAAGACTGATGCTGAGGCTTAAGCTCTATACTTTGGCCATCTGATGAAAAGAACTGACTTACTGGAAAAGACCCTGATGCTGGGAAAAGACCCTCTTGACCCTGAAGGCAGGAGGAGAAGGGGATGACAGAAGATGAGATGGTTGGATGGCATCACTGAATCAATGCACATGAGTGTGAACAAACTCTGGGAGTTGGTGATAGACAGGGAAGCCTGGCATGCTGTAGTCCATAGGGTCACAAAGAGTTGGACACAACTGAGCAACTGAACTGAACTGAACTGAACTGAATGTTCCCTGTAGGGTTTCCCTGGTTACTCAGCAGTAAGGAAACTGCCTGCAATGCAGGAGACACAGGAGACTCAGGTTCAATCCCTAGGTCGGGAAGATCCCCTGGAGGAGAGCATGGCAACCCACTCCAGTATTCTTGCCTGGAGAATCCCATGGGCAAAAGAGCCTAGTGGACTATAGTACATAGATTTGCAAAGAGTTGGACCTGACTGAAGCAACTGAGCACACTCACACACACGCTCCCTGTAGACTGCTTCTTTCATAAATGAAGTTGTAGGGTGTACATTTTAGTTATTTCATGTCTTCATGGTCAGTGACCAAGAGTCAGCTGACCTAAACTCTGGAAACAACAGTCATGCTTGTGACTTAGGAAGCACTAATATTTGCCGGGGACACGTCATAACCACACACAGGGCATCCTGAGTTAGAGCCCAGGGCAGGATGCCCATTCTGCATTTGTCATATATAAGTCATATCACTTAATCTCAGGATTCCTCCACTGCTTCTTCCTTTAAACCTACAGGGCTGTATGCATGAGTAAGTTCACATCAAGTTTAAGGTGGCTGGCACATAATTTTGCAAAAGTATCACATCTCAGTAGAGCAGAGTCACAGTAAACAAACAATTTCTGGAAGCTGAGAAACACACTAGGGACTGTGGAGTCTTCTTGCTATCACCTGGCCCGGGTATTGAAAATCACCCACCCTGACCCATACAGCCACATGTAACCTGCCTGCCACACCTGCTGACAAAGCCAGGGTCTGGATAAACCTTGCTGGACTCAAGACCACAGGACAGGAGGGTAAATACAGGGCTGACAAGAAACCGACCACAAAATAAGGCAAATTCTAATTAATGGCTACTAGTAGTACCCCCTATAACAGCTGCCTGGGAGCAAGCAACACAAAGGCAAGACAGTTTCAGAACAATATTCTAAGAAAGGATAAAATGAAGGGATATGCATGTCTCTTAAAGCAAAGAGCCATATTGCAAGGATTCTGATTCACCCCATATTCTTAATAAATTTAAATAGGACTTTCAGTGGCACTTAAAATTATGTGCCAATGAAATTTTACCCACAAGAAAAAAAGTGGCAAGGAAGAAATGACAATTCAGTAAGTAGAGAAAGAGAACAACAGGAACAAATGAGCACTAGGCAGAAGGATAAAAGGCTCAATCACAGAGCAAAGAAATGCAGCTACGTAATCCTTGATTCCATGCTTCCCAAGTGGTGCTAGTGGTAAAGAACCTGCCTCCCAATGTAGGAGACATAAGAGACATGAGTTCGATGCCTGGGTCATGAAGATCCCCTGGAGGAGGGCATGGCAACTCCAGGCAGTATTCTTGCCTGGAGAATCCTATGGACAGAAGAGCCTGGCAGACTACAGTCCATAGGGTCGCACAGAGTTGGACATGACTCTGTGTGAGTGACTGTGTGAGTGACTTAGCGTGCACACACACACACACAATCCTTGACTCCACCTCTGAACAGACAGAGCCTGAGTCTTGAGTTTTTCTTGAATGTGGGCAAAGAGCTAGTATTGGAGTTCAGAAGACTACCCCACATAAAATGGAAACCTAGATAAGTACAGTAAGTTCCCTAAATATGAATGAGCTCCGTTCTGAGAGCACGTTCACAAGTCCAGTTTGTTCATTAGTTCAACAAAGTTAGCCCAGGTACCCAACTAACACAATCAGCTATATAGTGCTATACTGTAATAGCTCTATAATACTCTTCACACAAGTAATAATAATAAAAACAAACACAAAAGATTAAGAAAACACTTAATCTTGTGGTACAGTACCTTGGAAAGTACAGTAGTACAGTACAACAGCTGGCATACAGAGGCTGGCATTGAATGAACAAGCAAGAAAAGTTACAGACTGGAGGAGGGAGAGGAGGTGAGAGATGGCAGAGCTGAAGGACCATCAGCAATAGGAGACAGAGGGCAAGCTGTAATTACACTCACACCTGACACTGAAGGAACCTGACTGACAATCCTGGTTCCTTGCTGGATTCAAGTCTATCTACTCTCTTGAAAAAAACAATCCAGTGATGTCTGGGTAGTAGCTCTTTTCCTCTCATCATAGATGACACAGTAGCGCTAGGTTGCGTTCTGAACGGCTGCTGCAACCTGCATGTCCCATTCTCCATTCAAGTCCTGTGATTCCAAAACTAACGGTGCCTCCTCAAATAAGAAAATCCTCTTGCCACTTAGTGTTGTGTCGTAAATTTCTTCTATTCTTTAGTTACTTCTTCCTCTTGTCTCTCTTCATACTTTCTCTGGGCCTCCCATTCCATCAGGTCTTCATTAGTAAGCTCCAGGTTTGCACCTTTGAAAATTTGCAACTTGAAGGTTCCTATGTAGAAGACTTACTGTAATTCCATAACACATATTCCACTTGTGGATAACCCCACATGCTCCTGGTAAGTGTCTCTAGAGGAAATGCTGAAAACCCTAATCTAAGGTGCAGACAAGCTGAGTGGAAGCAGATTCACTAGGGAAATAGTGACTCTATGTTCTAAATGCAGAGGAGGCTGGACTGGGTGCTGCAGGGAGAAGAGATGCCAAATGCTTGCAGAAAACAAGTATTTCAACTATTTGTGTCAGAACCACAAGGACCCAACTTAGCCTACATGAGGCAGGATTTCTGGAAGTGGGGCTAGCAATATACACATTTAATAAGTTTCTANTCCTCCTATGCCCATTCTGCCCACCTTTGCTCCGAGGTCCTCCTTTTTCAGCCCCGGGCCAGCAGCAGCAGCCCCTGTGCTGTGCTCCACAGCCCCCAGGGGGCTACCCCGCCCCAAGCGCTCCAGGATGGAGGGCCAGAGCAGAAGAGGTCCTGAAGGTCTCTACTCTGTCTTTCATCCATTTAGAGGAAGGAGTCACCAGGAGACCTTAGGACTTCCTCAAGCCCATCAGTCTTGCCCTCCCCTCACCAAGCTCTCCTTCATTTCCCACTGGGTCTCCCTCTGTAAGAGATGTGTATAAGAGACAGGTCCTGGAGTCACAGAGAAAGATCCCGCATGGCACTGCAGAGATCCCATGTGCCAAGACTAAGACTTGGTTTGCTGTTCAGCCGCTCAGTCGTTTCTAACTCTTTGCAATCACATGGACTGCAGCCTCTCTGTCCTTCACCATCTCCCAGAGTTTGCTCAAACTCATGTCTATTGGATCGGTGATGTCATCCAACCATCTCATTTTCTGCTGTTCTCTTCTCCTCTTGCCCTCAATCTTTCCCAGCATNACAGAGAAAGATCCCGCATGGCACTGCAGAGATCCCATGTGCCAAGACTAAGACTTGGTTTGCTGTTCAGCCGCTCAGTCATTTCTAACTCTTTGCAGTCACATGGACTGCAGCCATTCTGTCCTTCACCATCTCCCAGAGTTTGCTCAGACTCATGTCTATTGGATCGGTGATGTCATCCAACCATCTCATTTTCTGCTGTTCTCTTCTCCTCTTGTCCTCAATCTTTCCCAGCATCAGAGTCTTTTCCAAAGAGCTGGCTCTTCGCATCAGGTGGCCACAGTATTGGAGCTTCCCCTTCAGCCCAACCCAGTGAAAAAAAAAAAAAGAACCACCACTTTAGCACCTGGCTGCTTTAGGGCAGGGAACAGTGGTGCCCTGGGGTGTGGGGGTGGGAGCAGGAGGCTGGGTCAACACCCAAGACCATGGTTAGCAGAAGAGGCTTCATGACCTATTTCATCCACACCCGCACTTGATCCTTGGAGGCAGCCATAGATACCTTGCTTGCAAAGAAAGGGGGGGACCTGGAAGAACATGGCTATGAAATGAAGATGCTCACTCACTCTTGTCAACCCAGTTCCAACCTCCGCCTTCTTCCTCTATCTCCAGAACCAACTTAGTTATCAGAACCCATGTCTGGACCACGGGGAAATGGCCATGAAAGGATGAGGCTCTGACACCTGACAGTATTCTTTCAACACAAAAAGTGGGAAGGTTAATAGAAAGTAGAAACAAAGATGGTGTGGCTGGAGGGATAGCAGAGTCGGACCTTCCTCAGAGTGGCTACGGCAATATTTGGCAGAGATGATGGTTTACTTAAGGAATTAACTGAGAAATAAGCTGTTCCGCCCAAAGTCATCTCAGCTGCCAAAACCTCAATTATTTTCCTACCCTGAAATGATCTGAGGAAAAGAAGCACTCAGGCTCTGCCACAATGTTAACTACTCCCTCTGGACTCTGTATTAACCTTTGCAAAAGGTTAAAATACAAATCTGTATAATGAGACTAAAAGGGCCTTGACTGCAAGGGAAAAAGCTAACAAATGCCTAAGACACTACGTCCTGTGTGATTCCATCTATGTGAAGGTCAAAGCCTGGCAGAAAGAATCTATAGGTTAGAGGTTGAGAGAGTGGTTACTTGGGCTGAGTGTAGGGGAATATAACGGGCCTCTGGGTCTGGGTGATGTTGGTGCTGGATACCCAGGTGGGCTCACTTCATCAAGATAAATACTTAGGTGCACTTTTCTATTGGCATATTATACTTCAATAAAAAAATTTTTAAGTGAAAAAATATACATACACACATGTGCATGCTTGCTCAGTCACTTAGTCGTGCTGACTCTTTGTGACTCCATGAACCGTAGCCTGCCAGGCTCATCTGTCCATGGGGTTTTCCTGGTAAGAATACTGGAGTGGGTTGTCATTTCCTCCTCCAAGGGATCTTCCAAACCCAGGGATCAAACCTTCATCTCCTGCATCGGCAGGCAGATTCTCTCCCACTGAGCCACCAGGGAAGCCCCCATGAAGTCCTGTATTGATTCTGAAGTTTTGAGGCTGCTTGTTGCATAGCCTCCCAACTGGAATTGGTTAAGGTCTTTCTTTCTCTCTCTCTCTCTCATACATACAACTTTCCCCCTCTTTATTTACTTATTTTCACGGGGTTAAATTATTTGTTGGGAGCCCAAGACACTGGTCTTCCTAACAGCTTTGTTCTCACTGATGCAACATGACTTCCCAGACTTTAGGAAACTGAGGTCTTTTAAAAGAAGTATGCTCTGGAGATGAATCCTTGACAAGGAGGGGGAGGGCAGGGAGGCTCTGAAGCATGGGTCACAGGAGCTGTAACCTAATCGTGTATCCTTGGCAGCTAATGCAAGATCCCCTGCTGACTTGTCAAACTCTCACATGGACGTTAAGAAGATTAAGATAACAGCATGCCTCACATAGCTAATCAGAGAGACTTAAAACAATTGGCAAAAATAGATGGAGTCATGAAATGCTTATTAGGGATAATGAGTCTGTGTCACAATAGTAGCACAGAGGGTCAGCTCATTTCAACACACACCGAAAAGAGGAGAGGAGGCGCCAGTGATGACCAGCTTGTAAGAGACTTCATGTCTAGTGCCTGACCACATACAGACATACCTGCCGAGCTCTCCCAGCCCACCCCGTCACTGACCATGGCCAGTTTGCAGAGGATGCAGAGGTCACGGAGGCGCCTGGTCATATCCAACATCTTAGACATAAAAGGAGGTACTTCTGTGCTCAAATATTCTAAATAGATTTTTCCCAATTTAAGGACAGTCACTTCAGTCTTGGGCTTTACTGGTGGCTCAGTGGTAAAGAATTTACCTGCCAATGGAGGAGATGAGGGTTTGATCCCTGGGTCAGGAAGATTCTCTGGAGAAGGAAATGGCAACCCACTCCAGTATTCTTGCCTGGAGAATCCCATAGAGGGAGGAGTCTAGGGGACTACAGTCCACGGGGTCACGAAGAGTTGGACATGACTTAGTGATTAAACAACAACAATGACACCTTAATCTTCCCCCATCCTCTTGGGTATATCAGCCTTAGTGATTAAACAACAATAGTGACACCTTAATCTTCCCCCATCTTCTTGGGTCTATCAGCCACATGCCAGTTCACATCCCACTTGTTTTTTAGGGACAAGAGGAGCATAAATCCACTCATGGGGGCTAGCTAAACACCATTTTCAGTCTGGGATGGGGAGTATGCTTCTGGCATACTCCTCCTATGCCCATTCTGCCCACCTTTGCTCCGAGGTCCTCCTTTTTCAGCCCCGGGCCAGCAGCAGCAGCCCCTGTGCTGTGCTCCACAGCCCCCGGGGGGCTACCCCGCCCCAAGCGCTCCAGGATGGAGGGCCAGAGCAGAAGAGGTCCTGAAGGTCTCTACTTTGTCTTTCATCCATTTAGAGGAAGGAGTCACCAGGAGACCTTAGGACTTCCTCAAGCCCATCAGTCTTGCCCTCCCCTCACCAAGTTCTCCTTCATTTCCCACTGGGTCTCCCTCTGTAAGGGAGGTGTTGGCACACACACAAAAAGAATGACACTAAAAATTCCAGCAGATTGTATNACCAAGCTCTCCTTCATTTCCCACTGGGTCTCCCTCTGTAAGGGAGGTGTTGGCACACACACAAAAAGAATGACACTAAAAATTCCAGCAGATTGTATAGGTCAGGGAAGTGGACTGAGGGACAGGCTCTGGGCAGTAGACTCTACTTGGGAAGTTGACCCTAAGATGGAGGTTTGTCTGTGGGAGGTTTATGGGATGTACCCTTGGGATCACACCTGTTGCGGAGTGAAGCCAATCCCAATGGAGCTGGAGCATGCTGAACAGCTGTGCTGAATTAGGACAAAGACTGTCATTGCATGCAGGCTGCTTCCAGAGAGGGGGCAGCCCCCACCAGGAGAGGTGAGACTGAGCTGTGAGCTGGGAGATCAGCACCCCCAGCACTGGGTGTCATCCATCGCTTTGGTCCTGGAGGGAAGGGCCCCGACAGCACAGCACAGCATCCACTGCACTGGACATGATCACATTTACGTGTAGTTAAGAAACTACTACTCATGCCTTCCCAGGTGGCTCAGTGGTAAAGGACCTGCCTGCCAAAGCAGGGGACACAGGTTTGATCCCTGGGTTGGGAAGATCCCCTGGCGAAGGAAATGGCGACCCATTCCAGTATCCTTGCCTGGAGAATTCCATGGACAGAGGAGCCTGGTGTACTACAGCCCATGGGGTTGCAAAGCGTTGGGCACGACTGAGTGACTGAGTATGCACACACACATATATACTCTCTGTGCCAATGCATAAAGTAGGCAGTAAGCAGAAGTAAAGAGCAGCTTGTTTGATTCCCAGATTTTTCATTTACTCTGAACATTTCATTTTACTTCTGAACATTTCATTTACTCTGAACAATTCTGAAGCCTAACCAGACTCTATACTGAGGGGAAACAGAAGAGATGCCCAGCCCGGGCAATTCTGGTGATTTCCCCTGACCTTGTCACAGTGGAGACCAGATGACCAGTCTCCCAGCTGAACCAACGTCCACTCCTGAGAACTCTGCCTGCCTTCTATTTTTGAATGGGTTGGAAATAGAAGCAAGGGATAAATTTTGTCTTCCTTTTGCTTGTCAGGGGTGGGTACCTTGAATACGGGTTTGAATAGAAATTAAGCACAAAATGCAAAGCAAAGACCTCAGAAGTACCCCTACTATCTCCTTGAAAGGCAGAGCTTTATAAATTGAACAACTGTTCTGACTGGGTCCTCACTAAGGACCCCAGCAGTGACTCAGGTAAGCACCCTCTTGAGGCTAATTAAGATGTTACAAAATGTAGGCACCTCAGAATTAGACTGGAATCAGTCCTTCAATCCCACCTTCTCTTTCTAGTCCCATATTATTAAGGCAAAGCCAAGGGAAAGCACTCAATTGTGTATTTCTCCAAAAACTGCCTTTCACAGTCATCTGAATGAGATTTTACTTTTATCAGCAAGTGTTTGAGCAACAGTGGAGAGGAAGAGGAGGCTGACACAGAACTTTAAAGTTCCATGTTTCTACTGATAAGAAAGAAAGTTCTGGAAGCCTGTTATCTCAACAGGACATCTTTACTTATTTAACATTGTTCTAGAAATAATAGCCAACACAATTAGCCAAAGAAAAAGGTAAGTTACATATATTGGAAAGAGGACCAGAGTTGATAAACGCAGATGATTTTTGTAGACCTGGAAAATTCCAAAGAATTAGCTAAAAAAATTACTGGAACCATAATGAGACAGCAGGATGGTGGTTGGTTAAACCTAAAACCTTAAAGCTTTCTTATCTACCAGTAATCATTAGAGTT
Organism: Raphicerus campestris; assembly: GCA_006410735.1. NCBI lineage: Eukaryota > Metazoa > Chordata > Mammalia > Artiodactyla > Bovidae > Raphicerus > Raphicerus campestris. The sequence continues at coordinate 2,314,416 of SJYW01001294.1, forward strand.
AGAATGTAATAGGGGTCAGGACTTCATTTACAGCAACAATAAAATTGAGAGACTAGCATTGACTTATATACACTATCATGTGTGAAATAGCTAGCTAGATAGAAGCTGCTGTATAGCACAGGGATCTAAGTTCAGTGCTCTGTGAGGAACTAGAAGAGGGGTATGGGAGGTGGGTGGGAGGGAGGCTTAAGAGGGAGGGGTTATATGCATACATATGGCTGATTCATGATATTGTACAGCAGAAACTAACATAACATTATAAAACAATTATATTCCAATAAAAAAATCTAAAATATCTAGGGATTCATTTAATAAGAAGTGTATAGAAGACACAAAGGGAAAATTACAAAGCTTGCTGCTGCTGCTGCTGCTGCTGCTAAGTCACTTCAATCGTGTCTGACTCTGTGCGACCCCATAGACGGCAGCCCACCAGGCTCCCCCGTCCCTGGGATTCTCTGGGCAAGAACACTGGAGTGGGTTGCCATTTCCTTCTCCAATGTATGAAAGTGAAAAGTGAAAGTGAAGTCGCTCAGTCGTGTCCGACTCTTAGCAACCCCATGGACTGCAGCCTACCAGGCTCCTCTGTCCATGGGATTTTCCAGGCAAGAGTACTGGAGTGGGGTGCCATTGCCTTCTCCATTACAAAGCTTAACTGACTTAAGTGAAGTGATACATGCCTGGATGGGGCTTCTTTATCATGTAAAGATATCACTTTTATTCATTTTAATATACAAGTTAACAGACTTCCAAATGAGAGAGCTAAATAATTCCATATTTCATCTGGAAGAGTAAATATGTATGAAAAGCCAAAAGGAGATGAGGATTATCTTATTTTATATTAAAATATATTTTAAAGTCACAGTTGACTGTCAAACAACATGGAGGTTAAGGGTATTAATGCCTTCAGAGTGGAAAAATCTAAGAGTAACTTCACAGTCAGCCCGCTGCATATGCAGCTGGCATCTGCAGATTCAATCAGCCTCTGATTGTGTAGTACTGTACACAATTAAAAAAAAATCTGGATCATCCCATGCTGTGGCGGATGCATGTCAATGTATGGCAAAACCAATACAGTATTGTAACGTAGAATAAAGTAAAAATAAAATTTAAAAAAATCTGCCTATTAGTGGACCTATGCAGTTCAGATTCCTATTGTTCAAGGACCAACTGTACACACCAATTTATAAATATCAGCACCAAAACAGAAAGCAGGCTGTCTTCAGATCATTCGGCCACTTCTGNACATAGAATAAAGTAAAAATAAAATTAAAAAAAATCTGCCTATTAGTGGACCTATGCAGTTCAGATTCCTGTTGTTCAAGGATCAACTGTACACCAATTTATAAATATCAGCACCAAAACAGAAAGCAGGCTGTCTTCAGATCATTCGGCCACTTCTGATGGTCTGGACATGGAAATTAGCATCCTCTCCTTGCTCAGCTGACCGTGACCTTCTGTGGATGGCCAGATTTCATCAGCAGCACCACCTTAGGAAAAGTGCTTATAGCCCTACTCTTGGGGCCTTTATTCCTTTTGATGATACTGGGGCAGATTCCCAGGTTGGGACATCAGAGCATGTCCTCTGGTTGTGTTGACAAGACAGCAGACATCTTCGAAGGAAGCGACACATCCAGCTGGGGCAGTCTCTGGTATTTCCACTTCCTGTCAGCCTCTCAAGGGATAGGTAAAACATGCAACTCTCATTTTAATTTTTCACTTGTCTTCTAGAGTTTTGATGCCCCACACATCCTGATGGCTCAGTCGGTAAAGAATCTGCCTGCAATGCAGGAGACCTGGGTTTAATCTCTGGGTTGGAAAGATCTCCTGGAGAAGCAAATGGCAATCCACTCCAGTATTCTTGTCTGGAAAATTCCATGGACAGAGGAGCCTGGCGGGCTACAGTCCATGGGGTTGCAAAGAGTTGGACACAACTTAGTAACTAAACCACCACCACGCTACAGTTTCTCCAAGTTCTGTGAGAGGCCAGTTTTTTTCCAAATACAACATATATCAATACCAGTCATTTTGTTAAATATAAGAAAAATAAATTACAAAAAAGAGAAAGAAACCGCAAAGGACAAGCAAATACAAGCCCTGATTTTTATTATCATATTTAACAGAATTTCTCCGTCATCTTGCTATAAACATCTCTAAACACTTACTCTATCCATAGACCAGTAACAAAATCAGCCAAGCACCCGTCCACTGACTAAAGGTTCTAAATCTTGTCACAACAAACTGACTGTCGCTTTAGACAAGGATTCATGTCCTGCAGTCAGTGTAACACGACAGTCTTACATCTGTACAGTACAACTGTTTATGGCATTCGAATCTTATCCCTCACATGACTCCCTGGTGATATCATTCCAAGGTAATTGGGGCAGCTTTTGAACAAACCCCATTTTTCAGGCAACAAACCCAGATCCTGGCAGAGACAGCAAAGTGGCCGAAGGAGTGAGTGCTGAAGCTGCACTCAGTCACCTGAAATGTTCTGATTCGAGACCCTGAGTTCTTCCTATTCCTTAAAGGAGCCACACATGCGGCAATGACCCAGATACTGGTCTGTGAAGAGTCTAATCTCACGGCCCTGGCCCACAAAGCATGTTAAGTGCTCGGACTGCAAAATCCCCTTTCCACCTTCCTTGACCCCGTATCTTTGATCAGAAAGCCCATCAAATTGTTCAGGGCCCTGGGGCCAATGACACTGTTCTCACACTACACTGGTGTGTTAGGAGACAATTTTCAAACACTCTGTGTGTCTGTGCTCCCACATGTGTGCTCACACTCTCTATGTCTGACTTTTTATAGTTCTATGGACTACAGTCTGTCAAGCTCCTCTGTCCATGGGATTCTCCAGGCAAAAATACTTGAGTGAGTTGCCATTTTCTCCTCCAGGGAATCTTCCCAACCTGGGGCTCAAACCCATGTCTCCCAAGTCTCCTGAATTAGCAGGCAGATTCTTTACCACTGAGCCATGTGAGAAGCCCACCTATAGGATAGCAATTATCAAAAGAAGTTTGTGTAAATGGCTTAGCAGATACTTGCTGGAAAATACCTGTCTTTGTAAATAGAAAAAAATAAAGCAGACAAAGTTCACTTCCTCCACCAGGCATCTGCCTGAATCTTTTCCAAAAGCCCTTTATGAAAAGATGTTTTATTTATTCTGGACCCACAAAGATTCTATTGTATTAAAATAGGTTCATCTGGAGTGTGGAATCTACAGGACACTACACAGTTAAAAGGAGAAGTAGTAAGAGTTGTGCTGAAGTCTTCAGTACCATTGGTACTCAGGTAAATGGCCAGAGAGCTGACTGAAGTCCGCAACGAGGATGCTCTGCTTGCAGTGGCTATTCTGACACTCAGGCTTTCCAAGTGGTAAAGAATCTACCTGCCAATGCAGGAGATGCAGGAGACGTGGGTTCGAGCCCTGGGTTGGGAAGATCCCCTGGAGAAGGACCCACTCCAGTATTCTTGCCCAGAGAATCCCATAGACAGAGGAGCCTGGTGGACTACAGTCCATGGGGTTGCAAAAGAGTCAGACACAACTAAGCACACACGTACACATTCTGACACCCACCCCGGTGGCCTAACACAAACTGAGAAGATGCATCTTCTATGGCTCAGTATTCGCCGCTTTTCTGGCTTTGATTCCTGTCCTAAGACTTTATTCTCTAACAAGGCAATTCAGGACAGGGACATGGAATCATCTTTAAGTTACTGGAAGCATTGCAACATATAATTAGGACAATTCAGATTTTTTCTTTTTGGCTTGAGTTTTTCCCGTTGGCCGTCTACACTGATCACAAGACTCCTGTTTCTCAAGGCTGTGTAGTTAAGCCAAGTAACTGAGTACAAACCAGGACAGGCTTTCAATCATACAGCTGTTTCACACTGAGTTTACTTTTCTGGCACCAAAAGGAATTTGGAGACTTTTTTAGTTTACGAGATCACATTTAAGTGTTTTGGATAATTGACATTTTTCCTTTTAAATCTAAATGTTTAACAGCATGAAACCTGGGCAAATCTTTGCCTGAATGTACATCTGAAGATTAAAGTTATACTAACTTGAAAAGCCAAGTCACCTCCACATGGAGAAGATCCAAACTCTTAGTTCTGCTATTTATACACAATATGGCACAGCTGATCAGGATATCTGAACTGCACAGGAAGATTCATTTTATCATCTCACAAGTAGAACTGGACCTTGAGTCCTTTTAATTTAATTCAACAAACTGGGACATTAGAGCATGTCCTTTGGTTGTGTTGAAAAGACACCAGACATCTTTGAAGGAAGTGACACATCCAGCTGGGACAGTCTCTGATATTTTCCACTTCCTGTGAGCCTCACAAGGGATAGGTACTGTACATTGTATCTGGGGATTCAAAGCTGATTAAGACTGTTTGGGTCTTCCCCGTAGCTCAGATGATAAAGAATCTGCCTGCAGTGCAGAAGACCTGGGTTCAATCCCTGGGTTGGGAAGACCCTCTGGGGAAGGGAATGGTAATCCACTCCAGTATTCTTGCCTGGAGAATCCCATGGACAGAGGAGCCTCGCAGGCTACAGTCCATGGTGTCATGAAGAGTCAGACGTGACTGAGTGATGACTACTACCACTAAGACTGCTTTAGGTGAGGCCTATAGAATATAATGCAGAGCTTAAGAAACATCACCTCATCAACTGAGGTCTAAAGACACAGCAACAATGGGCTTCGCAGGTGGCTGAGTGGTGAAGAATCTACCTTCAGTGCAGAAGATTTGGGTTTGATCCCTGGGTCAGGAAGATCCCCTGGAGGAGGAAATGGCAACCAACTCCAGTATTCTTGCTAGGCTAATCCCATGAACAGAGGATGGATCACAGTCAATGGGGTCATAAAGAGTCAGACATGACTGAGAATGCACACTCGACATGGAAACAAACATGGTTACCAAAGGAGAAAGTAGGGGGAGGAATAAATTAGGAATTTGGGATTAACCGATACACACTACTATATATAAAATGGATAACCAACAAGGACCTACAGTATAGCACAAGGGAATATGCTCAGTATTTTGTAATTATCTATAAGGGAGAAAATATATGTATATGTGTAACTGAATCACTTTGCTATGCAACTGAAACTAATACAACATTATAAATCAACTATGCTTCAATACAGCTTAATTAATTAAAAGAAGAAGTGAGGCCTGGAAAGAACGAACCTTCCCAGAGTCACACAGTAGCAAGTGTGAATCTTTAAAAGTCATGCTTCTGAAACAGAGTTACAGACACAGAGAAAAAACATATGGACAGCAAAGTGGGGATAGTGAGGTGGGATGAATTGGGAGATGGGATTGACATATATCCACTACTATGAGCATATACTTGCTGGGAGGAAGGACTGGGAAAAGGGACAGTTAGGTAGTTTGGGATGGACATGTACACACTGCTATATTTAAAGTGGATAACAAACAAGGACCTACTGTATAGCACAGGGAACTCTGGTCAACGTTATGCGGCAGTCTGGATGCAAGGGGGCTTGGGGGGAGACTGTATGCAGTATATGGACAACTGAGTTCCTTTGTTGTTCATCTAAAACCATCACGACATTGTTTATTAATCGGCTACACCCCAGTACAATAAAAGTTTAATAAATAAATAAAAATGGCCAAAGGGAAAAAACCAGATAACTAATGAGAACCTACTGTTATAGCACAAGGAACTCTATTCGATGCTCCGTGGTGACCTAAATGGAAAGGAAATACAAAAAAGAGGGGATGTATGCATGCATGCAGCTGATTCACTCTGCTGTCTGTACAGTAGAAACTAACATAACACTGAAAAGAAGTATATTCTAATTTAAAAGAAAAGTTGTGCTTCTGAATCAAGGTATCCAAAGCACGAAATTATGGTTAAAATGTAGGTGCCATTACTTTTAAAGCAATGGTAGAATATATACGCTGCCATGTGTAAAACAGTTAGCNGGATGTATGCACGCATGCAGCTGATTCACTCTGCTGTCTGTACAGTAGAAACTAACATAACACTGAAAAGAAGTATATTCTAATTCAAAAGAAAAGTTGTGCTTCTGAATCAAGGTATCCAAAGCATGAAATTATGGTTAAAATGTAGGTGCCATTACTTTTAAAGCAATGGTAGAATATATACGCTGCCATGTGTAAAACAGTTAGCTAGTGGGAAGCTGCTGTTAATATAGGGAGCACAGTCTGGTGCTCTGTGAGATGTAAAGGGGCAGGATGTGGGGCTGGGGTGGGGTGAGGGAGGCTCAAGAGAGAGGGGATTAAAAAAAGAAAGAAGTGGTTGAAAATAATAAAAGTAGTGTAGTGAGTGCACGCATGCTAAGTAGCTTCTGTGGTGTCTGACTCTGTGTGACCCTATGGACTGTAGCCCACCAGGCTCCTCTGTCCATGGGATTCTCCAGGCAAGAAAACTGGAGTGGGTTGTCATGCCCTCCTTTGGGGTGTCCTCCCCACCCAGGGATTGAATGTTATGTTTCGACGTTATGATTCCTGCATTGGCAGGCAGGTTCTTTACCACTAGCGCCACTCTATAGCTTTGGGGCTTATCAATCCATTTCCCACTGAACACTGTATACTCAGCTGCACAGGCCACCCAATTCACATAGACAGCCTGTAGATTCTCCAATCTGTTCCCTCAGTTTTGGAGGCCATGATCACCCTCGTTGGTTTCTCAGCTCTATTCTAGTCAGATATTTTACCTATAATAAGAAAGACCAGGTTTTCATATTGAAGATTTTTGTGATCTAAGGAGATATTGAGAAGGAGAAGATGGTGTCAGAGGATGAGATGGCTGGATGGAATCACCAATGCAGTGGACATGAACTTGGGCAAACTCTAGGAGATGGTGAGGACAAGGAAGCCTGACATACTGCAATCCATGGGGTTGCAAAGAGTTGGACACAACTGAATGACTGAACAACAATGAGACATCAAGACAAACTTGCATGTTGATGTGTGTATTTAAATCTATGTCCTCATCATGAAATGTGAATGCTAATTATATGAAGATCACACCAATCTTCTTTTATGAAGACTTTTGACACTCTGCCCCCCTGCCCTCTCAATTGGGCTTCCTTGGTGGCTCAGATGGTAAAGAATCCACCTGTAATGCAGAAGATCCCGGGTCAGGACGATCCCCTGGTGAAGGGAATGGCTATCAGGTATTCTTACTTGGAGAATTCCATGGACAGAGGAGGCTGGTGGGCTATAGTTGGTGGGGTTTCAAAGAGTTGGACATGACTGAACAACTAACACACACACACACTCACANTTGGAGAATTCCATGGACAGAGGAGGCTGGTGGGCTATAGTTGGTGGGGTTTCAAAGAGTTGGACATGACTGAACAACACACACACACACACACACTCACACACACACACACATATCCAAAACTGGAAAAGCAACCTCTTCTAACAGTGCCTACGTAATAATCACAGCCCTTTAATAGGCTCAGTTATATGTTGGTTTCCACCTTGAAGTCAGGGTCTGCTGCATCTGCCACCTAGTAGGCTCTCAATATATTTCTCACATAAAGTAAATACAAGATATTTTGAGATCCTAGTCCTTGGGTGGCTTCCCAAAGGAGGAAAACAAGGATTTATTTTAAGAAATGGAAATGATTCAGTGAAAGCAGGCACATTTCTTCCTCGGTCCCTTCATTCCGCCTAAAATATAGGAGAAAGGGCGTAGGGCGGGGTGGTGAGAAGGGCGCGGGGAAGAGGAAAGTCATTTGCTGTCTCTATGATGGTCTCATGATTGGGCGGAAGTTCTCAGATCTGCCAAGGTCAAGAGCAAGAACAGGAAAGACATTCCTGACCTTCAGTACAATTTCCCTTGTACTGTCATGCCGTACGTTCTCCACACAAGACACCTTTGAACTGGGTTTTGCAGTGACCTTGGGAAATCACTTCCATCTGGAGGCTGGAGTGAGTCATAGGAAGGCAAGACACAATTTTTCCAGCTGGCAATTGGCCTGGATTATTGAATCCATGTTCTGACCCTTATGAAACACGATTGCTCAAGATCACTGATGGACGCAACATTGGTAGATCAAAGCGTGTGGCTCTAATTTCTGTCCAATGCTCACTAGAGAAAGAGAAAAGTCACAGTTGGATATAGTTGATGGTTTGACTTTGAGAGGATGGCCAACCCTGGGGAGCTCTGGGCACTTGGTCAGCACAGTAGCAAAGTGCAAGGGTGTGGGAAGGTAGTGGCTGGGTGCATGCAATATTTTCCTGTCTGGTGTTTGTCCCAGGAGATCCATCTGCTATTGACACCTGAACTTTGTGACACAGCTGGGTCCCGCTCCACTGGCTTCTAGACAAAAAAACATGATGCAAGCCAGTTAGGGTAAAAGCGGTTACCATGGGAACCCTGGACTTCAGTTTGGAAAGATATTTACAATGGCCACAGATATGTTTTGTATCAGTGCACTTCCTGAGAAGTTTCTTTTTACCCTTAACTTTAACATTCCCCCTCCTTGCCCTGTGGAATTTGGTAAAAGAAAAATTTTAAATCAGATTGAAAATATTACCTTCCCAGTTACATAGCTAAAACAGGATGTCTTGATTTATTCAAACCATATTCATTAAAGACAAATTTAATTCTAAATGGAGAAAATATGGAAAGGTCAAGTTTTGTCTTGGATACTTTGAAAGAGTTGCTAAGCATTCTGTCCTCCGTGGAGGCTGGGTTGACACCAGGAGGTGTTATTTTTGTTATTTCCCTATAACCATTTTTCTGCCTCTCAGTAATGAGAGGAGAATTATGGCTCTAGAGAACAAACACATCCTTATGTGGGCATGATCACAGCTGTGGCAAACTCGGTCATGATAGCAGGAATAGACCCATCACTTTAGCGCGCTGGCATGAGGACACAGAGGATGTTAAGGGCATGAGACTGGGCACCAGGGAGAACCAGGTTCCAATTCCTACTCTGCCACTTGTACTTAATGGCATGACGCTGGGCAAGTTACAGAACAAGCCTCTGCCACAATTTCCTCATCTCTGAAATGAGACTCAGAATACCTATGGCTCCACATGTTTGCAAGGACTCAATCAAATAATGTCCACAAAGCATTCAGGGTCAGTGTCCAGTAAACTAAAATCCCAAATTAAATCAGTCTCTAACAACTCTTTACCCTAAAGGCAAGGAGGACAAATAATCTTTATCTGGTCAATAGAGTTGTCAACACGTATGTATGCATGCATGCATACCTAATAAACTGTATACATCTATTTTTTAAAACCAGCTCTTCAAATTTAAGTGTAATTACTGACTTTATAAGTAAATGGTATTGAATTAATTGCCTCTGTGTTCACAGTAGTGTGATGAACCCTGTATAACAAGAGTTAAACCCTGTCCTTACCCTTATAACCTAAAAGTGATGCTAGGACTTCCCTGGTGGTCCAGTGGTTAAGACTCTGCCTTTCACTGTGAAGGGGTGCAGTTTCAATCCCTGGTCAGGGAACTAAGATCTCCTATGCCATATGGGGTGGCTAAAAAGTAAATAAATAAATAAGACAGATGACACTGACACAGACAATAAGTGTGCATGTAGAGTTGCAACAGTTTTAGAGAAATCTAGAGAGCTAGGGAGTCATACTATGCATAAGTGTTAAGGTCTAATGCATTAGAAAAAATCAGAATTAAATCGATCTAAAGGAATAATCCCGTGGAAGGGAAGTGGGAAAGACAGGAGAGCCAGCAGACCAAGCAGAGGCATTCCCTGGCTTCACACAAGTCTTCCGATCTCAGGGGACAATGGCCACAANCAGAATTAAATCGATCTAAAGGAATAATCCCGTGGAAGGGAAGTGGGAAAGACAGGAGAGCCAGCAGACCAAGCAGAGGCATTCCCTGGCTTCACACAAGTCTTCCGATCTCAGGGGACAATGGCCACAAGCCCACCCATAACTCTCCTGATCCTCCATTCCCCAGGTCCCCTGAAGTCTAAACTCTCCCCCAGCTCCCCCTTTCTCATTCCATCCCAACCATAAAGGCGTCCATGTGGTTTTCACAGGTATCTTCTTTCTCTAATCCTCTCAAATAATCCTTGAAGAGTCTCTCATCTTTTTGCTTCCTTTTCTTGGAAAAAGAAAGAACTGGGTTGCCCTGGGGGGTGACAATTCCCTCTCTTTCTTTTGCTTCTCCTACTGTCTGGCTCTGCTCCCCACCTCCATTTCCTCCTCAACCTCCATCCTCTGAACCAAGCCCTGGNAGAGATTTCCAGGTATAAAACTTCACTTTTAAAAGAGTGACAGGGAACAAAATGAAAATTCTCAGAATGGGAGAAAATATTTGCAAATGAAGCAACCAACATGGGATTAATTGCCAAAATATACAAAGAGCTTGTGCAGCTCAATATTACAAAAACAAACAAATCAATAAAGAAATCAGCAGAAGAACCAAAATAGACATCTCTTCAAAGGAAACAAATGGTTAAAAAGCACAGGAAAAGATGCTCAACATCACTAATTATTAGAGAAATGCAAATCAAAACCACAATAAGGTATCACTTCACATTGGTCAGAATGGCCACCATCAAAAAAATCTACAAATAATAAATGCTAGAGAGGGTGTAGAGAAAAGAGAACCTTCCTACATTGCTGGTGGGAATGTAAAATAGTATAGTTACTATGAAGAACAGAATGGAGGTTCCTTAAAAGCCTGAAAATAGAGTTATCATATGATCCAGCAATCCCACTACTGGGCATATACCCTGAGAAAACCATAACTCAAAAAGATACATGCACCTCAAAGTTCACTGCAGCACTATTTACAATATCCAGTTAGTAGTCGCTTAGTCCTGTCTGAGATCCCATGGTCTGGAGCTATTTTTTGTTTTGTAGATTAGTTCATTGGTATATAAGGGATATCACATGATATTTGTCTTTCTCTGTCTGACTTAGTATAGCAATCTCTAGGTCTATCCACATTGCTGCAAATGGTATTATTTTGGTCTTTTAATGGCTGTGTAATATTCCATTGTATATATGTACCACATCTTCTTTATTCATTTCTTTGTTGATGGACATTTAGGTTGCTTCCATGCTGACTGAGCAACTAACACTTTCTTTCTGGGCTTCCCTGGTGGTGCAGATAGTAAAGAATCTGCCTGCGGTGCAGGAGACCCAGATTCGATCCCTGGGTTGAGAAGATCCCCTGGAGAAGGGAATGGCAACCTACTTCACTATTCTTGCCTGGGAGATCCCAAGAATCTGGGTCTCCTGCACTGAGAAACTTGGAAGTCAGAAGAAAATAGTGAAAAGATGCTTAAGATGAGCAAAAAAGCAAAAGAAAAGGGGGTAGACAGAGGAGATCCAAAACAGAGCTAATATTCATTCCAAGAGAAAGAATAAAGCAGACAAAGTAATCACCAAAAGATTCTATCTTTAGCTTCAGAACCAAAAAAAAAAAAAAAAGAGCATGGGGTTTCAGGCAATAACAATGAAAAAGTTACCACTGTACCAGAAATGTCCAGGGGACATTTATAAATTTGATTAGGGGAAAAAAAACTATAAATACCTTGGTTAGAAAATAAACACATAAATAAAAAGAACACTTGAGAAAAAAAACAACAAATAATCAAGTTGGCCTCAAATTACTTATAAAGCAGTGAATACCAAGAGACAGAAGAGTAAACAATAGTATTTTGAAATTAAAAAAATACATAATTCAAGTTCTGTACTCAGAGAGGTTGTTTTTTATGTGTTTAGGCTCAGACATATATGGGCTTAAAAAATGTGTTTGGCTTAAAACCTTATTATTCAGTCGCTAAGTTATGTCCGACTCTTTTGCGACCCCATGGACTGTAGCCCGCCAGGCTTCTTTGTCCCTGGGATTTTCCAGGCAAGAATACTGGAGTGGGTACCATTTCCTTCTCCAACATCTTTATTGATCTAAATTTATTTGGCATTATACTCTTCTTTAATATAACAGCAAGTATTTTAAACCTTGTGAGCCAAGTAGTCTCTTCAGCAGCTACTCAACTCTGCCACTATAGCATGGACACAACCATGGATGATTTGTAAACAAATGTACATGGCTGTGTTGCAATAAAGCTTTATTTACAAAAAATATATAGGCCATAGTTTGCTGGTCCCTGTTCCACATGGTAGATAAAGCAAAATCCAGAGCTCTGAGTGAGTAAATCATAGTGTATAATAGGAGGACTATTTCTATTACTAAACTTAAATATAGAAAGATACAAAAGACAGGATAGGAAATGCAAACATTTAATAGCAATAAACTACATTTAAAACATAAAATTGTATGCAGGTTTCTGGAAGAAGGGAAAATAGGGATGATAAACTTCCTCCCTTATACGGGCAAATGTGGGTGATAGAAACGGCTGTTTAAGAAATGAAGGCTTAAAAAATGTTTTTCAAGAGCTCAAAGATGATCTGGTAGTAGAATTAAAAATTCCAAAATACTGCAGAATTTAAAAAGCAAATAAAATGGCCCTAGTTTTCAAGAGGCAGAAAGCAAAGAGAAGGAAGCATAAAGCCATAAAGTATAAAACCAGAAGACAAAATCAATCTAAATGTATTGTTATAATCAATGGAAATTAGTTAAATTTTTACTAAGAGAATAACATCCAGATTAGACACACAGACTCTGAAAAATCCATTTGATGCAAGATACACAATCTGATATATAAAAATATGGGCAAAGGTATGTTGACAGTGCAAACAAAAATATGTTTGAGACTTCCATATTAATTTAAAAAAATGTGCATATCAAGGAAAAATAAACAGGACAAAAGCTTCTCTTTAAATAAAGGTATTATTGACTTAATCTTTCTAGCATTAGGCATCTATATCAACATATTTAAAGCAAAACTTGTTAAAAATATAAGAAAGAATTGGGAGAGTTATTCACAGTAGCAATAGGAAGGTTTATCACATCTCTCTTGACTGACAAAGTAGAGATAAAGATAATAAATAATGGATAAAGATCTCAAAAACACCACTGCTAACATTAAAAGATATCTTAGCAACNAAGAATTGGGAGAGTTATTCACAGTAGCAATAGGAAGGTTTATCACATCTCTCTTGACTGACAAAGTAGAGATAAAGATAATAAATAATGGATAAAGATCTCAAAAACACCACTGCTAACATTAAAATATATCTTAGCAACATTCAGTCTATTAAATGTGCTAATTATTGATCACATATCAAGTAATCAAAAAAGATAATACATTTCATAAGCTAGAACATATTGGGTTTACATTCTTTGACCTCAATGCAGTAAATCTGAAATTGGTTTTTAAAAGTAGGGGATAAAAAAAACTACCATATGACCCAACAATCCCACTACATTAGGGTACATATATCATTATCAATTATAGTTGACTGATAATGATACATGTACCCTAATGTTCACTGCATAACTATTTACAATAGCTAGGACATGGAAGCAACCTGGATGTCCACTGAGAGATGAAAGGATAAAGAAATTGTGGTGCATATACACAGTGGAATATTACTCAGCCATAAAAATGAACACATTTGAGTCAGTTCTAATGAGGTAGATGAAACTAAAGCCTATTATACGCAGCGAGTATATCAGAAAGAGAAAAACAAATTTATTCTAACACATAGATATGGAATCTAGAAAGATGGTACTGATGAACCTATTTGCGGAGCAGCAGTGGAGACACAGAGATAGAGAACAGATCTGTGGACACACTCGGGGCAGGAGAGGGTGGGACGAATTGAGAGAGTAGGACTGAGATATATACATTACCATATCAAAACAGATAACCAGTGGGAATTTGCTGTATGACACAAGGAACTCAAACCCGGTGCTCTATGATGACCTAGAGGGGTGGGATGGGGTGCGAGGTGGGAAGGAGGTACAAGAGGGAGGGGACATATGTATACTTATTGGCTGATTTATGTTGATGTATGGCAGAAACCAACACAATATTGTAAATTATTCTCCAATTAAAAGTAAATAAACTTTAAAAGAAGAAAAAATAAACAATATCCTCCTTAGGTCTATTGTTCAAACAGCCTATAGATTTATATATTTTTATCTTCTAAATAGTTTCTACTCTTTTGAAACATAGAACTCTAGATAATGTTTGTTTTAATGTTTTTTGAAAAATAGTGACAATAAATAATATAACAGTTTTGATAATCACAATCAATAAGTGGAATTTCACAATAAAAATGATACAACAACCAAAATGTAGGGGATAAAAGCACCAATTACTGTTCAAATTAACAAGCAACAACAACAAAAATATAAGAAATCCTCTTCAGTTCATATGCGACTAAGGAGCTACAAACAGAGGAAAAAAAAACCTGGATGAGAGCACTGCCTAGCAAAACATAAGGCAAGAAATGCAAGTCGCAGGGAAGAAAATGAACAACTTTGGTCATTTTTAATCTTAGACAAGAAAAATTAAAATACGTGAACCAAACATTCTGCTCGTTAACATAAAAGAACAAAATATAACCAGAAAAACAAAGGAAATGTCTAGAGCTTAAATTAGTGCCCTGGAAAACAGAGAAAAATGATTAATAAATTCAGGATGTGAGTTCTCTGAAAAAAACTAATGAAATGAACAATCTTTCAAGACACCTCAGTGAAGACAAAAAGTGAGGAAACAGAAGTANCAAAGGAAATGTCTAGAGCTTAAATTAGTGCCCTGGAAAACAGAGAAAAATGATTAATAAATTCAGGATGTGAGTTCTCTGAAAAAAACTAATGAAATGAACAATCTTTCAAGACACCTCAGTGAAGACAAAAAGTGAGAAAACATAAGTAGATGGTGTACAAAATGAGAAAGATTGAAAAGAAATGAAAAGATAACAGAATTTCATGTAGAATTCTGTGCTAAAATGTAGGACCTCAATAAGAAGGAAAATAGAAAAAAAGAAAACAAAGATTATAAAATCTGACAATCAGAATAGACCACTATCCATGGAAGAAATAGAAAACAGTCTCCAAGAGCTGCTTCCATAAAAGGTGTTATACCCAGATGTTTTATGGGCAAGTTCTTTCAGACCTTCAAGGAACACATAATTCTTATGCTATTTAAATTGTTACAGATAGTAGGAAAAAAAATGTCACAATTCATTTTATAAAGCTAACATAATCTTGAAACCAAAAAAGCAACAAAAACACCACTGAAAAATAAAAAATATATTCATTTCACATAGAAATATAGATGGAACCAGAAATAAAATATTTAGTAGAATGTAGCAACATAAAAAAGAATAATACCCCTGATCAGCTAGAATTTAACCCAAGAATACATGATTGGTTATTATTAGGAAATAGAATTTATCAATTCAATGTCAATGAAAAATAGTATATTGATGCATATTAAAAAGGCAACATTTGATAAAATTAAAAACTCATTTTGATAAAATTGTTCTATAAACTGTAGAAAGATAATTCCTTGATACGATGAAGGATATTGATCTAAAAACCAACAGTGTCATATCTAATGATGAAATACCAAAGCAGCATTTCCCAACTTTTTTGTAACAATCATTTTTCAAGAACATGTTAGTAAGTGTGATTAAAAGGAAAGTGTAAACAAAGTGTAGTCAAAAAATAATTTGGGAAGTAAATGGAGAAATGTTATATTTTTTATTGAGGTACAGTTGACTTACATAGTCATATTTCTTAACAGGAGGTCTCAGTGTGATAAAGATGGTGCCTTTCAAATTGATCTATATATCCAAAAATTCAGAGAAGGCAATGGCACCTCACTCCAGTACTCTTGTCTGGAAAGTCCCATGGANACAAAGATTATAAAATCTGACAATCAGAATAGACCACTATCCATGGAAGAAATAGAAAACAGTCTCCAAGAGCTGCTTCCATAAAAGGTGTTATACCCAGATGTTTTATGGGCAAGTTCTTTCAGACCTTCAAGGAACACATAATTCTTATGCTATTTAAATTGTTACAGATAGTAGGAAAAAAAATGTCACAATTCATTTTATAAAGCTAACATAATCTTGAAACCAAAAAAGCAACAAAAACACCACTGAAAAATAAAAAATATATTCATTTCACATAGAAATATAGATGGAACCAGAAATAAAATATTTAGTAGAATGTAGCAACATAAAAAAGAATAATACCCCTGATCAGCTAGAATTTAACCCAAGAATACATGATTGGTTATTATTAGGAAATAGAATTTATCAATTCAATGTCAATGAAAAATAGTATATTGATGCATATTAAAAAGGCAACATTTGATAAAATTAAAAACTCATTTTGATAAAATTGTTCTATAAACTGTAGAAAGATAATTCCTTGATACGATGAAGGATATTGATCTAAAAACCAACAGTGTCATATCTAATGATGAAATACCAAAGCAGCATTTCCCAACTTTTTTGTAACAATCATTTTTCAAGAACATGTTAGTAAGTGTGATTAAAAGGAAAGTGTAAACAAAGTGTAGTCAAAAAATAATTTGGGAACTAAATGGAGAAATGTTATATTTTTTATTGAGGTACAGTTGACTTACATAGTCATATTTCTTAACAGGAGGTCTCAGTGTGATAAAGATGGTGCCTTTCAAATTGATCTATATATCCAAAAATTCAGAGAAGGCAATGGCACCCCACTCCAGTACTCTTGTCTGGAAAGTCCCATGGACGGAGAAGCCTGGTAGGCTGCAGTCCATGGGGTCGCAGAGTCGGACACGACTGAGCGACTTCACTTTTACTTTTCACTTCCATGCATTGGAGAAGGAAATGGCAACCCACTCCAGTGTTCTTGCCTACAGAATCCCAGGGACTGGGGAGCCTGGTGGGCTGCCATCTCTGGGGTCACACAGAGCCAGACACGACTGAAGTGATTTAGCAGCATCCAAAAATTATGAATAATATGTGACAGGATTTATGTATGTATGTGTGAGAGCATGTATGTGTACAGTAGTATTGGTGGAGTAGGAGATGCAACTTAACAAAATGAGCTCAGACTTTTCCTGGAAGAATGAATGTGCAAAGACAGACAAAATAATGTTGAAAAATAATATTCATCCAGGTGCCTTCACCCCTCAAATATGAAAGTACATTATGAAACCACAGAAGCTAAAATAATGTGGCACTAATAGCAGAGAGACAGATAAATGTAACAGAAGTGGGAGTTCCAAAATAGATTCAAGATTCTTCCTAATGCAACAAAGGTAGTTTCCCAAAGAAGATGGGAAAAGATAGATTACTCAAAAAGTCTTTCATGAGTATCTAGCTAGGGACTTCCTTGGTGGTCCAGTGGTTAAGACTACACCTTTGAATGCAGGGGGTGTGGGTTCAGTCTTGCCAGGGAGCAATGATCCTACATACCTCAGGGCCAAGAAACCAAAACACAGACAGGAGCAATATTGTAACAAATTCAATAAAGACTTTAACAATGGTCCATGTAAAAATCTTTTTAAAAAAGAATATCTGGCTAACCATTTCAACATAAATACAGTTAGACATCACCTACCAAAATACAAAACTAAATTCCAGGTAGATAATAAATGATGCTCTAAAAGAACTAGGAGAAAATAGAGGTTATCTGAGTTACATGGGGGAAGATCTCTCCAAGGCTCCCTTAGATGGCACAATCCATGAAGAAACATTAAAATATGAGACTACATAAAAATTTTAAAAGTCTATGTATTTGTAAAAGGACAGAAAGGATAAAATGCAAAAAAATCAATGAAAAGAATAGTTGCAAAGTGTCTCTCATCTTTATTCCCTTTTTAGCAAACCTATGCCTCTCTCTGCCTGTATGGAGGAGGAGTATGTGGTTCAAAGGAGGGTCCCTTTTAGCCAGAAAAAGGAAGGGAAAGCTTTCTGTATCTGCCCTCCACAGGTGGACAGTGGGGGGAAGTGGGGAAGGAGGAAGTGAAAAGAGAAAGCCTGGTGTTCCCGGAACTTCCCTCTTGACAAGCACTGCAGAGGTGGAAATGAACGTCCTTTTCCCACTCTCCATCCTGGCATCTGGGAGATGACACAAGAGGGCTATTACATCTGCCAAAGTGACAGCCTGTGTGGCTGGGTGCAGAAGAGTAGGTGTGGGTTGGCACAAATGTTTGGTGTGGTGTGGAGTAGTGTGGTGTGATGTAGTATGGAGTGGTGTGGTGTGGTGTGGTGAGGTAGGGTGAGGTGTGGTGTGAGTGGGTTCCTTGGAGGAACACATAGGGCTCTCCATGCCTTCAGACAATGATGAAACATCATCAAGAATTTAGCTCAGGAGCCTGTAAACAGTGACCATGTGGGCTGTTACAGACAAAGTGACTCCTTGGCCAATGGCAACAGAACAAGCATCACCCCAGCCAGGAACCAAATGGAGGCAAAACAGATAAGTCTATCGTGACTTAAGAGGGCTGGGTCATCAGCTGGGGCAACTGTCCATGGGTGAGCACCCTCAGACTCATCGGGGACAGCTGTGTGATGGCTAGGGACTAGCACCGGGGGCCAGCCACTAGACTAAAACAACATCCCCAGTGCCAGAAACTAAAAATCACCATGAGATCAACCTGCTGCTGCTGCTGCTGCTAAGTCGCTTCAGTCGTGTCCAACTCTGTGCACCCTACAGATGGCAGCCCACCAGGCTTCCCCTTTCCTGGGATTCTCCAGGCAAGAATACTGGAGTGGGTTGCCATTGCCTTCTCTGTAGAGATCAAGCTAGGACCTGATAATTTCCTATCACCCACTACCCCAATAACCATAACGTGTGTCCCTGATTAACAATTTAGCAGGCAAACTTGCAATACTGATTTATCCAAGAGATGCGGAGTATATGAAGATGCTGCTTAAATGATTGGATTTGACTGAACTTACTGGGTTTAACTAAAAGTGTGTTGTGTGTGTGTGTGTGTGTGTGTGTGTGTGTGTGTGCTCCCTGGGAGTTCATGAAAACGATCACATCAGTTTTTGAAAAATAAAGAAGCTATATTTTCTCAGCATGTCTGAATACAGCATGAGAAAACTGGCAACCCAGGATATACAGTAATAAGTGATTAATATGGTCAATGTATACAATAAACTTACAAATGGAAAAGAAGTAAAACTCAGTGCCTTAACAAAAAGTGGCCAAAGAGTACAGATGAGCAATTTCACAATACAAAATTGAAATAGAAATGACTGATAAGGGGGGAGTGGATTTCAAATATAAAAATATGGGGGGGGGGATTTCAAATAGCAAAGAAAAATGCAGTTTTAAGATGAAAAGTCACTATACACATGTCCAGATGGAAAACCAAGTTAAAGGACTAAAAGACGGTGAACCTGTCCAATGAGGAAAATGCCTTAGGAAAAATCCTCCCGCCGAACCTGAAACACGAAATAAGAAAACACAGCAATACCTGGGTGTCTCTTTCATCGTACTGACTTGCCTGTATGCAGCTGGTTTAAAAGAGTCAGTTATTGTTCAAAGCTTTGTTAGAACTCATCGTAGATGTCTTCTGAGCCTGAGGCACGTTCTTTGGAATATGATGGTAAATCTCCAATGACAGATTCGTCTTGTGGAAAGAGCCACAGTTAATTTAAAGCCAAGTCTGGTTAGACTATTTGTGATCAGGGAAAGCTTCTCTCATAAATCTGCTCTGGAGGCAATGACAACAAGAGGCATTTGAGAATGCTGGCAGCTCGTGGAAATAAATATTTTCAACCTCGAGTGAGAAGGATCCTATTTGGCAAGGTATCTCTCACCTGTCCTGGGTCAATGTCTCCCAACTGGTCTAGCCAGTCTTCTTTTCGCTAAGCCTCTGATAATTTAAAATATAAACTTGATCATGTCATTCTTGTTCCTGGTCATCTTCAAATAAAAACACAAACTCATAAAAATGATCCTAAAGGCTTATTCAGTTAGCTCCCTTTTTCTCTAGCTTCAGTCCAGTCTTATCAGATTCTTTATCCATCTCATTCCCTCCAGTCTCCTTTTAACCAATGAACAGCGCCTTGGTCTACAGATCTCAGCCCCAAAGATCAAGGTCAAGAAGGTCAAGCTCTCCTTTCCAGCAAGTCTATTCTACCCTCTTGCCCAGGGTCACTCTTATCAAGACCATGTTTCCAAGGTACCACTCCATCCTCTTCCTTGTCCACAGTTTTGGTGTTTTTATGTGATTATCTGATTCACGTCTATCTCCTCATGGAGATTAGAAGCCTGCAGGAAGGCAAACACTCAGGTTGTTTTTACATGGTTACATTTCATAAAGCCCAATATACGGGACATTCTCGAAAAGTAATCGGAAGATGAATGAGAAATGCTGCCTGATACAGTTGTGAGGAAGATGTACTAGAAGATGGTGGCAATAATCCCCTTATCCCTTTGCGAATCTGCTCTCTCACCAGGAGGTGAGTCTGTTTCCCTCCCATTGAAGGTATACTGGCCTCGGTGACTTGGTTTTCCTGCAGAATGAGGCAGCAGTGACCCTAGGCCAGGTCTGGGTCTTGTGCTTCAGAAGCCTGGCAGTTTCTGCCCCGATTCTCTTGGAGAGAAGTGCCACACTGTAGGAGAGCTGGCTTCAACTACTGGCGGAAGAGCGGCCACCAAGTCTAACATCCCAACAGCCCAATAAACTAGACCTTGACTCATAACTGCCCTACAGTCATAAGCCATAGCAGGATTGTTGCCTTAAGTTACCAAGTTTTGAGATGATTTGTGGTGCAGCAAGGGGCTTCCTCCATGGCTCAGCTGGTAAAGAACCTGCCTGCCAATGTAGGAGATGCAAGAGATGTGGGTTCAATCCCTGGGTCAAGAAGATTCCCTGGAGAAGGAAATGATAATCCTTGGAGAAGAAAATAGCAACTCACTCCAGTATTCTTGCCTGGGAAGTCCCATGGACAGAGGAGCCTGGGGGCCACAGTCAATGAGGTCACAAAGAGTTGGACATGACTTCACACACACATCTACCTATGTGATGCAGCCAGAGTAACTGAAAAACAGGTCTCTTGTGTTAAAGTAGTTCTTAGATTCTCCCCACACCATTATCTCTCAGAAGTCAGCCTTTTCCACAAGAATCAAGGGCCTGTTCTTTTGTACCTGCAGCAAAGAAATGCAATTTCTAACTGGCCTGGGCAACCACAAGCATCTTCTATGTCATTATGTGCACTCATCCCCTTCTCTTGCTACTTTTCACATATCACCACCTGAAACTTGCTATGTATTGAATTGTGCAGATTTTCAGCTCCACTAGGGTGAGGATTTGTCTTTATCTCCAGTGATTCTCTAGCTATCTGGCACATAGGAGATTCTCAGTGAAATTTTGCTGAATGAATAAATGACTATTCCTCACTGCTTCCACCTGGTAATCATCTTGCCTGCATTGCCTTCTCCTGGACACTGCATCTTAAAACATTCTCCCTCCTTACCATGTGCTGTCTTTTTTTA
Organism: Raphicerus campestris; assembly: GCA_006410735.1. Lineage (NCBI taxonomy): Eukaryota > Metazoa > Chordata > Mammalia > Artiodactyla > Bovidae > Raphicerus > Raphicerus campestris. The sequence continues at coordinate 2,335,802 of SJYW01001294.1, forward strand.
AAAAAATCTATAAAAAATTTTTAAAATTATTTTTAAATTGGCCATACCATGTGGCACGTGAGATCTTAGTTATCTGACCAGGGATCAAACCCACAGACTCTACAGTGGAAACATGGAATCTTAACCAGTCGACTGCCAGGGAAGTTGCTGTGCTGTCTTTTTTTTATTTTAAAATAATTCTCAAATAGTAATGTCCATCTGAACCACAGCTCAGCCCAGTGCTCTCTCCTTTCATTCAGAGATAATGGCAATGGCTCAGTGCAATAATAATACTTATTTTGAATGTAAATCAGATGTGTCCAGAGTTCTGATGCATACAACCAAGTGTTCAATAAATGCTTCCCCCCTTCCCCCAATCCCCTTCTTTCTGATGCTTTCTTTTGCCCAGACCTCCAAAGGCATCCACTCTTCATGGCAACATCCCACATCAACATATGTCAGTAAAGATCCGTGAAACGTATGGATTTAGATAAGATTAACATTTATTGCCATTTGCTCTGTGCTAGGTGCTATACTAGGCAGCTGACCCATATAACATCCCATATTTTATGAAAAAAGAAAGCCTAGGTTGAAATCTCAGGTCAATACTTTCTCCATCCAGCACACTGCCTTTGGTACCAGTCAGCTCTAGACAAAAGAATGTAATAGGCAAAGATGAAACACACACTCCAAGTCCCAAGGTTCCTTGAGGCACAGTTTATATCCTTCCTTCTTTCATATGTTGAAGGCTGCTGCTGCTGCTAAGTCACTTCAGTCGTGTCTGACTCTGTGCAGTCCCATAGACGGCAACCCCCCAGCCTCCCCCGTCCCTGAGATTCTCCAGGCGAGAACACTGGAGTGGGCTGCCATTTCCTTCTCCAAGGCATGAAAGTAAAAAGTGAAAGTTAAGTCGCTCAGTCGTGTCCAACTCTTTGCGACCCCATGAACTGCAGCCTACCAGGCTCCTCCATCCATGGGATTTTCCAGGCAAGAGTACTGGAGTAGGGTGCCATTGCCTTCTCCAATGTTGAAGGCTAACAACTTCAAATTCTCTTTATTTATCTTCTTGATCAAAACTTGTTTTCTAAGAACATTCAGTCTAGGACTTCCCTGGTTATTCAGTGGTTAAGAATCCACCTGCCAATGCAGGGGACATGGGTTCAAGCCCTGGTCCAGGAAGATCCCACATGCCTTGGAGCAACTGAGCTCTTGCTCTAGACCTGACGAGCTGCAACTACTGAAGACCGTATGCCCTAGAGCCCATGCTCCACAACAAGAGAAGTCAATGCAAAGGGAAGCCCGCTTACTGGAACTAGAGAAAGCCCCTGCACAGCAGAAAAGACCAAGCACAAACAAAAATAATAAAAAAGCAAAAATAAAATTTAAAAAATTCACTCTGAGGTATAAATGACTGATCATTACGTCAAGTGTGATCTCCCTCCCCTGAAGGGGGTCTTGGTTTCAGGAAAATATTTAGGATATGGGAAGAAGACAAGGCTAGCAAGTCTTAGACTTGAAGGCAGAAAAGTCAGATTTCTACCTGTAATCAGGCTATTCAGCTCACCAACCAACCCAGCCCTGGTGGGGAAGAACTGGGGAGAGAGTGAAGTGTGGAGTCCATGAGGAGACAGAGCCTTTGCACAAATCCAGAGGGGCCTTCACAATGAGATGGGAGGTCCCCCCTCACCTGATTATCCTGGTCTGGTTCCTGCACAGGTGGGTGCTTCATCCCTCAGCTTTGCAGAGTACACCCACCCCTGCTCTGGTTTCAGTTTCCAAGCCCTCTGTCCTCTGGCAGCTCAGGGCAAACCCATAAGCTCTCTTCCCAAGAGACTACTTGTCCTACTTAAGAGCTCATGTCCCTTGGGTATAATAACATAATGGCATATTTATTCTTCTCTCCACATTTTGCATGAAAAATGTACTTAAGATAGTTACTAAAAACAAACAACGTCTCACTGATGGCCCACGAGATCTAGTGCAGTCTTCAAGTCCCTGCTTAGTTACCTGCGATACGTCTAGAGGCTTCTGTAGTGATTTCCAGACATCATTCACTATTCTATTCCTTAGCATTTGTAATATCACTTTGAGGACCAATCTCATAGATTTGTGACCATTGTTTTCAATTTGTCTCCTTAACTAGACTGTGAGACCCTTGAGGGCAGAGTGTGCTTTGGTCAACTTTTTGTTCTAACACAGTGCCTGGCACTTATTATACGGCCACTCTGGGAAGAAACAATGTCTTACTTGTTTGGTGTCAGAAAGAAACTGTGGATCATAGATTTGGTAGGTTTGGTGATCTTGTGCCCATTTTCACTTCAACGTTACCAGCTTCCCAAGACAGCAGATCCACAAGAGAAGCTCTGATAAGACCAGAGTCTCCTTTTCCCCTGGATGGACTCAAGATCCAGTCTATCACGCTCATCTTCTTGGATAGCTAAGCCATCAGCTGGAAGTCTCAAACTCCCAGTCACCCATCCTTATCTGAGCTGTTCTCACCATCTGGCTCTGTATGACCCCTAATCCAATCTAGGAGCCTCAGGAGATGTGGTTCGATCCCTGAGTCGAGAAGATCTCCTGAAAGAGGAAATGTCAACTCACTCCAGTATTCTTTTCTCGATAATCCCACGGACAGAGGATCCTAATGGGCCAGAGTCTACGGGGTCACAAAGAGTCAGACACGACTGAGTGAGCACACAAACAGCATAGTCTAGTCTAGTCTATGTTCCTTCACAGTCTCCCCTTTTTTACTTTGGCCCCTAGATATAATCAGTCGTCAGCAACATTCCCTATCATTCCCAGCCTCTTAGCTGTGAGACACAAGCATTCTGCCTTCTTGATTGGTCTTCTTTTAAATATATGTCCTTAAGTCTCAAACATGTCCTCAGGGCCTCCTGATAACTCTAGAAAATTTCCATAATCTATTTATTCTCTCACCTCAAAGATTGATCTTTCACATTTTCTTTTACTCCTCAAACTACCATCACTTCCTATTCCTTCCTCACTCTTAGTTGATGATCTTAATTATTTTTTCCAACTCAATTTATTGAAAATAGAGAATAGAGATACCATAGGACATTTTCATAAACACTTAGATATTTGGTTCATTTCTTTTTAATGATGAGCAGAATTATACAGAAGGGAACCCAAAGAAAGAGAAATTAAGCTGATGTGTACTTTCATCTGACTACAATTTGCTCCTGATGTATAAAGCCAGGCTGAAGCCATCAGCATTACCTACATCTAAAATTTAACTCTCACAATGATGCTTTTGGCTTGGTAGGAACATTTGCTTTTTAAAAATGAATGTTTTCTATTCTCTTAGTCATTCTGAAATTAAAATCAGCTTAGTTTTAAAAATGCATACATTTCATCAAATTTTGAGATNTAACTCTCACAATGATGCTTTTGGCTTGGTAGGAACATTTGCTTTTTAAAAATGAATGTTTTCTATTCTCTTAGTCATTCTGAAATTAAAATCAGCTTAGTTTTAAAAATGCATAAATTTCATCAAATTTTGAGATGACCATGAGTCTTATTTCATGGAGAACATGAATGTATTTGGAAGTGATTTTGACCTTTCCCCTCCTTACCTACTGCCTCTGTGCTCACACACTCTGGCTTTCCCATCATTTTCAAACCCTCTTGTGTCCTCCCTTGCCTGTACCATCAGGATCTCTCCAGGCCATCATTTCCATCAGAAAATAAACATGATATCCTATCTCTCACCTTTGAAAATTTTCTCTAGATCCTTATAGCTACACTGCCTTTTCCTGTCCTACAGTTTAGCAAAACCCTTTCACATCACCTTTCAGTCTCTCAAAAAAGTGCACAAACAGCCTTTTGTCTCCATCACTCCATCATTGTCCTCAGAAAAAGTGTTAGTTGCTCAGTTGTGTCCAGCTCTTTGCGACCCAATGGACTGTAGCCCACCAGGCTCCTCTGTCCATGGGATTCTCCAGGCAAGAATACTGGAGTGGGTTGCCATTTCCTTCAGGACTTCCTCATATCACCAAAGACCTCTACAAGGCCAAGTCCAGAGTGGATTCCCAGTTCTCCTCTGACTTGGTCTAGCAACTGCACGTGACAGCTGATGAGTCCTGCCGTCAGGAAACATCTCCATTCAGTTTCCGGGACATTACCTTCTTCTACCTCCCTGACCACTCCTTCTCACTCTCTTTTGCTGATCATTTCTCTTCCTTTTCCTGACCCTCAAATATCAGGGTCCAAGGCTCAATCTTCATCTCTTTTTTCTCTCCACACTTTCTCACTTGCATATCCTTCCATTTCTGTGGAAATATGTTGATGTGTCCCAAGTTTATATCATAAACTCGGATAAACATAAACAGCTTCCCCTCTTAGCTCCAAATACATGCATGTAACTGCCTACTTGACATATCTACTTGCGCATCTAATAGACACTTCTCAGCATGGACTGTATAAAATAAGCACTTGTGCTTCACATTCCTGCCAGCCCCTTACCACTCCATCATTCTTTACTTTCTCCAACCTCAGGAAATACTACTATTTACCCAGTTGTTAGGGCCTAAAACCCAAAAGTTATCTCTACTCCTCTCTTTTTTTCATATGCTATGTCCAAACTTAATGNCTTTTCCTGTCCTACAGTTTAGCAAAACCCTTTCACATCACCTTTCAGTCTCTCAAAAAAGTGCACAAACAGCCTTTTGTCTCCATCACTCCATCATTGTCCTCAGAAAAAGTGTTAGTTGCTCAGTTGTGTCCAGCTCTTTGCGACCCAATGGACTGTAGCCCACCAGGCTCCTCTGTCCATGGGATTCTCCAGGCAAGAATACTGGAGTGGGTTGCCATTTCCTTCAGGACTTCCTCATATCACCAAAGACCTCTACAAGGCCAAGTCCAGAGTGGATTCCCAGTTCTCCTCTGACTTGGTCTAGCAACTGCACGTGACAGCTGATGAGTCCTGCCGTCAGGAAACATCTCCATTCAGTTTCCGGGACATTACCTTCTTCTACCTCCCTGACCACTCCTTCTCACTCTCTTTTGCTGATCATTTCTCTTCCTTTTCCTGACCCTCAAATATCAGGGTCCAAGGCTCAATCTTCATCTCTTTTTTCTCTCCACACTTTCTCACTTGCATATCCTTCCATTTCTGTGGAAATATGTTGATGTGTCCCAAGTTTATATCATAAACTCGGATAAACATAAACAGCTTCCCCTCTTAGCTCCAAATACATGCATGTAACTGCCTACTTGACATATCTACTTGCGCATCTAATAGACACTTCTCAGCATGGACTGTATAAAATAAGCACTTGTGCTTCACATTCCTGCCAGCCCCTTACCACTCCATCATTCTTTACTTTCTCCAACCTCAGGAAATACTACTATTTACCCAGTTGTTAGGGCCTAAAACCCAAAAGTTATCTCTACCCCTCTCTTTTTTTCATATGCTATGTCCAAACTTAATGTTGGCTTAAAGCTCAACATTCAGAAAACTAAGATCATGGCATCTGGTCCCGTCACTTCATGGCAAATAGATGGGGAAACACTGGAAACAGTGGCTGACTTTATTTTTTTGAGCTCCAAAATCACTGCAGATGGTGACTGCAGCCATGAAATTAAAAGACGCTTACTCCTTGGAAAGAAAGTTATGACCAACCTAGACAACATATTAAAAAAGAGAGATATTACTTTGCCAACAAAGGTCCGTCTAGTCAAGGCTGTGGTTTTCCCAGTGGTCATGTATGGATGTGAGAGTTGGACTATAAAGAAAGCTGGGTGTCAAAGAATTGATGCTTTTGAACTGTGGTGTTGGAGAAGACTCTTGAGAGTCCCTTGGACCGCAAGGAGATCTAACCAGTCCATCCTAAAGGAAATTAGTCCTGGGTGTTCAGTGGCAGGACTGATGTTGAAGCTGAAACTCCAATACTTTGGCCACCTGATGCGAAGAGCTGATTCATTTGAAAAGACCTGGATGCTGGGAAAGATTGAGAGCAGGAGGAGAAGGGGATGACAGAGGATGAGATGGTTGAATGGTATCACAGACTCAATGGACATCAGTTTCGGGGTTGGTGATGGACAGGGAGGCCTGGCGTGCTGCGGTTCATGGGGTTGAAAAGAGTCGGACATGACTGACCAATTTAACTGAACTGGGATAACTTTGAACCATGCCCACCTGTCTTACCTGAGTACAGGGCTTCCCCACTTTTCCCTTCTTGATGTCTCCAAGCAGTCTCCTAAGTGGTCTCCCTGTTTCACCTCTTATCTGGGAAACAGCCCTCACTCCTCCCAGCAGCCAGAACCATCCTTTAAAAATATAAGACCAGCCACTCACGTGCTAAAGCCTCTCTGATTGGATGACTTCCTATCACAATTAGAATAATATGCAAATTCTACTTTGGCCTAAAAGACAGGTCAGGTTCCTTGCCAGCTCTGCACTGGCTATTGCCTCTGCCCAGAAAACTCTTCCTCCTAGAATCTGCAAAACTTGCTCCTCACTTCAGTCAGGTCTCTGCTAAATATCACCTCTTCAGAGAGGACTTTCTATGCCATTCACCACATTGTCATCCCAGTCTCTATCTTATCCTGTTTACTTTTAAAACAGTGCTTGTTAATCCTTGACTTTTAAAGGTATATTTGTTTGTTTTTGTCTATTTCTGCCCAAAGATTGCAAACACCTCAGTGCAAGGTCTTTTCTGCCTTGTTCACCCTAAGTGTCTAGAACAAGTGCTTAATAAATACAATACTTGACAGGTGAACAGATGCATAACTAAATGTGCAAACTTCAAGAAGAAGGGATGGGATGCAGATGACAGGTAAGGAGGCAGTGGCTCAGGTAAAGAAGGTTGTATAAATACAATCAAAGCTGTGATGTCATTCTAGAAGGAGAGAATGCAATAATGATGAAAGGCCAGGGAATGGACTTGGAAGGGCCTCTCAAGCAGCCATGTTGGGTAGAAATATCTTCAATGATCGAAATACTCTATATCTCTGCTGTACAAGGCAGTAGCCGCTGGCTACAGGTGGCTGCCGAACACTTGAAATGGTCCAGTGGGACTAAGAAACTGAATACTAATTTTCTTTAATTGTAACTTACATTTAATAGACACATGGGGCTAGTGGTTATGATAGTAGACAGCAAAGCTTTAGAACCTGAAAAATTCCTTCCCCTGACTTTTGATTTTGGAATAATAACATATACCTCACTTAGTTATTGAAAGGACTAATGATATCAAATTGTCAACGTCTGAAACATAGTTAGCCCTCAAAAAATAATAGCTACAATGACCACTCGGTGTTGCCAATAAAAGGACTTTCAGTACATGCCATGTAAATTGACCCTAAAGTACAGACTTTTATGACTTTTTATTGTAATTTTTTGTTTGCTTGAGCTAGTGGATAACCAATGTGTGTGGGTCCACGTTTGAGCTCACAAACTAAAAATAGTAAACAACCATTCTAGGTTGTCAGGAAGGCCTTTCAGAGGTAAATGATGAATCCAAGTGCATCAGCTTGCTGACACTTATAATGAACTAATTAGTTTTGACAACAGCTCATTCACTATTTGTGAAAATTGGATCTGTAACATTACTGTTTGGTTTAATACTTAGCATTAAAATAAAGGGGAATGTATTTACTTATTGGAAACATTGAATTGAATTCTTTAAAGGTTAAATTGTTTTGGAGATATATTTTTTCTTGCCAGTAGCTCCTTATAGTTTCTTCCACACAGAATCCAGAAAACAAAATGAACACAGATATAGAACATAAGCAGACCATTTTCACTAACCCTTAGGAATAATCTAATCTAATAATCAAATTGCACAAGTTTGTTCAGGATAAGCATCGTGCTTATTTTTAGGCCAAGAGAATTTGCAGTCCACAGCAGCAGAGATGAAAGTGACATTCCATTGCCCCTGCCTAAGTGCCTGGTGGAGGAGACTCAGAGACTTGAAATCCAAGGATGGATGTTTTTAAGTTAAACACAGGCTTAAAAGCATTAGCAGAAGTTAATGTTCTTATTGAAAAGACCAATTAATCTGCATCGGTGGGAAACCACTTTGCAGTAGTCGAAAAAGTGCCCTAGGACTGAATATAAGTGAGATTGGAGCAGAAAGGGAATGAAAATTTACTTTTCTACAGGGAAGTCTTTCCTAACTGCCCTCCTAGCTTTGCCGTTTGAAATGCAGATTCTTTCTCTTCCACCCATGACTGTGAGTCTAGGATAGCAGAAGGGGAAGAGCTGATGTAAAGACTTACCAATGGGCATCACTAAGAAAAAAGGCAGCCAGCAGAGGACGAAGCAGCCGACCACGATGCCCAGCGTTTTGGCCGCTTTCTTCTCGCGCGAAAATTTGAGCAGTCTCACGGAGAAGTGCGTCTTGTTCTTGGCACTGGTCACCCCGCTGCCTCCGACCGAGGCGTTTTTGCGATGGATGCGGAGCGTCACCTGCTCCGAGTCTGACTTGTCGGTCTTGAGGCCCGACTTGAGGCCCCGGCTCTCCCTCTTGGCCACCACGTAGACCCGGCAGTACATGACCAGGATGATGGTCAGCGGCACGTAGAAGGACCCCAGAGCCGAGAAGAGCACGTAGCCCGGCTCCTCGTTGATCTGGCAGATGGTCTCGTCCTCCGGGGCCGGCTGCCTCCAGCCGAAGAGGGGCCCGATGGAGATGACCAAAGAGAGCGCCCAGACGCAGAGCAGGGCCATGAGGCCCCTTTTCTGGGTGACGATGGTGGGGTAGCGCAGAGGATAGCTCACGCCGATGTAGCGGTCGATGGAGATGATACAGAGTCCCATGATGGAAGCCGTGCAGCACAGGACGTCCACCGCCGCCCAGACATTGCAGAAGACCCTGCCGAAGGCCCAGTAGCCCAAGATCTCGAAGATAGCGGAGAAGGGCAGCACCGTGGAAGTGAGGAGAAGGTCGGCCACCGCCAGGTTGACGATGTAGTAGTGTGTGACCGAGTGCAGGTGCCGGTGGCAGGCCACAGAAAGGATCACAAGGATGTTCCCCAGCACCCCGAAAAGGATGAGGCCCCCCAAGATCACCCCGAGCAGAATAGCCTTGGAAATGTTCACCGGTGGCGGCGGGTGGGTGCAGTTGGAGCTGTCGGAGGCATTTCCGGAGAGAAACACCATGGTCCCAGCCCCCCGGGGTCGGGGCCGGCAAAGTCCGGCTCTAGAGGGCCACCCCTTGGCGGGCGCGGAGGAAGGGAGCGAGGGAGCGGAGAGTCAAAAACTCTCGGCTCCCAGGAGCCTCGTTTGCTGGGGTTGTCTGGGGGTAAGAGAGAACGTGCGGGGAGGAAGCAGCCCCGGCCAGCCCGGGAAACCCTCAGTAGGCCACGCAAAGGGGTAGGGCTTTAAAGGCGACATGGCCAGGGGCGCGCGGAGCTGCCAGTCGACCCTCTTCACCCGTAGCGCTGGCCCGGGGCCCCGGCTCCCTCCCTATCCGAGCCTTAGCACTGAACTCAGGGAGACGCGATGCAAAATGCAATCCCAGAATTATGGGAGTCCCGTTTCCTGCACTGTCCGCTCCGTCCGGGTGAGAAGTTTGAGCATTCTGCACATAACTGGAATTCAAAACTTAAGTCTCCCCCCAACAAACCACAAGCAAGTACTGGTCTGCCGTCGAGTCTCAAAGGCGGGGACCGTTAGCATCTGGGCGCTTCTCCCCACTCGCAGTTACACTCGGTGTGGCTGGATTCATGACAGATCGCGCAGGCCAAGGGGAAACGCGGATGTGGAATGTTCACCAAGAGCGAGATGGCTGCGGAGCGTAGTTTGCCAGTATTGTCCTGAAAGAGCGCAAAGAAATGCAGAGTGTAAGCCAGCCGCCTCGGGGAGCGAGGCCGTGCTAGATGCGGGGTCTGACCCGGCCGGGAGCCCCGCCGACTCTGAGTTTCCGAAGCTACCCGTCCTGCCGCAGCCCAGCGCGCGGAAGGGGACCTCGAACCGTGCCCAGCCGCTGGGCACCTGCTCTGGCGCGCTCCTCGCGGCCTCTGGCGGTGTTCAAGGACTGAGGCAAACACACCCCAAGCTCCAGCACGGCCGGCGTGAAATTAAAATCTGAAAATAAATTAATTTAAATCTAGCTTGAAATTAAAATCTAGCCCGAGTGGCGCGATTTGAGGCTGAAGGGTATGCCGCGCCGAGCCAAGCTGATGGAAACCCAGAGGATCTGCCCGGTGGCCACTTGCACAGGTTGCTTCGCAGTCACTTGGAGGGGGCGGCCTGGGAGAGGGAGTCGCCGAGACCCGGGGACCGCAGAGGCAGTGCCACGCGCACGCTCACGCCAGAGTAATTCACACTTGAGTGTGCGGAGCGCGCCGGTCTGTCGACCAGCCAAGCCGGCCTGAAAGCTGGGTCCAGAGCAAAGCCCTCGGGACACAACGAGGCTGAACCCGACTCTAGGAAAGGTCCGAGAGTCCTTTCTGAGCCACAGGGTCAGGGGTCCCGGAGGACTCGAGCCTCTAGCCACGCCCAGGGGGGTTCCGGAGAGGAGTGGGAGCAGGGAGCATCGCTAAGCCTAAGGGGCTTTGCTGGCAGCAGTCACTGCGGATTTTGTAGGCGTAAAAATCAAGTCCGCGAGCCGGCGGCCAGGGAACGCCTCGTATTTATTTTCCAAGCCGGGGGTCACCGTCTGCGTAAGAAAGGTGGATTTCCATAGCCGCGAGCAGACCACAGGGACTCCAGTGGGAATGCGGGGGAGTGGGGACCCACCTTGCGGGTCGGCCCCGAGGCGGGATTCCCTCAGCAAAGGCTTCTGTGAAAATCCCAAGTTCTAGAGCTCACAGGTGATAACAGAACGCAAGCAACTGCAGAAACCCGTTTCCCCTTACCCGCGGAGCGATAAATACGCTGTTAAAACACACTTGTTAACTAGGAGATAAGTTCCCAGAATACAAGAGGGAAACGCGGTGGGGTGGGGAAGGGGGGGGGTGAAAGACGGAGCAGGAGCTTGGGGAAAGTGAGAGTAGGGTCTCGCCTGAAGGCCCCGAGAGGTTTGTCCTCACCCGCCCGGCCCTGCAGCGCACTCACCTGGAGCGCGGATGCAGAGCCACTGGTGCGCGCGCGCCGCGAGAAGCGGAGCGGCCCGCGGTCCCCAGAGCAACTCCGCTGCCTCCTCCCTGCGGGGAGAGGGGACCGTCTCTCCCACCAAACAGTTGCCTGTCGTTTTGCACCCTCTGACTCACGCCTCTACCAGAGACGTGTTTAAGATCCTGGCTCACAGACGCTTTACCTGGAGATTTTAACAATAAAGAAAACAGAAAGAAAAAAAAATACAGTCAAGCAATAACTCCACCTTCGCCCTTTTAATATTCAGCTCCCCTACATCAGCAAAGACTGGCAAGGAACTTTGCGGCTCTCGCTGACGTAACACAGTCAGTAGCCCCGGCTAGTACCGTAATCTCCTGCTGTTACCGTAATACTCGGCGGTAATAGGCCCTATGCGCCCACTAGATTTTTTGTTTTGTTTTTTAATTTTTGGCTTTTGCCTTTTACCTTGAGTGAATTCGGTTCTCGCTTTACTTTAAGAAAGTGTGTGAGAGGAGAGGAGGAAGCGGGGAGAGGGAATTTTTTTTATTTGTAGTAAATAACTTCTTTACATGATCCTGATTTTAAAAATAAAGAAAAATAGACATTTGCCAGACAAGTATTACAGTGCGTATGATGTGCTCAAAGAAATGCCCAGTAGATTTACTTTTGAACAGCTTGATTCAATTAACGCTTGGACTAGGTTCTGTTAAAATCGAAAAGAAGTGTATTGTTATGCCAAATATGCAGGTGAATTATATTATTTGCAGATGTTTTAAGAAGAATGTAAAATCAGATAAGTTTCAATAAATCTGATTGTAATAAAATTATAATTCCAGAAGAATAAAGTGAGCATATCTAAATCTTTTGAAATATAATTCACTTCTCATTTCTGCAGACAAATGGATTAAGAAAGCATGCTGGTTCCACTGCAGTTTCTTACACAGCTTAGTGTTTTTAAAGTGCTACTTATTATTTTCCAGTTTCTATGAGAAAATATATCCTTTAAAAGAGTGCTGTTGTCTAGTCACTAAACGATGTCTCTTTTGTCACGCCATGGACTGTAGCCTGACAGGCTACTCTGTCCATAGGATTTCCCAGGCAAGACTGCCAAAGTAGGTTGCTATTTCCTCCTCCAAGGGATCTTCCTGACTCAGGAATCAAATCCATGTATCTTGTGTCTCCTGTATTGGAAGGGAGATTCTTTACCACTGGTGTCACCTGGGAAGTATGCACCCCCTCCACCGCCCCCCTCCAAGAGTATTACTTCTCTTTAATTTTCTTTTTTTTTAAATTTTATTTTTACTTTATTCTACTTTACAATACTGTATTGGTTTTGCCATACATTGACATGAATCCGCCACAGGTGTATATGAGCTCCTAATCCTGAATCCCCCTCCCACCTCCCACCCCATATCATCTGTCTGGATCATCCCCGTGCACCAGCTCCAAGCATCCTGTATCCTGTATCGAAACATAGACTGGCACTTAGTTTCTTACATGATAGTATACATGTTTCATTGCCATTCTCCCAAATCATCCCACCCTCTCCTTTCCCTTAGAGGCCAAAAGTCCGTCCTATACATCTGTGTCTCTTTTGTTGTCTCACATACAGGGTCATCATTACTATCTTTCTAAATTCCATATATATGTGTCAGTATACTGTACTGGTGTTTTTCTTTCTGGCTTACTTCACTCTGTATAATCGGCTCCAGTTTCATCCATCTCATTAGAACTGATTCAAATTTATTCTTTTTAAGGGAGGAGTAATACTCCATTGTGTATATGTACCATAGCTTTCTTATCCATTCATCTGCTGATGGACATCTAGGTTGTTTCCTTGTCCTGGCTATTATAAACAGTGCTGCAATGAACATTGGGGAATGAATAATTAGAGTTCAAATAGTTGACATTGCCAGTCTTATTTACAGAGCTGGACACAACTTAGAGGCTGAACAACAACAACAAACAACAACTGACACATCACTTTTAATTAGACTTTAATACTATTTGATTAATTTTTTGACTTGACTTTAATATTTTAAAAATAAATACACAAATGGCTTTTTAAATTCATAAACTGAATTCCGTGTTGAAGGAGAAGCAGACATGAGAGGAGAGAGGAAATCTGGGGTTGCTGTCATCCTTAAGGCACTTGCTCTCTGAGATGTAGTCCCCTGGGTTGGAAAGACTATATCAGTTCCCTGAGACTCCTACATCTTACCATCCAATATGTATTCAAGGTCTTTTCTTTAGAAATCCCACCCACCAGAGGACTATATTACTGTTTAGTTTCTTATCCATTAACTTTTTAGCATGAATGCAAGCTTTCTGGTAAGATCTGTTCCATGGTAGATAAGGAAATAGTGTAATCAAGAAGAGCAAGTAAAAATTGCTCAACTCTGCAGGGTCAGAATGTACAAAGACTTCGAAACTCTCCATCTCTCATCCCTAACTAGCAAGCATACTCACAATCCCAGCCCCCTCAACAGAGAAACCTGAGACAGCTCTTTATTTCCAGCTTGGACTCTGGATGGTGCCAGGTAGGTCTTTCAAATCTGCTTCTAAACCTGTGAACATCAGCATTTCCTAAACTAACTCTCAGGACCAGTCTTTCCGTAGCTAATCACGGACTGGCTAATAGGAAACTATTCATCTCCTTAAAGAATGGTTGACCTGGATGCCCCAGAAGATGATCAGTGAGATCCATGAGAAGGGGCAGTGAGGTCAGAGTAGGCTGTGAAGTGGTAAAGGTCTGTTCCTGCCCTCCTGTGAGACCAGGATGAAACTCACTTTCACTTTTTCACTCTGGAGACCAGAAAGATTGGAAAACAGATAAGGGAAAACTGCTATTTGCTTACAGGAAGTCTGTAAGTACAGGACTATCAGGACATCGCAGTAGTGCATTCGGCTGCCTCAAGCATCAATAATGTGCAGCATATCCAGAAAAAAAAAAATCTGCTCGCAAATCTTCACACGTGCTGTGGGCTGAAGCCTTCATTCCTATGCAGCAGCGGCACACAGCACACGATGACTTCTGCTTTTCTTTTCTTTTCAGAGGTTCCACAGGAATTCCTCTCATTGGTAGATTATAACCCCAAATATGGCTGGCAGAGATTCTTCCATCCACTGGAATGCAGAGAGGAACACAGAGAAGGGAAAATAATTCTAAGTGGCTGATGGGTAATTTGGTATAATGTCCACTGGTATTTTTATAGTGGTATTTCCCCTTTTTGTCTTATTGGTTTGTAAGTACACTTTACATATTATGGCAGCCATGAAAATGTGCCATCAAGGTCTCCCGATGCATAACTGACTGACAGTCCCACATTTTGTCCTTTTGGATCCATCCTTGTAGTTATGCTATAATTCCTATGGGCTACTCCCAACCAATGGCTAAGCATGGAAGAGGTTCTACTGCAAGCCTGTTATTATAAGACCTGGGATTTCCTGAATGGGGGACTTTGTCTCATGTGCTCCTCATTGGCTGGCCAAAACTTTCTTATAACTGTGCAACAGTCTGATATATTTCTTTCCCAGTACTTCTTCCTTCCTCTCTTCTTCACAGGATTCTGACTTAGATCATAGTTTGAAGGCTCTCTTTCTCCAACTTTCCCTTTTTCCTTCATAGGAATTTCCCCCTTATATCTTTTGCATGATTAATCATGTCTCTGTGTCTGTTTCATTTAAGTTCAGCTCAGTCGCTTAGTCATGTCTGACTCTTTCTGACTCCATGAATCGCAGCCTGCCAGGTCTCCCTGTCCATCACCAACTCCCAGAGTTTACCCAAACTCATGTCCATCTAGTCAGTGATGCCATCCAGCCATCTCATCCTCTGTCATCCCCTTCTCCTCCTGCCTTCAATTCTTCCCAGCATCAGGATCTTTTACAATGAGTCAACTCTTCTCATGAGGTGGCCAAAGCATTGGAGTTTCAGCTTCAGCATCAGTCCTTCCAATGAATACCCAGGACTGACTTCCTTTAGGATGGACTCATTGGATCTCCTTGCAGTCCAAGGGACTCTCAAGAGTCTTCTCCAACACCACAGTTCAAAAGCATCAGTTCTTCGGTGCTCACCTTTCTTCACAGTCCAACATTTCTGCTTTATGGACTACGCCAAAGTCTTTGTGTGGATCACAATAAACTGTGGAAAATTCACAAAGAGATGGGAATACCAGACCACCTGACCTGCCTCTTGAGAAACCTGTATGCCAGTCAGGAAGCAACAGTTAGAACTGGACATGGAACAACAGACTGGTTCCAAATAGGAAAAGGAGTACGTCAAGGCTGCATATTGTCACCCTGCTTATTTAACTTATATGCAGAGTACATCATGAGAAACCCTGGGCTGGAAGAAGCACAAGCTGGAATCAAGATTTCCGGGAGAAATATCAATAACCTCAGATATGGAGATGATACCATCCTTATGGCAGAAAGTGAAGAGGAACTAAAAAGCCTCTTGATGAAAGTGAAAATGGAGAGTGAAAAAGTTGGCTTAAAGCTCAATATTCAGAAAACTAAGATCATGGCATCTGGTCCCATCACTTCATGGGAAATAGATGGGGAAACAGTGGAAACAGTGTCAGACTTTATTTTGGGGGGCTCCAAAATCACTGCAGATGGTGATTGCAGCCATGAAATTAAAAGACCCTTACTCCTTGGAAGGAAAGTTATGACCAACCTAGATAGCATGTTCAAAAGCAGAGACATTACTTTGCCAACAAAAGTCCATCTAGTCAAAACTATGGTTTTTCCAGTGGTCATGTATGTATGTGGGAGTTGGACTGTGAAGAAAGCTGAGCACTGAAGAACTGATGCTTTTGAACTGTGGTGTCTGTTTACTGGGGTCCAAAATTGACATATATATTAAGGATGTCAGCCCTTTGTGATATATGTTGTCATTTATTCCAGTCACGGATATTTAATGAAAACACTTCATGAATTTATATACACATATGAATTCTTAAATAAAACAAAGAATAGAATTTTTGAAAAAAATGGACAAATTTCCATCAATATTCAATACTTTGCAGTTTGATAAAAGATACAAAAGGGCAAAATTAAAGTATAACTTTAATTGGGAGCAAATATTGTAAAATGTGTAACACTCCAAAATTATTTTCTGGAGTATATATGTTCGACTGTCTAACCTTTGTCATTTCTGAAAAGTCAGACAAATTTAAATTATTTTTTCACTGTAGTTAATATATAGTTTTTGTTTTCCAGCTGATTCACATTGGTCAGCTGATGAAAATGTGACCAGAGGCTTGCAGGAACCTAACCCTGAATTTCCCAGAAATGGGTCCATATTCACTAACTCAGTGCTTGCAGTGACTGTATAGAACATAACTACCATGAATGGGAATAAACTGTGTATGTCTGTCTGGGTATGTCTGTACACATACACATACACAGTGTGCATATGCACTTGTATATATAGATAATCTAGAATTTATAATTGTTATATGCAGGATTGCTATGACAAAATACTCCACTATTTCCAGAAGCTAGAAATGTCATTTGAATTTTAATGAGTTCATTGATTTTCAACAAAAATCTTACCAGAATTTTAGTTGCAATTGCAAGAGTTAGATTGTAGATAATTAACATATTTATAATAGTTCTATTTCTCCTCTTATTCAAA